>RAOV01000002.1:1005000-1334842 GCA_009806015.1 Neurospora sp. CHS-2018b
ACTTAGCGATATTGGTTTACTTATTTCACTATTCTTATTTGTATTACCGATATTAATTCCCTTGCCTTAGTAATGTAGCCCTATATCTATTTGATTATATTTTAGGCATCCCTACGGTTGAGCTTCTCCTTTACTATGAGGCGCGCTCCGTTGAAGTTAGTACGTGACTCCCAATCTAACGTGCTTGGTATTGGAAAGCCTCTAAGCACTTTGTATGGTTGTAGACCTCTTAGGCTATTATATAGTATCCTTATTTATACGGCGTTTATAGCTGGGATAGCCTCCGATTAATTATCCTAAAAGTAATTTACAAATAGCCGTAACCTCTGGTTTAGGTATTTATTTATAATTTCGGCTTGGCCGGCCGTCTAGCTATGCCCGGACGAGGATAATTTCTATTTAATATTGAGGATTTTGGTTAATTCGTTTGTAAAATCGGTAATAAATTGTAGGCCCCGGTCCGAGATCACTTCGCGGGGTAATCTATATATTTAATACGGGCCTTCGTAGTATATACGAGCCGCGTTTCGTACTATGGTAGTAATGTAGTACGGTATTGTTTAGGTAGCCTTGCTTAGACGGTCTACTATTACCAGGGCGTTATCGAAGCCTTGCTTATCCTTAAGTATTAATTTAAAATCTATAACGAGATTCTACTAAGTTCGGTTGGGTGGCGGGATTGGGTATAATTCTCCTAATATTTTATTATAAGGGACCTTCGAAGTATAGTATATTAGATAGTTGGCGATAAAATAATTAATATTACCTATTATCCTTAGCTACTAATATTAGGTTACGACGAACCTTTTTATTTTATTATAGCTAAGATGGGCGGTCGTAATTTTTAAGTATAGCTTATATATTACTTTCGTTCGAATGTACCCGGCGGTACTACTAATTTACCGTACTTTATTAGTATTTTATTGTAGGCGATAAATTGGTATCCGTTTTCCCCCCGACGAGTTATATTTTGATAGATCTCGAGTTCGACGTAGGTCTTGTTCTCTAAAATTAGGCGGTCTATTAAAATATACCCTTCCAATAGCTTATCCTTCGATAATGGTTCGTGGATATCCGGGTTTACCTCTATGATCGTCGTATCGATAGCCGCGATAACCGAGGGTATGTAGGAGATGGCCGAGATTGAGGGTATATCGTCCGAATAGGTTATAGTACCGTCCTTTAGGGTTTTGAAGATGCGAATCGTTCGGTGGGCTTCTTGTTTAGCCTTTTGGGTTTTTAAATCCTCCGACTTTCTCGAGAATACGTCGGCCGTACTATTATCCTTACCCGGCTGGTATAAGATTACGAAGTAGTATTGGGCTAGGAATTCGGCCTACCCCGCTTAGCGTAAGTTAAATAACCGCTTTATATTAAAATATTTTAGAACTTTGTAGTCCGTAATAATTAGGAACGGCGTCTATAGGCCTACGAATTCGGCTCTCCAATATTATAAAGCCCGAATAATCGCTATTAATTCTTTATTGTAAATAGAGTAATTATACTCCGTCCTATATATTATTTCTAAGAAGAAAGCAACTAGCTTCTAATTACTATCTACCTCCTAAAATAGAATGCTAGCTACGATTCTATTAAACGCATTGGTTTCTATCCTTATTGGACGATTGTACTTAAAATAAATTAGGATAAGTATATTTAATAACTACGCCTTTAATTCTTCAAACGCTTCCTAGTAATTCTTATTCTAATTATACTCTTTTCCTTTTTTAGTAAATACTATTAATAGCTTCGCTATATAATTATAATCCTTTACGAACTTTTAATAGAAATTATAAAACCCTAAAAAGGATTATATTCTTCTAATATTCGTAGGGACCTGCTAGTCTTTAATAACGGCGATCTTCTGGGGGTCGACGGCGACGCTATCCTTCCTAATAATAAAACTAAAGAACTTTATCTTTTCGACGTAGAATTCGTACTTGTTTAAGTTAGTTTGTAAACCGGCCGTTTCTAAGCGCGCTAATACCTTCTTTACGTATATTTTATATTCTTCTAGGCTATTTAAGAAGATTAAAATATCGTTAATATAAGCGCTATAGAAATCGTCTAAGTAACCTATTAAGGTATTGTTAATATACTGCTAGAAAGTAGAGGGCCCGTTAGTAAGGCCGAATAGTAGTACTTTGTACTTGTAAGCCCCGTAACGAATCTTAAATATCGTTAATTCTTCGTTGTCCGGATATATTCTAATTCTGTGGAACGTTTGCTGGATGTCGATTTTCGTAAAGATCTTTACTTAGCTAATATAGGAGATTGTCTCCTCGATTAACGGCAGGGGATAACGGTCCTTCTTAGTAATAGCGTTCAATTTCCGGTAGTTGACGTAGAACCGGAGTCCTCCGTTTACCTTAGGTACGAATAAGATGGGTGCTGTTATGGTTCTTGTACGGTTGGCATAGGTGTAAGGTAAAATATATATTGAAAAGGTTCGATAAAGAAAAGAAGAATCTAGATATATAAAGGGGAGAGTAGGCTATACTCTTATACTAGAGAATGTACGTAGTGACTAGGGGTTACGATGAGTAGGTATATTTAAAAGGCTTTTAGATTGGAACCTTTAGGCGGTAGCCCTATAATATTACCCCCTACTAGTTTATAGCCCTACCTCTTACTTTACCGGCTGCCCTACTTTAGCGCGGTTATTATTATAATCGCGTTTCTCTTACCCTCTCTTTCCTTCCTTTCTTTCTTTTTATTAATAATAATAATATTAATACTAATATTATTATTCTTATTACCGCTATCCCTATTATTATTATTACGCATTCCTCTCTGTAAATATTGTATCCTTCTTATTCTTTCTTTATTAATTTTAAGCTCCTAATTGTAATTGCCCCTAATCTAAGCTTAAACTAACTTCCTTTTATAATTAAAAATAAAAATAAAGAAATAATATCCTCCTCCGCCAGTCCCGCTACTCCTAGCCCCGGCCGTACCTGCGGACGCCCTCCCGGGTCTTATAATATTATTCCTTCGGCTATTTATATTCGTAAGTTGGAAGGCGGCTTTTACCGTAACCGTTACCTTCTAAACTATAGAGGAGAGGGAGATAGCCTGCCGCGCCGCCGAAGAATCCCGCCGCGCTGCCCTCGCTGCCCGTATAGTTAATACCGAAGCCTTACTTCGTATTATCTAGTTTGTAAATCCCTTTTTTTTATTATTTTCTTTCCTGTCATTAATTTAAGCATTTTTTATTTAGGGTAAATATAAGCCCGCTTCGGCGGAGGAACCGATTTATTATTACTATACCTTCTTCGGTACGGAGTACGTACGCCCTTTTATAGGCTACGTTTATTCTAAGTACATTCGTATTCGCTGCGCTTGCATTCCGGCCCTCGGTTACTTATTTTCGGTGGTACGTATTTAAGATACGTTGTCCGTTATCGAGCGCAAGGGTTCCTTCGTTATTTATAAGAATAATATTAAATATATTAAGTATTCGCCCGCTGTCCGCCGCACTTAGTCGGTACGTATTATTATTCGGTAATTTGCTTCGGCTTATATAACCTTTAAGAATAAGGGTTATATTAATGTCTCTTAATAAGTATAACCCTTTTTTCTTCCTTCCTATCCCTTTAATATTATAGTAAGAAGATTTTAATTATATTTAAGGAGATTTTCGATACTATTTTCGATAATTATACTATAAGCGTTAGTACTACGGCCTTTAAGGCCTTAGAGAATTGTGTAATCTTTGTCGAAGCCCTATTATACCGTTTAGCTAATTTTGTCGCCGTTGCCTTTAATATAAAGGAGGAGGGTAGTAATATAGAGGAAAAAGAGGGTAGGGACGTAGAGATAGCGGAGGTTAATAGTAGTAAGGGTAGTGAGGGTAGTAAAGGTAGTAAGGGTAGTAAGGGTAGTAAGGTTTGAACGTTAATCTGTATTGTTGTGCGCGTTTATAGGCTTGAGGCTATTAGTAGGAGAAGGGTAGGCGTTAATTTAATAGTAATTACGGCTTCGAATTATTCTTAGAAATAAAGATTTTACCCTTAGGTATATATTTCCCTCTATTTAATTATTTCTTATACGTAATATTATTTTCGGGGCCTATTATTAAATTTAGCGGGGCTATACCTAGTTTCGAAGAGGTTTAAGGCTTTAATTTCTTGGAATTTTTCTAGCGGTTCCTACGTAAGTTTCGTATAGTTTACCTATTTAATTAAAACTTTTTTAACGAAACCCCGTCTAATAATTATATTCTTCGTATATAGGATTTCGTTTACTTTATACTCTTCTTCGCTTTCTATTACGATTATAAGAGGCTAGGGATTAGCGTATTTTTAAATAAAAAGAGGGGATTCTTCTATCCTCTTTACTTAATCTATATAGAAGTTCGTAGGACCTTTTTTAAATATATTAAAAGTAACGACGTATAGGAAAGGAATGTCGGTAACGGTATACTTTGCGTATAACTAATCGAATTTCTTCTTAGGTCTAGTTGTTAGGAAGTTTCTTAAATTTAATTAAATTTTATTTCTTAGTTGGAACTTATTAATTGGGCGCCTTTTCTTATTTATATACCGCTCTATCTCTTAAGTTACCGCTTCTATAGACGTTTAATATAAATCCGTAATTTACTAAAGCTTTTAAACGAACTCTATAGTACGTTACTTAGAGGAGCTTAGTTTTAAGGGTGTTTTTAAGCGAACTATTAGGATAATAGTATTAGGGTAATAATTATAGGTCGCGAAGAAGGGCGAAACGCCGATAGAGGAATTAATACAATTATTTATAATTATTTAAATAGTAAGGAGCTAACGGTCCTAATCGTCTTATTATTAGTTAATATAAGCGCGTAGGAAAGTTAGCACTTTTTAGTTCATCCTTTCGGGGCTTCCGTCCGTCTATAGGTAATATATTATATTAAGTTTTCGGTTAATATTTAAGAGGAGGTAGAGGTAAGCTTAAAATTCGTTTATTTAGTTAATTCTTTTATTATTAACGATAGACTCTAGCTACTAATAATATTTAACGAAGTACTAGAGGAAGTATTCCGTATATTTTTTAATAGTTATATCCTCTATAAATTTAAGAATAACTTCTTTATTGAAACGGTTTTTAATAATTTAGAGGTTGCGGAAGCTGTAAGCTAGCGGTAAATCGGTAATAAAATTTATCTAAATATATTTATTAAAGCGGTCGGGTATATTTAATAGTTTAAGGAGTCCGTACTTATACGTTCTCTATTATTTAATATAATTATATACGTTGTAATTCTCAAGAAAATAGCGGATTTAAGTTTAGAATAATAATTAGTAGAAGTTTCTAGCGATAGTAGCGATAGTACCTTCTTTTTTAGGGTAGTTAACGATTTTAGAATCGTAAATCCGTTAGATAAATTATATTCGTAATTCATTATAAGGATTTTAAACTTAGGAATCTACTTTTTTAATTGCTAGTTATCCTGGGATTTAGAGTCTATTCTTATATATAAGCCTTCCTTAGGGGTTAATATTATATTTGGATATTTATAATTAGAGGCCGGTACTTATAGGGAAGGAACGGTTACCTCTCTTTATTATTCGGTAAGCTTCCTAGTAAGTAGTATTTGTAAGGATAATTTAGTTTTAAAGCTTCTATAAATCCGGATTATTAAATATTTTAATATTAAGTATATTTATAGCTTCCCCCTCGGTCGAAGTCGCAGTTACTTATATATATTTACGTAGAGCTTTAACTAATATAAATTATAAATCTTTAACCTCTAGGTCCTGTGAAAGCGTGATCCTACGAGAGACAAGGCTGCAAGGTTAGAAGGCACAAATCAAAGTAATATTAAGTATAAAGAAGAAAAGGAAGCTATCAAACGAGGGCATCGCGGGTCTGGACATATAAGTCCAGTCCTGCCACTCGTTGCCGCCTTCCCGATTTGTAAGTCTTATCAATAAGAATATAAGCCTCATTCCATCCGATATGCTATAGTGCCCAGTGGCCAGTGCTCTGGGAACCTATCTAGCTATATTATGATATTACCCCCCCCTCGGAAGAAAGGCTCAGCCCCAGAGCCGAAAGAAAGAATATAAGATGAAAGGCAATTACTAGTCGTGTGAAAGAATAATTGAATATATAAACCTATTATAACGGTTAATCTAATCTATTGTATTATAATAAAAGCCCGAAATCGAATAAAAGTAAAACTCTATATTAAGTATCGCGACTGTATCTTCAATCTGGTTATCGCGTACCGAGAAATCCCGAACTCCAAAACCCTAAAAAAAAAAAATTTCCCCTAATTGGATTCGAACGGGTACGTTTTAAGTAGAGGATAGATACTTTAAACTAGTACGACGTATAGTGCGGGCTATTACTCTATACCGCTACACTATATATTATTCTACACCTATTACTGAACTACCTCGTCCCCCTTCCTTATATATTCCGCTACTTATCCTAAACCCGTTTATTTTTTCTTCCTACATCTTTTCCTCGCCTACGCCGAATTCGCTACCGATAGATTATTGTCCTTATACTTCTTTAAAATCGAATCGTTTTATATAGTTCGTACTTAATTAGTTAAATGTATTAGGGGATTAGGCGTATCCGGGTTTTTATTGTAGTATTCTTATAATTTCTAGGTTATATTCTTAAAGTTCTTTACTAACTACTATTCCGGGTTAAAATCCTATCCTACCTAATTCGTTTAATAGAATAGCTTCCCGTTAATAATTTGTAACGTTAAGATTTTTTCTACTTCCTATTCTTTAACCTCCTCTTCGTTGTTTTTATTTCCCTTTAATTTAATACCCTTTAGGTTTTTATTAGCTTACCTTAGAAAGGGGTCCTTTAAATCCTTTCGCAATCTATTTACGTAATAAACTTTACTCCCCCTCTACGTTTCTAATAATTCTAATTCGTAGGATACACCTTTTATACTAATAATTTTATAGGGTATATATATTAATAGAAAGTCTAATTTATCGTTTAATCTCGTTATTAATTATCCTTTCTTAATAATGAATACTTTATCCCCTACTATAAAGTTTAAGTCTTGCCGGTATTAGTTAATTTACTTTATTTACTATTTTTATACTTTATCGATAGCCTCTCGTACCTACTTATAATATTCGTGTAAATTCTTTATTATTACCTATACTTCTCCCCGTAAGAGACTATCTTTTATTAATATAGTCTGCCTTTTTTAATAGAACGGGAAATATATAAGGAATTTAAATATTACCTTATATAGTAATAGTCCGCCTAGATTATTGTAGGGTAATGAAGCCTATATTACGTTTAGTACTAGGATCGCCTCTACCCAATTATTTTAGTTATAATTTATAAATAGTTTAAAACGTTAATCGATATATTAATTTATAATTTTTATTTAGCCGGCAATTTATAAATACCCCGCCGAGCTTAGCTTCTATTCGATTCCTAAGAAGATTATAATTTCTTACGTAAATTCGGCTACGAACTACGGCCCTTTATCGCTAGTAACGTCTCTTAGTAATCCGTATACTCTATATAGGTTATTATAGTAGAATTGTACTACCTGTTTAGCGGTAACTATTATATAGTATAGAACGCACTACGATAATTTGGATAATCGGTCAACTATCACCATCAGGTTATTATAACTATCTTTCCCTTTAGGTATAGATTTAAAATCGATAATTAAGGATTACTACGTTTTCGCTTCCTTAAGAATTATTTATAAATATAATTTACTTAGCGTTTTATCTTTTAATACTTTTGATAATTTATATATCTAATAGTTATTAACGAAATAATTAATATTAGCCGCTATACCTAACTACCAATATTATTTCCTTATTAATCTCCTTATTTTATTTCTCCTAAAATACGCAATCAATATTATATCGTAATAGATTCTAATTATAGCCGTACGTAGTCTCCCTTCTTCTACTTCCAGGACTACTAGCCAACTATCGTAAAGTAGGAATCCATTATCAATAGTCAAATATTTATTACCTACTTTTATTCTAATTCTATATATCGATAGAGATTCGTCTATTCGATTCGCTTCCAACACCCTATTAATTTATAGGGTAGGAAGCTTTCTCTACTCCAGTTCTACCTCATCGTTAATATTAAAAATTACATTCAAAATTACCGCTAATATCTCCTCCTTATCTCCTACATATACGAATTTACTATCGGCCGTTAGTTTAAGTAACCTAAAGGTCCTCTAATCGTTTTTTTTTTATAATATCGTTTTAAAATCCTCTAATTTTCTAAATAGCGAGTCCGCTACGATATTATCCTTCCCTAGTCGGTAGGTTATTTTAAAATTAAATTCTAATAGCAACTCTAATTAGGCGGCTTATTTTAAATTTAATAATCGTTTGGTTGAGAAATATTTTAAAGTTTAGTAATCCGTGATAGTTTTGAACGTGCTCCCTTTAAGCTCCGGACGCTAGAGTTTAATAGCCTTTATTACGGCTAATAATTCTTTATCGTAAATCGGGTAATTAAATTTAATTAGGGCTATAAATTTTAAAAAAAATACTATAGGATGTTACTCCCTATTAGATCCTTTTTATAATAGTACCCCAACGTAAATACCGTTTGAGGCATCTATTTCGAGCCTAGTCTCCTTACTAAATTCGTAATAAGTAAGTACAGGTATTTTAGTTAGCGTAGTCTTTAGGGTATCGAAAGCCTCTTAACTTTCTTTTAACTATTCGTAGATTTTGTCCTTTTTTATTATTGCGTTTAACGGTTTAGCTATACGGTTATAATTCTTTACGAACTTCCGGTAAAAGTTATAAAAGCCTAGGAATATTTATAGACTCTTTAGTATTTTGGATATCGGTTAATCTTTTATAGCCGCAATTTTCTCTAGGTCGATTGAAATCCTATTTATGCTAATAATGAACTTTAAGAACTTCGTCTTTATAATATAGAATTTATACTTCTTAATATCGGTTTGAAGGCTTACTTTTCTTAACCACTTTAGTACCTTCTTAACGTATTCGCGGTATTCAACTAATATATTCGAAAAGATAAGGATATTATCAATATAGGCACTATAAAAATCCTAGTACCTTATTAATTTATTGTTTATAAACCGTTAAAAACTTAATAGATTATTATATAGCCCGAATAGTAGAACCTTATACCGGTAGGCCCTAAAACTCGTCCGGAATATAGTTAAATCTTCCTAACCGGCTACTATACAAATCTAATAAAAGGCTTATCTAATATCGATTTTAGTAAAGATTTTAGCCTTATTAATACGAACTAACGTTTCTTTAATCAACGGTAATAGGTACCTATTTTTCTAGGAAATTATATTTAATTTCTAGTAGTCTACGCAAAATCGAAGGCCGCTACCGTTAAGTTTAAGTATAAATAGTACGGGCGTTGCCTATAGTATTAAATTAACTTCGATAAATTCTTTTTAAAGGTTTTTTATAATATAACGTCGGTATTCTTTTAATTCTTTAAGGGTTATACGGTATAGCGGGTTAACTTTTAATTCTTTTGGTTTATATCCCTCTAATATTTTAATTTTATAATCGATACTTACTTTAAATTTAGGTAGGGTATCCGACTATACTTTATTAAAGACTTCTAATTCCTCTAAGCTATAGTAGTCGGGTAGTACCTTTTTAAGTATTAACCTTTATAACTCTTCGTTATCCTCTTTAAACGAGTTCCTCTCGTTTCTCTTAGCTTCGATTAGACTATTAATTTTATATAAATTCATTAATTTAGGTTTTAGCTTCTTCTTTAAATATAAATTAAATATTTTACCGCTTACTATAACTAAATTAATCGGTCGCTCTTTTACTTATCCCTACTCCTTCTTTAATTTATATTTTCCTTAATTATTTTTAAACGGGTATAATTAGGCGACCGTCGTTATATTTTTACGGTTATTCTAGGCTTATCCTTCTTATTAGAAGTCTACTTCTATTTTAATTAATTTGTAGTCTATTCTATTAAATTCCCGGTCCTAGTGGTTAAATAAGAGCGACCTTTATAGTATATCCTATTTTAAATTTATAAGTCTCTAATCTATTATATAAATCTCTATTTCCTCTAGCCGGCATTCTTCTTATTCCTAATTTTATAATAACTTATTTACAAAATTTTTTAACTCTTATAGGTACGTTAAAACCTATTAGTATTCTTTTTTCTCCTACGTTCTCCTCCCTATTTCTCTTCTTATATCCTCTTCCTTTATTAGTATTTCCTAATATTCTATATCCTTTTAGAAGGAGGGGTCTTTAATTAGAGGTAGATTGTAATTTAAATCGATATCCTTAATATTTAATATAAGTATAACTTTTAATAGGAAGAGGAATTAGTTATTTTTATAATTGGGTAGTATATTATATTTGGCGAACTATATTTTACTTATAATTATATCGATTTTAAGATTAAGTAGTACGAATAGCTATTCGTTATTATAAATTACCCCGTTAATACGGACGTAACCTTTAAGGGCCTCCTTAATTTCGTCCGGCTTAACCTTTTTAAACGGCGTTACTAGGCCGGGTACGAAATTTGAATATCCTTCCAATTTCAGTCTTTTTTATAATTTATTTATAAAATCTTTATTTACGAATAACGAACCGTCTGCTCTAATATTTATTAGTATGTATTGTATTATAATAGATAATCTATTATTTATTATAATACAATTAATTAAGAACTTTATTCCTCCCCCCAAATAATTTTTAAGGTTAAAATCCGGGTAAGTTTTACTATTAATTAGGTCTTTTCTATTAATATTATTAATCTAAACGGATATTTCCCTTAAAATAGAGTATTTATTTCTTAGGGTATTTAATTTTCCAACTTATTATCGCTATCGTTATTACTACTATTATTATTTTCTTCGGCCTCCCTTCTCGAATGCTCTTATTCGTTAGGGGTTTAGTTTTTAAATCCTATCGCGGGGCCCTATATTAAATCGGCGATAATATTCAATTCTATTTCTAATAAAATTTTAACCGAAGCGACCTTCGCTTTTTCCGGGCAATTTAAGGATTAATGTCCGACTTTACAGTAATTAAAGTATTGATTTTCGGTTCGCAATTTCTTTATTTCTTCGAAGATAGGGCGGTAGAATTTAGGAATTACAATAGGGTTATATAGAGTAGCGGTTGCTTTATTAATTACGTAGGATTTATTAATTACGTAGGGTTTATTTATTAATATTGTTTAGGCGTAGGCCTTTTTATTCTTTTATTGCTATTCTTTATTAAATTTCCGGATAGTAGGGTCTAGGGATTATAGAAGAATATAGTAATCTTCGAAGGTTTTATACTCTTTTAAATATATTGTTTCAACCGGAATTATTAATTTTTAAAGTGCCTTGCGTCGTATATTTCGTTTCTATAATAATTTAGGTACTATATAACGGCTAGCTAATTTAACGAACGTAATCTTAAAATTTTAGAATCGTTCCTAAGGCCTCATTTTTAGCTTCTTATATTCCTTAATAACTGTTTCTTTAGTATTATAATTATAGTAATTATTCTATAAATATTTTAATAATATATTTACTGTTGTAATAGCCTCTGGGTATTTACTATTAAAGTATAGGAGGATCCCTTCGGATATTATACCGCCCAACCGGGAGTATATTTCCCCGATACGGTCTAATTCGCTATTAAAATAGTCCGCGTTGGCCCGCAATTTGTATTTTATTTATAATATCTAAGTATCGAACGATACTTTATTAGTATTAGGGTCGTTACTAAAAGTGTAAGGATTAGCTACCTTCGTAAATCTCTTTTAGCGGGGTACAACGTTTAAGGGCCTAACCGGATTATATCTTCCGCCGGAACCTAGGGGCGGTAGCGGTAATATCGGTATTAGTAGGTTATTTTCCCGGTAGTCCCTATTTAATAAATTACTATTTAAGGGGTCGTTGCCTAAGGGGCCGCCGCTAGTATAGGTACGAATATAGATATTTGCCTTTTAGGACGGTAAAGGCTCGAATATATATTCGGGAGCGTACTCCCGTTGGTTATTCTCTTCTATTATATAATTATAATTATCTTCGCGACCCTATTTAATATTAGGCGCGAATATAATTCTTCGTTTAGTAGGTAGGATAGAGTCTATTACGGTGGCGGGGGTGGTAGTATGTGCGGTAGCGAATTTTTATATTAGAATTTTATTATACTCTTCTAATATTCGGTATTACTCTTCGAAATCTATAGGAACCTCGGTCTTATTAATCTCTAACTAAGTATTAAATTTAAAGAAGTTATAACCGAATCGGTTATTCTCTTAATAAAGTTGATAAGCTTAGTTAGCGAAATAAATAGTTTAAGTATCGAAATTTATAGTATTTTAATAAGCCCGGTCCAAAATCTTTAGAAAGTGGCGAATAATATCGAATTATATTTTATTGAGAATAATATATCCTCGAAATTCCTACTATATCGCCTCGGGGTCTACCTAGTACGCTCGATAAAATATATCCTTATTTATAAAGTTATTAATAATATTCAATCTTCGTTTACTGAATTTTATATTATCCTCCGTAGCTTCTACGATAAGACGAAAATAAATAACGTTTTTAAATGCATTTTTATTCTCCTAATTAATATAAATAGCGTTAACCCTAATCGCGATTTTATTTATAAAGTCTCCTACTTTAAAATTCTATTGTAGGAATTTAGTATATAAGTATAATTTTCTTAGGTATTCGCTTTTATATGCCGATACGTTAATAACTCCGTCTTTGATTTACTTATCCTCGATTATAGTGGTTTTGGTATCCAATTTAGAAGGTATATGCTAGTTATTACGAAGGGTCCGTTACAATTAGGTGTCTAGAATATAATAGGAACGGTTAAGTTCTTTATCGAATAGAAGGCTTTAATTTAATATTAATTATTAGGATATTTATCGAGCCGGAGGTATATTCCTAAACGTCGGCGATAATAATTTAAATTTCTTAAAAGACGGTCTGGGAGGTAGGGGTAGAAGAGACGGCCTCTTAAGAGCCGGGTTGTCTACTACTCTTCTTTTACCCTTATTTCTAAATTATTTACGGGCGTTCTATAAGATTATTTAGAGATTAGTATTAGGATTAACGTATTTTTTAGCGCTCCGGGAATATTAAAAGGAATTGTCCGCGTCCTTTACGCGTAGAGGTTTATAAATCCTAATTTACTTAGTAGGGGTAGATAGGTAGTTAATTCCGGTATTTTTCTAGCCTATCCCCTATAGATTATATATTACGTTTTCTATTTTTAGGGTAAATACTACGTTTAATTTAGATAAATCTATATCGAACGGATTAGAGTTCGATAATTCTTTAAACTACGTAAGAGGGTTCGAAAGTTTAATAATTGGTTTAAACCCGCCGTAATTGAATAGGTTAGCTTCGTCCTTGGGGTTGGGGTTCGATATAAACCTATTCGAGTCTAAATTCGAACTATTATAAATAAAGGTGTCTTCGTTATTATTATTATTATTTCCGGCGTTAAATATCGTTATAACTCCGTCTGGGGCGGGAGATAGGGGTTTAAATTATTTACTACGTCGCAATAGCGTATATTAATCGTAAGGCTTTGGGAGATCCTCTAAACGAGCGATCTAATAGAATTAGTCGCTTTAAATGTATTGATAGGAACTTAGTAGTCGTTTTAAACGTATTGAAGGGGTAGGATATTATAATGCTGTCCCCGGATAAAAGGATAATATTTAATATTATATAAAAGTGTGATCCTACGAGAGATAAAGCTGCAAGGCTAGAAGGTACAAATCAAAGTAATATTAAATATAAAGAAGAAAGGGAAGCTGTCAAACGAGGGCATCGCGGGTCTGGACATATAAGTCTAGTCCTGCTACTCGTTGCCGCCTTCCCGATTTGTAAGTCTTATCGATAAGAATATGAGCCTCATTCCATCCGATGTGCCATGGTGCCCAGTGGCTAGTGCTCTGGGAACCCATCCAGCCATGCCATGACAGGTCCTCGCCGTTAAGGTAGTTTTATTCTCTCCTAAAGAGAGCGTTAGGTACGATAGCCTCTTTATTAGGGCGGTAAATTAAATCGAAATTAAATTATAAGAATTCTTTAACCTAGTAGGCTTAGCGTTTAAATAAGCGTTACCATTCTATAAAGTATTCTAAATTCCTATAGTCGGTCTAAATAATAAATTAGTAGTAGGAACGAAGTTCTATAAATTATTAATCGAAGTACCGAATTATTATTAATATTTCTTTATTATAAATAGGGTAATTCCGTTCCGTTAAAGTTAATTTCTAAGAGTAAAAGGCGATAGTATATTTACGGCTATCGACTTCTTATATAAGTATTCCTCCTAACGCGAATTTACTATAGTCGGTTTCTAAGAAGGTTAGGCGGTCGGGGTCGAATTCTACGAAGATAAGCGCCCTAATAAATAAATTTTTTATTATATTAAATACTTATTATTACTCTTCCCCCTACGCGAATTTAATTCCCTTACCGGTAAATACTATTAGTAGGCCGGTAATTTTAGAAAAATATTTAATAAAATAACGGTAATAATTTACGAAGTTTAGGAAACTTTAAATACTTTTCTATAAATAAGGTACTTCCTACTCTTTAATTATATAGACCTTTTCGAGGTCCGCTTCTATCCCTACTCCTATATATACAATGAATTTTAAATATTTAACCTTTTATATTATAAATTTATATTTATTAGGATTTAAATATAAATTAGCTTTATTCAATTTCTTAAGGACCAAACGGACTTTACGTATATAATTAGTATAGGAACCGTTAGAATAAATAAAGATATCGTTTATATACGTAGAGGCGAAGTTATTTAAATATTTCTTTAAAATAAAATTAATATATTTCTAAAAGGTAATTGGGGCGCCGCTAAGGTTAAAGGGGGTAACTATTTATTCGAATAACCCGAATTATATAAAGAAGGCCGTTTTCTACTCTTTACTTATTATTATCCGGATTTTATAGAACGCCTATACAACGTTAATCTTCATTAGCTATTTAGCGCCTTTTAAATTCCGGAGTATCTCTTTAATAAGGGGAAGAGGGTAATAATTAAGCTTAGTAATAGCATTAAACTTTCTATAATTATAATAAAAATATAAGTTACTTCCCGGTTTCCTTACGAATAATATAGGGGCCGCTGCTTTTAAACGATTAAGTTTAATAAAATTTTTATTAAATAGGTCCCTCAACGTCTTTTTTAATATTAAGAGTTTTTTATAGGATATATTATATAGTAAGCCTACCGGTATTAGGAGGTCGTTCCCGTTTATATTTTTCTTAATTTCGATATAATAGTTAATATTAGGTTTATACGGGTTTAATTTATTAGCTTCTAGCTTTATAAATAATAATATAAAGTTATAGAACTTTATAAGGATAATTTTTTTAAATTCAGCTTCTATTTTCAACTTTTTTAATATAAGGGCCTTTTTTACGTTTTATATTAAGATTACTATAATTAGAATTACGTAATTTCTTTTAGGACTATAAACGAAGTTAATAAATTATATAGCTCCTACTATTACAACTATTTTTATTTCTATTTCCTAAGTATAAGGGGTATATTAATTAATATAAGGGAGCTACTTACAGGTACTCCTATACTATAGCCTTTTTTAATATAAAATAGAGAAGGATTTATTATAGGAAAGCTAAGGCTTTCTTAAAATAATTAGATATTTTAATTAAGGTATTACGTAGGCGTTAATTAGCTGGCGGTAGCCGTTAACTTTTATAGAGAACGTAATTATTTTACTAATTTCTACTCTTTCTATAGCTCCGGAAGCTCCTTTAATTTGCTAGGTTTTAATATTGGTCTAGGGGAAGTATAAGTTTTATATAAGGGTTTCGTTAATTACAGCGTAATATTAATATCCTTTATTTATTAACGTATATACGAAATTTTAATTTTGAATAATAATTAGTATTTTTATTACTTCTATTTTTAATATTATTACGCTAACTATTATTCGAATTTTAATAACTTTAGGGGATAGGGATAAAGGAATGTAAATAATTATTACGGGGAGAGATTCCGGGTCCCGACGATAAATTAGAGTTAGGTTTTTCCCTATTAGGAAGGAGCCGACGTATTATTTTCGCCCTCTTCGAATAAGGGGGCGTAAATATTAGCGCTAGTAATAGTTAGGGTAATAGAAGTAGCCTAAATACGTACCCTATTCGGGTTAATAGCCAGGGTATACGGGTATTAGGCTTATATATAGCCACTTCCTCTATACTTCAAATAATAATTTTATTCCCTCCGCTTATAATAGTCTTCGTCTAAGACCTATTTAATACGCTATTTACCCGCGTTATTAATTAAGCAGCGTTAATTCTAGGCCGCTCTAATAACTATTATAAGTATATTTCTATTTACGTTTCGGGGTGTAGTATTAGACCCTAACAATCTAATAATATTAATAGAAGTAATTATAGCGTATAATAAAGGGGCGGAACCGTAATTATTAATATAAGATTAACGACCTCTATTTCGTTTCCAAACTTAATAAAGTACTTAGCTAGGCCTAATTTATTTAAAATTTTAAATAATAGTATATAAACGCCGTACGTACTCGTTATACTCCGTAAGTATTATAATAGAAATTAATAATTGCCTAATCTCTTTAGTAAGGGAGCTTTTTAGTTAAGTAAGGCGAGAATCGTTAGTCTAGGTAGTGCCGCTAATTATAGTAAGTATTTATTCGAATTTAAGTAGGAATTCGCCTAAGGGTTTACTAAAAGATTGTATTATCTTGCGTAATTAGGTTTGAATTTTCTCTATCTCTTGCTCGTTGCCGAAAATATACGTAAAGTATTTAAAGAAGTATTAAGGGTTAAAAGACCCGTTTAGGCCTCTAATAATTTAGAATGCTTAAATACGCGGTTATAGCTTTTCGGGGAGCGAATATAGGATTTAATACTACGCTATTCTATTATTATTAATAAAGCCGTTTAGGCTATTGAGGTTATATTTAAAAATTAATTAGTTTATAAAGAAATAGAACGAGTTAGCGTCTCTGTTCTAAGAGGGCTAATCGAGTGCCTTTCTTTTAGACTTCTTAATTACCGCTAGTTGAATTAGAATAGCGGTGGGCGCTATAATTTAACTACCGAATAAGGTATAATAAATATAGTTAGAATTATATTCGGCGAGTTTAGCGCGAAGAGCGGCTATTTGGCTAGCGTTTTAAAATAATTTAATTAAATAGTCGGTCGAGGGGGTAAGAAAGGGGGGAGCGGATATATTGGCGTATTTAAAGATAGTAGGAAGGAGGCGAGTATTAAATTAATTAAAGAAAAAGTATAGGGAAGGGAGCTCTTTAACGTTCTACTAGGGGTTCTACTAATTATTCAACGGATTATTCTATTAGGGGTTCTATTAGTTATTCTATTGGGGGTTCTATTAAGGGTTCTATTAATTATTCTATTAGGGGTTTTATTAAGGGTTTTACTAATTATTTTACTAATTCTAATTATTAAGATCTATCTATTGGGGGGTACTGTCTGCTATAGTGAGGGTAACGTACTTCTATAAAAGGTTAATGTATGAAGTCGAACCTAATATTATAGTTCTTGTACGGTTGGTATAGGTATAAGGCAAAATGTGTATTAAAAAGGTTCGATAAAGAGAAGAAGAATCTAAATATATAGAGGGGAGAGTAGGCTATACTCTTATATTAGAGAACGTACGTAGTGACCAGGGGTTACAATGAGTAGGCATATTTAGAAGGCTTCTAGACTGGAACCTCTGGGCGGCAGCCCTATAACAGGTGCCGCCTAAGGTGCGGAGCTACTTTCGATAAACCCTTTCGCGAGGGCTTTATTAACGTACTTTCTATAAGCCTCTAGTTCGTTAATCGTTATTTTATAGAGTGGGCTATAACCGAGGTCCTCTGGCCTTGCCCCTTCTTCTAATTCGATTTTATAGTCGCTTGGCCGCCTATCCGGCAGGGTATCCGACTACTTCTTACTAAAGATATCGAAGTATTGGTAAGTATATTCCGGCACTTCCTTCCTTACCTTATCTCTCAACTCTTCCTTATCCTCCGCTAGCGCTTGGTCCTTCCGCCGTTAGTTTTTAATAAACCGATCCAGTTCGTAAAGATTAATAATACTTATATATTCGCGTTTAATGAATTTAAGGAATGTTTCCGCGCTAACGATAGCTAGGTCGTCGTAGTACTTATATTAACCTACCCCGTCTCGCTTCAGCCTATACCGGCCTCGCGTATTTTCCCCTTAATATAGGTCGTCCTTCCGTTCTTTATCCAATATTACGATATACTCCCGACGGATTAGTAGTTTTTACTCCTCCTCGTTAATGGGCGCCTACTAGTTGTAAAACTCCCGTTCTATCTTTATTAGGTCCTCGTTTTCTCCTTACTTCGTTGGGCGAATTCTCGGCTCTTCGAATAGTTCGATAGGACGTCCTAGTGTCTTTGGGGCCGGCTTTGGGGTTTGGGCGGCTAGCTCCAATTCTTGGATGCGACGGGTAATTTCGCTTAGTTTTTTCTTTATTTTTTCGTATCTTTCCCTTTCGGCCTTCTCCGATATTTCCTCCTCTTCTTTAATTTCCGGAAAGATTAGACAATAGTTGGCCGCGTCTACTAGGACTTAGTATCGTTGTATTTAATATTTATTGAGAATTAGGTTGTATTTAGAATTAATAATGATTATAATTTCGTCGGGGAGGATTCGGTTCTGGACCTATAAAGTGCTACGTAGGCAACGATCGATTATTTCGTTGTATTAACCGTCGTAACCGCCAATGGTATGTGGTTTGAAGCCTTGTAATTATTCGGCTTAAATAATATCAATAAAGCGATTAGCGAAATTTTTATTTATAAAGATATTTCCATTTATTCCCGAATTAATAAGTATATTACTAATAGATAATAATTTGCTATTACTTGCTATAGTACAGGAGGTAAGTAAAGTTTCCCCACCTAAGTAACTATTTAAGAAATCCTTTTCTATTTTTGTTACCTTTATTATTAATATATCCGGATAGTTGTATATTAATTCAATCCTTGGGAGGGAGTTTACGATCCTTAGGGTAATTAGTTTTTCGCCTCGGCGTCCTTTTCAACTTTGCGAGCGAATTGTTCGACGAATTCGTTAATACGGTTCGAATTACTATATTTATTAGGGCAATTTTTAAAGCAATAATTGGTTTGCTTGTAGACGAAGTATTTATTTTCTTTTAATAGCTTACGTATTTTTTCTTTGGATATATTAGGGGGACGATAGGAACCCGAGCCCTTGGTTACGGTTGAAGAAGAAGAAGATGAACCCTTAGCCTTATTAGAGGAGTTCGATTAGGAAGAGGAGTTCTTATTATCTTTGTTTTTATCCTTACCCTTATCCTTCTATTTGGCCTTCTATAAGCGTTAATTATTTTCTACGTACTTTTTAACTATATGTACGAAGGTTAAGAAGTTAATAGTGTCTTCGCCGTAATTGAATAGGAGCGTATTCTGGATGTCGGTTGGGAGCTTCTAGTTGAATTCTTGCTTCTAAGTGTTAGTTGGACGGTTGTATTCTCTTACTAGGCGTATAAAGGCGTTACGGAATTCTTGGAAATTTTAGTTTATTTTGAATTGTAATTCGTTGAATTCGAGGATTGCCCTTTCCTTGCGGTTGTGGTCGTAGTATTCGTTTTTGAGATAGTTAAGCAATTATTAGGAAGTTTTGAGATAATGTAGGCTATCTTTTAGGTACGGCTCTAAATTTTGGGCCGCTTTGCCGGCCGTACGGTTTTCGATATATATCTTCTTGGCCTTGTTATTGGAAAAGTGGTTAGCGTTGAGTTTCAATTTGTTTTGGATACGACGATACTAAACGTCGAAAGAGATAATGTTTTTATCTTTTTTATTATAGAAGTACGGCGGATCCTTCTCTTTCGCCGATAGCCGACCGCTATTGTACGTCGAGGTATTGGTCGTAAGCGTACCTTCCCGGTTACTACCGTCGTTAGTATTGTTATTAATAATGTTTTAACGGCCTTGAGTAGTGTTTTAACGGCTTTGTTTTCCTAAGTGTTGTACGTTCGGGTCGATGGTGACCTTCTTTTTGCGTAAGGCTATAATATCTTTAGTGAGGCGAGCGACGATGGCGTTGAGGTCGGTGATCTTGCTCTCTTTAATGCCTATTTTTGTGCCTAGTTCCTCCGCCTGGGCGGTGATTACGATGAGCGTGTATTGGGTTTGGGCTAGCTTATCCTTAACCGTATTTATTTCGGCTAATAGTTTGGGATAGTTGTGGTATCCTTCGGGGGGAGCGGGGGACTATTCGCGGTCGCGATTATTCACTAGGGAGGGTATTTAATTCCGGTCGTCGTACGAACTTCGGCGGTTAAGACGGAAGTGACGGCGATCGTCGGGGCTATCGTCGGGATGGTCGTTAGGGCCTTCATTGTAGTGATCGTTGGGATTTTTATCGTTGATATTGTCCTCTAAGTCTCCTAGGTGTTCGTTCTCCTTACGGGCGCGATTGCTTATAGCCGCGTCTAATTTGGCGATTTTAAATTGAACCTCCTCCTATAAGTTGCGTACTTTCTCGCGGAGGGACGCGTTTTCGTATTGTAGTTTTTGTAGTTTATTTATGTTATTTACGGCCGAGGCCGGGGTGCCTAAGTTGGTAAGGGTATTCTCGAGAAGGATAACCTTCTTCTTGAGTTCGGCGTTTTCGTCCTCCGCCGCCTTTTAGTAGTTGAGGAAGTTTATAGCGTACTTATATATTTTGCCTAGGTTGGTGTTCAGATTGATTGCGATGATTTGGTAACTATGTTGCTAGGCTAGCGCCGTTTCCGTAAGGATAGCGCGTAGTTTAATCTTTTGGAAGATCGCTTCGAGATCGGCAGGGTCCTAGTAAATGTTTTGGAAGGTAGGTAGGTCTAATAATAATAGACCGATACGACCTTCGTCGCGATTGAGATATTCTAATTAGAATTCTTTACCGGTAGCCGTTAGTGGGCGGAAGGTAAAGGACGGTCTATCTCCTTTCTTCGAATAGTATTTGGCGATCGCGTTAATTTTCGTATATAGGAATGCGTACAAATCCTCCTTTCGGAAGGTGTATTGTATATTGGCTATTTTATTAGTAACTTCCTGGTTGAAAAACGTAATAGTTTCCTCGATAGAATCCGGGGCTTCCTCGTCGTCGAAGTTCGATATATTGAGGGTTCTAGACTGGGCGTCCTATTTATCCTTGATTGTAACGGCGTTAAGCGAGCGACGACGGAAAGCGTCGTCTTACTTTATTACGGACTTTAGGGTAATGGGGACGTTATCGATATTGAAGGCGATTTATTCAATAGTAATTTTGTCCTTCTGGGCTTTGATAGTTTGCTTCTGAGCTTCGCTTGCTTGAGCGTTTACTGCGGGGGATACTTTTGAGGTGCCCGGTTTTTTAGGCGACGTCTTGGTCGTAGCCGACGCCTTGGCCGTGGCCGCGGTCGTTGCCTTTTCTTCGGGGGTGTGCGCTATCGTGGGGTTGGCCGATCGATTGGAGGTCGACGTCGACGTTTGAGCGATGCGATACGACGGTTTGACTGCTTTTCTGAAAAGCGCAAAGTGATGGGATGTTTGGTTTCCTCCCTGGAAAGTGTAGAGATTGATCTTGTGATTGTTACGAGCGACGTGGTTACGAGAGATAAGTTAAATACGTTGATTCCCAGGTCTATACTAGAATTACAAGATGGAGAAGAAAAGAGGGAAACGTGCAAAGGCGCGCCTGGCGTCTAGGGTTTTGACCTAGGACCCAGGTGGCCAGTGTACGTGCACGCGCACGGCGCCACGTTACGGGACCTGCAGTCCCCATGCCCGAAGCCATCCGCCAGTGCCGTGACAACTAGCCCAATTAATTAATCCGGCCTTCAGTAACCTTATTAATATAGGGGGAGCGTTGAATTTTGGGAAAGAATTATCGTAAGAATCTTAGGAAAAAACTACTAAAACCGGCCTACTATAATGAACCCCTATAAATCATTAACTTTAGCGATGTTTTTAGGGAGCAAATTAGTTAACCAATCAGAAATCCCCTTAAGTGCAAACTGTAGTTGATGTGTAAACCCTTTGTGACCTGCTTACCCTTCAAACCCCCTACAAAGGCTTCACGCTTTCCCTATTTTCCCGCTACGGTACCTTACTCACATCCATCATCTGCTGTGCGAGTGTCTCCTGCTAGACTTGCCTAACTGGACCCTGCGATAAAGGGAGGCAAGGGAAGGCGTGGGGTTCCACCACCGCCCTGATCACCAAGCATTGACGAAGTCCCCTGGAGGTTTGAGTCATCTTCTCCAAGTGGAAGGAAGCGGCAGTGCTCAGTGCAGTGGTCACCTACTGTCCCACAACTGCACCGCAACCGCGCCGCGAGCGAACGGTATCCCGG
Source organism: Neurospora sp. CHS-2018b (assembly GCA_009806015.1). Classification (NCBI taxonomy): domain Eukaryota; kingdom Fungi; phylum Ascomycota; class Sordariomycetes; order Sordariales; family Sordariaceae; genus Neurospora; species Neurospora sp. CHS-2018b. The sequence goes on from RAOV01000002.1 coordinate 1,027,358, forward strand.
GACACGGAAGACGGAAGACAGCACGGGGATAGTACAGGCCGGAGGAGGGATTGGACCCTGCGTCCGCTACATACTACCGTTGGTGACAGCATATGAGCCGGCACGGCATGGAGACATGGATAAGACCCGGTGTCCGCCCACCGCCTAGGCCGCACGCCTCGGCCACCCCCAACTCCGGTAGATAGGCCGCCTTACCATATGTACATGTGAACCAACATCACGGATTAATGCGGCTACCGGAGCTCGAAACTCGAACAAGTTGAACGCATGTAACAGCTGGGAAAGAGGGCAGGCAAACGGACGAGAAGGAAAGGTCGAGTGATCTTCTCGTCCGTTTACCTTAAACTTGTGTCCCCTCTTCCGTCCACAACCTCTTCCCTTCCAAGTTCCATCACACAGCACCTAGGGCACTCACATATGCGAAGAAGCAGGTCGGTAAACCTGCCTACAGTACCTTACTATGCATGTCTCAAAAACGCTGTGTTTGAAACAAGCGGGTTGGGTTGCCGATGATTGCCGGCTTTGCTGCAGGTTCATCGGATCGACTGGTCTGTTTCGGGCGAGGGGTTTCGGGCGGACGATCGAGTGTTTTAAGTTCAAGACAGGGAAAGTTAGGGATATATCCTTACTGCTCTTCCCTCTTTCGTAATTTCCGTGTCTTCCATGTCTTGGATCCTTCATATGCCCGGTGTTCGCCTTGGGTGGTGGAAGATGAGTTGGATTGGACCGAGGGTTGACGTTGGTCTTCATGCGCTCGCTGCAAGTAAAGGATTGATGCCAGACACCTCGACCCTGCTTCTACCAGTCTGCAACCTCGTAGTCAAGTAGGTATACGCGGTCTGCAGTCTCGCTGCCGTGGTGTTCGGCATGAAGCATGGAGAATGAAGCATGACACGGGCGCAACGTCCACGAAATGCAAACAGGGTCCTATCGTAGGTAAACCAAGGGCACACACCCCTCACCCCGCATCTTCTACTCTTCATCAGATCTCGGTACCTACTACTCTATAGGCGTCCGTTTACCGATTTCAATTCCGACGAGACCAGATTTTTGGCCTGGCCTGAATGTGGCCTGCATTGTTGGGCTGGGTCGGGTCAGGCCAGGCCCAGCTCAAGCCATCATCATGCGTCCAAAATCCAAACCCCGATTTCCCGATACGGCGGCCGGCTTTCAGGCCTTAACTTGGGAGCTTAAAAAAACGAGCCTTGATTCAAAGGCGGCCTGCTCTGCTTATGGGCCATGCGGTAGGCTCGGCATAAGAATTCGATATGGGGGTGGCTTTGGGACCTTTTCGAGTTCTGTGCCGCAAGGATCCGGGATGGATGGATAGATGCAGTCGAGACTGCTGATGAGTGACGTCGTTGGGGGTGTCGTTAGACCGGACATGGAGCCAGTTGATCGTCCGTTCGAGTCTGGTTCTGATGCCTCGTGGGAACATGTTTTCTGGTTCCTACAAGGTGAGCATCGATGGAGAGAGTCAATAAAGTCGTTCCGGAGAGCCATAACGCTGAGGTCTGGAATTGTCGTTTCTGACATGTGAATCTGCCACTGCCATGTCTTTCGGAGTCCTTCTTCAACGACGAACATTGGGCCCAAAACGACTTTCGAGCGCTCACAAGATATCTGGCATCAGACAAAGTCCTCGGTACGTACAGTATTCCCATCTACCGTAGGAATGCCGTTGAACTGGAGATCTCTCCACGTCCATTTTGTAGCGTCATGAGAACATGCAAAACTCTAGCGCCAGACGATGTTCTTAGCGCCCTCTAGCACCAAGTCTAGGCGATGTCATGCACTGAGATGTGCCGTGATCGCATGGATGGCGCATCGCATGGCGCCGCCGGGCGCGCGGTTGGCGCGGTGCCCTTTGTGCTGGGAACCGGGGACGTCGGTCGGTCGAAAGTTGAGACGAACTGCCTGGAGGTTTGCCCGAACTGTTGGAGACGGCCCCGCGGTGTTGGAGCTAACATCGAGCTAGAGGCTGATTGATGCCCCTCATCGATGCTACGGAGGGGTAGGTAAGACAGGCATCTGTTAGTGTTATCGATAGGCCCCTCTCTGGTCTCCTCGGTGTCCTATCGTTGGGCCGAGTTAGCGCTAAAATCAGGATTTAGCACTGCCCGAATTCCCAATGCCCCTCTTTGAAGTTTGGAGTTTTCCATCGACATCCAGATCTGGGCCCCGCGATCCGGCGGTTTCCAAGGTCAAGATTGATGAGAATGACGATAGAGACGGATCATCCATTCTCGAAAATGCAACGATGCTACCTGCCATGGTTCAATGTACCGTTGGGCTTTGCCGAACGGGTTGGCTTGTGCTATGCCATGAGGGGACTCCAGTCCAGATGTGATTGATAACACCACGTGAGATCTCATCCGCCTAAAAGCGATTCGTGATCTCTCGGCGGCGCAAAAACCGCAAATGCACATCACCAAAATCGGTTACAACCTCGAACCAGGGGGGGCGTGTGCAGTTCTTTTCGAGGTTTTCTGACGAATTAGTGGAGTGCACTGTATGGAACCGACCGATCGAAGAGGAGGCTCAGCTTCCAAAACTGTCATGAGGCTTCTTTCTCAGGCTTCGCTGTATCAATCTCGGAGGGGCATTGGGCTGGACTGTCGTTCTTGTCAGGCGTGAGATTGGGTTGGAAGCTATGTCATTGTACTGATTGTATGTGCTTCGCCATCATCGGGTTTTGGAGCGAATGCCGAACAGATGACTCCAAACCCATCTCAGGAGATGCGAGCCGTTGTCGGGAAGGAGAAAAGTGAGTGATCATCCAGAGTAAGGTTGTGTCCGGTAATACCGACGATGGAGAGACGGAGGTACGAACTGTTCTTCGTGCGTGGCAGGATGTCCACGGGAGTGACGAAAGGCAGATGCTCGGCATCGGAAACGAAGGAAGTGAATGTGCCTTGCAAATAGAAAGAAAAGAGAAGAAAACAAGAGAAGAGGAAATGGAGCTTGTGAGTGGGAAGGTAGAATCGTTCGAGAAGGCGGAAGGAAAGACAAGATACCAAAAAAGGGTGAAGTTGGACCATGGAAAAAGCAGAGAAAAAGCAAAAAAAAGCAAAAAAAAGAAATGCTAATTAGCTGCAACTCGTTTCGATCGAGTGACCTCCGGGTTATGAGCCCGGCGCGCTTCCGCTGCGCCATGCAGCTTTTCAATTGTTGAAAACTTTGAGCTGATTGTGGGCTTATAAGGTGGATGATGGTGGAGTTCTCGGGGCGTCAGGGTTCTGAGGCAAGGGCGCAACCTGGAAACCAGAATAATGCACACCAAGCTGAGCATTGACTAACTTCCCAAAGAGTTTGGCCATGGACTGATGTCTCTGACTGTTTAGGATTACTATTGTGTCGGTGTTTTTGTTACCTCTAGCTGTGTTGATAATCTACACAGTAGAGGTGCACATCCCTTGCAAATCGTGACATCCGTGACGCACAAGCGGACATCACAGCATTTGAGAAAGATTTAAAAGATGTTACTACTTCCAATGATACCTCTACGCAGAAAGATCTTCCCAGAGGCTACTTTCTGAGTCTACTTAGATATCTGCTGCCCTGTGTTCGCCATGTTCCTCAGTTTTGATGTTGCGAGCATGTTTTCCGCTTGGTTGTGGCACGCGGGCAGAGATTATATTCTGTTTTTGCCAACTGAGCCTTCCACCGCCTAGTTACGCGGACCACCTTTGTAGGCCAGGATGTTGAGAGTGACTTAGACGAGCTTCTTTCAGCGATTTTATAATCGTCGCTGAGACGCATTGGATTTTTCGACCTCCCAGACCTTGGTCGGTGCGAAGGTTTCGCGGGCCGCTCTGATAGTAGAAAGGTCAGTCACTCCACGACAACTTCGCGACGAAATATCGGGTAATGACAAAAACACATTAACTCGGCCTAACTCCTCCTAAGATACCACGATGACATTTTGTCACGATATATATCATGTTTTGTCAAGTGCAAAACGTCTTTCTTGGACGCATGTTGCTATCGCTCGTCCCGTGGTTCCACTCGTAACCCTAACCCGCCACGATCGTAAGGGGTAAAATCAGACCATCGCCATATCACTTCCATATCACTTTGGCGTCAGTACTGTGAAGATCTGATAATTATCTGATTCTAAGTTTTAACCCCTCCTTCCCTGTTTGCGGTTCCTGCCCAGAACAAAGCTTCCACAGAGTTCGTCACATCTTCCCCGGAGGTCACGGACAGGTTCATCCGGTCCACCCCAACGAGTCAAGGTTCATCTCTTGTTCATGCGCGAACAGGTGGGATCCCGGGTTCTTAACTCCAACATCGAATCTAGGCTCACCTCTACGGTCTCATCTTCCCCACCAACTTCACGCGACTTGAAGCCAAGCCCTTTCCCATCTTTCTCTTCTACTCACCAGTTGACCTTGTGCGAACTCCCCCGCAACGTCGATCGACAGCTTGCTCGTCGCTTGCTACTTGCAAACGATCACGGCCAGGTTCTGAGGTGGTTTGGTTTCCTCCATCACCATTATCTCACCATCCCAAGCAAGCTGCTTGGGTAGCTGAGTTTCCTCCAGAACTCCTCCATTTCGTTTGGCCTTTTCCACCGCCCTTCTTCAGCCATCTCAAGGGAGCCCGCGACCCGTCACTTACCTAACCACCAACAACAACCGTTGGTGATCCCAAAGTGAGCCAACACGCACCAACACCAAAGACCAAAGATGGCAGCAATCGCTCCAGCACATCTTCCCCAGAGGGGGGAACGCAGACCCTCCTACCAGTATTACAACAACCAGGAGAGCACTCTCCTGCCCGAGATACCCCTCCTCGCCGGGATCGACAACTATCGGCTCTGGGAAGTAGCCGTCCTCGCCCACCTCCGTCACTATAACCTAGACGACAACAGCGAGGCCCGCGACCCTTCAACACCGCGGAGCGCGCGCGACGGCACCCTCTATCTCTCATGGGACCAGATGCAGAACAGAATCAAAGTCTACACCATAATCCGCCGCAGCATTGCCAACGCGCTGTCCTTTCTTGAGAAAGAGTGCCGGTCAAACCCTTGGATCTCTCTCAATGATCCAACCTACGACGCGAAAGGTCTATACGAGCTTGTCAAGGAAGTGTACACCCGACCTCCTCCCCTCAATCCGCACCAGAGCCAAGACGACCTCATGATTGACCTGCTGATGCTCAAAGCCGTTAACTTCGGCACGCTCTCCGAATTTCTGGACAGGTTCTATGCGCTCTGGTCGCGGCTGGACGTTGGTGGCCTCAAGCTCACGGAAGATCTCCTCCTCAACTTCTTGATTAGTGGTCTTAATGGGCATTACGACGAGGGTTGGACGGAGGACTTGGAGAGGCAGCGGTTGATGAAGAAGATCGACCTTCACGATGCGCTCAAGCTGGTTGGTGAAAGAGTTTGCGAAGAGAACATGGTTGTTTTGCCGCCGGTCCCACCCAAAGATGCGAAGTACATCAAGAGATCATCAACCCCGAGCTCGTCCTCAACAGAGCACATGCAGGAAATGAACATGGATAACTCCCTGAATGAGTCGATCAGAGGTTGCTTCGGTCACGAGGCCGAGGTCGAAGCAGACATCATGCGGAGACAGGAACAGATGACCGCACACTTCGAAGGCCGCACCCTCCAATGGGCCGTCGAGAGTGCCTTTCTCACCTCCTGGTCCCTCGAGGACCTAGACCCCGTGTCAAGCAAGTACGATACCACCACCGAGAACGGAAGAAGCGACGATGGCAGCGGAAGCGCCAGTCCCGCCGATAAGAAAGAGCGGAGACGCGGCTACCAGCCTCTCTCTGATCTTATGGCCCGGTACACTCCTCTTCCTCTGAGCACCACTAGCAGCCCGAGCACGATCGCGGCTAGTATGGAAGCCCTTAGCATTGACAAATCTGAACACGACGACCCAAAGCCGAGAAACCTCCCCAGCCCTCCCCCAAGCGACGAATCTGCCGCGCGAAAGGAGCGCCGCCGTCGCCTTCTCACCAGATTCGTAGGCACGCCGACCAAGTCTTTGCCTGCCCCGAACAGAGTGATGTCCTACCAGGAAGGGTGGAAGCCCAAGCCTTTGTTCTCGAGCCCACGCAAGTTCTCCTGGGAGGATGGGGTTAGCAACAGTGAAGACGATTACGAGTCGATCCAGCGCACCACACCCGAACCGCAGGCGAGAAGGAAACTGCCGGCTACTCCCGGCACTGGTAGCTCCGAGAGGCAGCAAGACGAGCGGGATGAATATCGACTACGGAAGCGACTTTCGGCCTTTTCTCCGGAGAAAGTGGTGCAGAAGACGGCGATTGCTATTCGCAACTTTTCGAGGCCCGAGAGGCCGCTTATTAGGACTGCGAGTTTGTGAGCAAAGCCTCGAAGAGAGGGAACTTGAGGGAAAGCGAGATGATCGAATGTTCTTTTCTCACTTACAGCAACAAGATACCAGAGAACAGGCCTGTTTCATTCACCGTGGACACTCGGCCATATCACAGCACATCAGCACGGATTCTTCTTCCCAAGCACTCCAACAGTCCACCTTTTCACACTAGCACTTTACAACCATTGCTCGGGTATACGATTCTTGCTCTTTGCACAACGAACAGCTCAATGAGACCAGCATGTCTCGACCAATAGAAATGACAACCAAGTACAATACAGGGCGCGCAATAACAAAGTGCACCGGAGGAAGATGATGATGAAGTGGTGGATGCCATTTTGAAGGGCTTCGAAGATTCGAAAGTTGAGGAGTGATTGAAAAAAAAGGATAAGTCACTTGAAGACAGAACCAGTAATAGCTGGGATAATTAGTTAATGATAATGTATGACTTCAAAGACGAATGCTTCAGTGTTTACCTAAACACTGAAGCATAGGTACATGTAGGCATGTTCGGGAATCCTTTCAACCCTTACTCTAACTACCTCTACTATTCTCTATAATGCTATTGGCCAAGAAACCCAATAATGTGCCCACTATTATGCTACAGAGTACCTCTAGCGCCGACAGATTTGTGCGCGTTGCTGCCTCCTTTGCCTTTCTTGCATTCATCACTATCGCTTCCTTCCTCTCTCCTTTCTCCCTCGCTTTCTTCATGAACCTCACAGCTTTCCTCTTTCTCTTAACTTTCCCCCCCCTTCCCTTGTTTTTCTTTCCCTCATTTGTTTCCCTCCTTCTCTTGTTTTTCTTTCCACATTGTGGGTTCCTCCGCATCTTCCGCTTCAGCCACTTCTCTAAGACGCCGTCTGACACCTTCCAGTTCTTCTTCTCTTCATCATACTCTCCAGCTTCCGAGCGACTCGCCTGGTTCGAGGTAGTCGTCGTTGGGTTGGTGTCGCTCTGCAAACCAACAATTTCGTACCCGGGGCTCATGTGAACTTCCTGCTGTACGACCAACCACAAAATCTCTTCTGTCATGGTTCCATAGTTGGGAGCCGTGGTCGTCCGAGTTTCCATATCCCACTTAACTGTGGTCCAATAGTTATAGGCACCGGGTGGACCGGAGATCGAATCTATAATCCGACCTGCTGATGCTGTTACCTCTGCTGTTACCTCTGCCTCAAGCTCCGCTTGCACAATTATAGTGGTCATTGATGCTCCCGGCAGCATTGCTATCGTATTCGCCAGCATTTGAATCTCCTCGGTTGTTGTTGTTGCTCGCCTGTTGGGGCTAGGCTCGAAGATGGTTTTGATCACCCTATCGATCCTGATTTCATCTGTAAACACGGCGTGGCCGGGTGGAGGAGGTTCCCTAGCTATATCTTGGAGTATTGTTGCTGCCTCTTGCAAGTCTATCAAGATATTGGTTGCGGTTGGATCTGTAGGTGATGTGCAGGGATCAACAAACGTGTGAAGGCGATGAGGGCCTGTAGTGTAAGTGTGTTAGTATAGCCACTCCAGTATCTGGATAAGGAAATTTGCGGATGGGATACGAACTGCGGCTGTGTGCTTCCTCCGCGTCCACGCCCGGGGAAGATGATCTCGCGCTTAGGGAAGCCGACGAGGGCGTTGGTAAGGTATGTGCCTCGATTGTCTCTACACTTCTTGCTGGCATTGTTGTTACGCTTGCTTGAGGTTCTGCACTGTAAAGGTAGACAGCGAGTAAACTTCTCTGGAGCTGACTGCTCTTCTTCTTGTTATGACGATGTTGGAGTCGAAGGTGTTTCGTGGTGGTGAGGGGAGAGTTCTGGTTTTTGAGTAGAAGAACAAGAAAAAAGGGGCTAGGATTTAAATTTCCCATCAGAAATAGTGCTGATGGAGGTGGTGGCGGGGTTGATGCAAGCATTTTCTCCTCGGACATTACAATAATGGTGCTGCAACTGGTAATAGTGTTGGCGCAGGTATCTGCATGCGGGCGCGCTCCGTCAACAACCTTGGTTGAAACACGGTGGCTGACAAGTCGGATTCAGAACCTAATGATTAGAAGCTTTTGACTCTGGATTGGCGTGTGCGCCTCTATGCACCTCTAGACAGATGCAGACGAAACCAACGCCATTATAGCGCATCTACATACCACGGAATGCAAACTCAAAATAGCTTCAAGAGCTGTATCAATGTGAGAAACACCGATAGGCTCGATAGCTACCGGCTTAGCCGAAGTACATGACGTGATACTTAATCGGTGGCGCTACAGAGTCGGGAAGGCACAAAGGACACAGGAAGACTGGACTGATGCAAGAACTCCCTTATAGCCCTCGCAACTGCACCGCGCCTTCCAGACACACAGTTGTTGCCAAGTGAATTCAAGCCGTTCACGTTGAAAGTTGTTGCCGCCAAAGTATTGTTGAATTGCGTTTTGAGAACCTGTTCGCTTTAGTTGCACTCTTGTACCTGCTGGGCAGCTGCGCATTAACACGAAGGTATGTTGACCACCAAAGAACGAACCAATGGCTATCCGATAGGTGATGTGTGATTCGAGAAGGCTTCATCTGGCCTTGGCCCTTCTCAACTCCGGGAACTTCCTATCAGCTCTTTCCCGACTTCGGCCTCTCTTCCGTCCCATTGCTGTTGGCTTAGTACGTAGAAGTATCTACCAAATGACGTCGGCTTCTTCTCATATTGTCGCAGGCTCAACAGTCAGGCGATGAGAAAGTCCAAAAGGACATCGACTGCCGAATATATCAAGTATCTGCAACTCACAATTAAAGAAGTTACCAGCTCGTGGAGTGCACTTGTTTTGTAGTTCTTGGTATAAGGTAGTAGAAAGTGCTCTCTAGAAGAAGGAGGTTTGGTCAATATTAAAGAGGAAGGTATTGGATTCAATATGATCATGTCTCCGACGGTCCGACTAGGGAAACAACGATAAAGGCTCTGGCGAAGATACGGGGAGTCTAATGTTCCTAATAAAGTCGTCCTCCCCGGTGTTAAGGACACAGAGAGTCGGTCTTGTTAGCATCAGTCATTACCAAACTTAGCCACTCGTTTTTGGTCGGCAACACTCTTTGAATCACCGTCTTATTTGTTCATTCTTCAAAGAATTTGGCGGTGAAAATGTCTCCCGCAAATAATCCCCAGTCCGAGTTCCCCCGGTCCTCCCATGCCAATAACCAGAGGCCTTCAAGACCCCAACCGCCTGCTGTGCCCACAACATTGAGGAGAAACGCCGGAAAATCCAGCGAGTCCTACTCGCTCGGAACTGAAGAGCCATCAGCGAGCATCATGACGATGCCCGCTCGGGACTTGGAGAACCAAGAGGCGTTAGCCTCAACACCACCACCATCACCCCCATCCCCGAGCGCAAGAAACTTCCCTCCCCTCCCGGCTCCCGCGATGCCTGCTGGCGGTGCTGCCCCGGCTGAAAAGGCCGCCAAGAATCCGGTCTTGGTCCCATGTTTTCGTCGTGACGGCCGGCCCCCAAATGCTACATCAGCGACAACAGCAACAGCATCAACAGCAACAGCAACAACAGCGGCAACACAGAATTCGTCTCCCTTGCCTCTTCCTACCCCGGGTTTGCCTCCCAGGAACCCTTCGGCTCCTCGCCGCAACCCTTCCCCTCCTCGTCGAGGCCCTGTCCCCCCTCGCCACAGCCAACTCCCTCCCGCTCCTCTCCGAGGCCCTTCTCCGCCTCGCCAAAGCCCTTCGCCCGCCCCAATTCCCGACCCCGCGCAAGCCATGCGTCTGGCTCGGAGAGACAAGGACCGCCGGCGCAAGAGAGGAGGAGAGGATGAGCAGAAGAACAAAATCGAGGAAGGAGGAGAGGATGAGCAGAAGAACGAAATCGAGGAAGAAGGAGAGGAGGATGAGAAGGAGAGAAAGAAGAAGGAGAAGAAGGACAGCAAGAAGAAGAGGAGAGCAAGAAGAAGAGAAGAGAAAACGAAGTTGAGGGACAAAGAAGAAGAAGAAGCAACAGCATCAACAACAATAAAACCAACAAACAAGAGGCCGGCAATGTGGAAACGTCAATTCAACGTAATAATTGCGATTATTGTGGTGGCTTTTGTTGGTTTGTTGCTGTGTCAATATTCTCTTATTTGAGCGCGTGTTTCCTCGCGGGGGTGGGCTTTTTTTGGAAGAAGAATGAAGATGCAGCGTTAAGGAAACAGAAGACTAGCGAGGCATAACTACCATATCAGGACCAGACAATTGAATTTAGTAACAACACGTCCATGAACGGATGGATTGCGAGTGTCCAGTTGATGTCGTCGTTATCGCGGGCCGGTCTGCTTATCTTACCAAGGGCCGGGACCGGAAACTTGGGTCATCACTCAGATCGGCTCAGTCGGCTTGACGGCAGGAGTGGACCCTAACCCGCTAACTGGTGGGGTTTTGCGGAGAGTGGCCCGTCCCTGCACTCCGCACCGCTGGGGCTTTGCCGCGAATCCTCTTGCCGGGACAGGAAATTTCCTTCTAGCCCCGTCGACGAATCCAACATCCAGGTCGGTATCCAATTGTTGATGCTCTTCTACGCCAGGGCATCATCGCGCCATAGCGGACGTCTTCAACATGCACTATATTCGATTTTGTCGGCCACCTGTGGTTGAGCAGGGCAGGGCAGGTCACAAAACACTCAAACTTGTTCTCACCATCACAACCGACCTGAGCGACAAATTCCTGTGCCCTCATGAGCCGATACAGCTTTCCATCATCGGAGCCGGCGCTCCACCAAATCCGCAAAGTGGCCCGGTGCCCATCAATCTGACGCCAAAGAACCCTCCAACATGGAGGGCCGGCATGCGCGTCTTGAAGGTCGATGTTCAACTCCCACCACAGCCAATCGAGACGGTCCAAGTCAGGCCAACCAGCCGGCAATTGACGGCCCTCATCACCGACGACATCAGTTCTGGCACTGGGGCCGGCTTGATTCTTCCTGTTTTCGCAGATCTCGCACCTGGTCCGACTAGCCATATTTGCTTCCGGAGCTTGCGCTTGCCTGGCGGAGCCGCGACGCTTCAGGTGGAAGAGGAAATGGGTGAGAGCATGGCCCGTCATGTGTGGGACGGCGGCCTCACCACCGCCTCTTTTGTTGCCAACATGATCCTTGACCAAACCGCTCCCAACAGCAGCAGTACCAAGACGTCGTTGCCCATGCTGGCAAACATTTTGCAACAAAATGATGGACCTCTGAACATCATGGAGCTAGGCTGCGGTGTGGGCATTTTGGGTCTCGGTGTTGCGCGCATCCTTGGAGTATCATCGCAGGCAACAGCAGAGAAATCGACCCTCCTCATGACCGATCTCCCTGACGCAGAAGAACGGACGCTGGCCAACATTGCTCGGTCGGCGGACCAGACAGCCTGCTCCGTAATCTACGAAAACTTGGACTGGGAAGACGGAAAGGATGGCATATTTGGGCCCGAGGTGATGTCGCGAGCGTGGGACCTGGTGATTCTAAGCGACTGCACGTATAACGACTTGCTGTCCCAGCTGGTCAAGACCCTTTCCGCTGTCCATGCTCATTCTGCTCAGCATTCCAGCCCTTCCAACACCAAGATCTTGCTTTCCACGAAGCCAAGGCACTCTGACGAGAAGGTGTTCTTTGACCTCATGTCAAAAGATGGATGGTCGATAGAGGAGGAAGTGAAGCTGCCGCTCCCTGTTCTGAATGACGAGGCGCAGACCATCGAGGTCTACTTGTTTTCAAAGAGCTAGACATCGACTGCTTGCTTTTGGGCAAGAATTCACCTGTCTGACTGGTCTTTGCCATGGTTTGTCCTTCTTTCCATCAGTAGGCGGCTCTGTCAAAGAGCAACCGGTTCCCCCTGGACAAAGCGGAGCTCCCTTGCAAGCATTTGTTCAAGTCGTGTTTGACCAGGGCGCATATGCTTGAACGTGTAATTAGTCCGGGGAGGAAAGCATGAGACAGTCGTAAGAGGCACTTCCAACTGCTGGGCCAGTGATGTCGCTTCTCATGATGACCAGGCATCCAAGAGTAGAAGTAGCTGAAGTGGATTGGTGGTGGAAAGCGACACGCATCATGCAATGGCAAAACTGCAGTCAAACGGAGCTGGATGACCAGTGTCGTCCCACAACCATGCCGTTTACTAATGTCTCGAACCTTCTGGGCCTGCCTATGATGGAAGTTGGATCTTTGGGAACGGTATCAAGCACCAACAGAGGAAACGAATGGTCATCATGGTCATCATCGTGGTGTTGGAGCCAATGGTGTCGAGGCGGTTGTGAGAGCTTGTCATCGGCCGAGGAGTGGGCTGATCAGGGGATACAAAACAAGAGATCTGATGAGAAATACCTGCCCTCTCATTGGCCAACACCGTGCGTCCTCTGTCAACTCCACCAATGAGAAGCAAGGGAGATCTGAATGACCCTGAGCTGCGGCTTGTCTGCCCCAAACTGAGCCCATTGCGGCTCCGACAGGGCATCTTAGACCCCTGTTTTGGGTGGTCGATGGACCTTGACACAGCGGAAACCCCACTGTCGCATCCAGAGCATCGTTGTTGCCAGCCCTGTCGCAAACAGTTGCAAGTCTCTGACATGTCGTCTGTGACATCAGCCGATTTCAGATATAAGACTTGGCTTCCTCCGTCTGTAAGGAAGTCTCTCACCTCTTGTCATCATCATTAAGATCCTCAACAGCATCCAGCAACAATCAGAAGCTCAACAACGCTCACGCTCAACTTACACCACTACTCACCAATTTCGATACTACGAGTCAAGGATAGTCCCGCTTCTTCTGCACCACTTACAACAACTTTGGATCCCGATCTACGCCGTTGCCAAACTACCCACACAACTTCTTCCACCACCAACACAAACATCAACACATACCTCTAGTTACCATGTCTGCTCCTGTTGCGAAGGCCTCCACTTGCTGCGGCAAGAGCGCTGAGTGCGTCTGTGGTAAGTCATTCCTTTGAAGCTCCTGAGGCTCTGGTGGTCACCAGTGCGGTTTCCCCTGTGCCCCTGATCTCCACTTGACTCCATCACGCTCCAATGGCTCCATCACACTCCATCGTCCAGCCCATCGATCTTTGCCCTACCGGGCGGACCCAACGCAAAATCCTTTCTTCTCGCTCGCTTTTTTTTGGACGGGGAGAAGGCTCCATATTTTGCCAAAGGTCACGCCGCGAGTGTCCGTCGCTGGCCCTTTTTATCTTTTGCCTTTCCCCACTGCTCCCACTTCCTGCAACCAAGCCCATGGGTCCCGTTCTTGGATGCCATTCTTGACTTTTGCATTTTACATAACATCAACCGCTTTTTTTTCCTTTTCTTTTTTTGGATAATCAACTAACGGACCCTACTTCAGCCAAGCAAGCCACTTGCTCTTGCGGCAAGCAGTCTGCTCTGCACTGCACCTGCGACAAGGCCAACTCCGAGAACGCTGTCGAGGGTCCTCGCTGCTCATGCCGTGCTCGCCCTGCCGGAGAGTGCACCTGTGATCGTGCCTCGACCGAGAACCAGAAGCCCGCGGGTAACGCCTGCGCTTGCGGCACTCGTCCTGCTGGTAAGCACACCTCTTCCCCAGAACAAGATGGCATGGGGTGATGCAGAAACATTGAGACTAACCATGCATGCTTTGAACAGACGCATGCACTTGCGAAAAGGCTGCCGATGGAGGCTTCAACCCGACGGACCTCGAGACCGACTTCACCACCAAGAACTAGACTTCCGACAAGAGTGCGCACTGGGGACGCTGTGTTCCTGAGGTGACACAGAGAGAGATCGGCAGCTCGACGAACTTTTCGCTTCTTTTCAAATATCTTTAAATCATGATGACAGCACCATCGATACCAGCATTGAGCGGACCAACAATATCAGGGAACGTGGTGGGACTTGGAGGAGCCGGCATTGTCAGCGGATGGATAAGGGACGGAATGGTCGCCGGCCGCGACAACGACATATACTGGACCGGCCAGACGACACGGGATAATGTCTCGAGACAATACACCACAGCGGCTATTACGACTCCGATGGTTGACCATGCTTCGGTTGCAGGAGAAGCCGACGAGGAACCGGTCACGGATGGTGAGCTGGGCGGTATGATTCCCTTGCTTAGCACCCCGACCACATTTCTTCGGCTTGGAATCCCGAGCCTGAGCGCCCGGGGTTCTCTCTTTCTTGGCTTCTTACAGCTCCTGTGGCAAGCCATTGTTACTTGGAGCATCCGTCACCGCATCAAGGCAATAATGTGGCTGGTCGCCAAAGCCCCCTTCATCATCCTGGGCGATCTATGGATCAACCTATACGCCTTCGCGAACTACGACCCATTTGCGAACCGAGGATCTCATGCTTCCCCAACTGGGGGACTCACCACATTCCAAATCCTGTTTTGGGACTGGACAAAATGGCTCAGATGCGATGCGAAGCCGTGGCTGGTGTCGGTATGGGAGGATTTGAGGGGGTTCTTCGCGCGAGGAACATCGTTCTTCAGCCGGAACACCAAGAAGAAGAGGAAGAAGTGGCGGATTCCTGGGCCGACGTTGCAAGGGATCGTGGCAGACACCAAGTCACAGCTCGAGCGGGAGGAGGAGGAAAAGGAATTGGAAAGACGCAGGAAAGAGCAGGAGACAGCAGCTGACAATGGCAACGGCGGAAGTCGTCGGAAAGGAGGCCGTGGAAACGGTGGTAGAAAGCAAAGGAAATGGTAAATTCATATTCTTACAAACTGTCGGTTCCCCTCTGTGAGGTGCTTTTGAGATCTGGGAGATGCCATTGCACATGTCTTTTGCACGCGTAAGCCGTACCGCTAGTGATTTGAAGTAGATCCATATGAGACATGCGCGTACACTTTTCGGTCTACGGAACACCAAGTGACATGTCTGACAGTGGCAGTGAAATTTCCGCTCATCGTCGTTTGTTCCAGAGGTTTTTGAGGAGGAAGCTGGAGAGCATCGGGCGATTCGCATGGAGCTCGGACCACCAGTTGAAGAAAGCCAAGCTGCCAAGAACCATGTCAAAGTGAGGAATCACAGCGTAGAGGCCGGGTCTGACCGCCCGGCAGAAAGGTCGTCTCGAACATGGTTCAGGGGGAACAGCAGATCACCAAGCATCGTCATGAGCCCCGTGTCTGCAGAAGCGGACAGGGACAGCGGTGTGTGGTACATTCTGGGGTACCTGAGCGACTACCGCAGACCGGGAAGAAATGCCTTTGCCTTTCGTCTGAACATTGGATGACAACCTCCTCAATGCCTGCAGTGCTATTGTGTAGAAAATTCGAGTTGATGCAAGTTCATGGTCAATGATGAATAGGACAAAGAACGCGTCTCCCAGAGAATCTCTCTTTGTTGTTATCCAGCTTGTTGCTATTGCGATGCGTCACTTGGCGGGTAGCGGCAGGTGGGGTTTCGGTACGGATCCGTTATTGTAACCCAAATCCCAAACAAAATTTGAGCATTCGGTTCGCTGCTAGCGTGCCGTTGGACGGTGAGGTCAAATTGATGGAGCTGACAAGCTCTGTACCTGGGCTGACAGTGATGAGGTGAGAGGTGAATGGTATTGAGAGCCTCACTCCTATTGTTCATTGAAGTTTGGAATGGACCCACTTCTCTCACCGCGGCCGACGTCAATAGCCAACTGAAAAGGAGAGCGCAGCGTCCAGTCGCGTCGAATTTTCTTTGCGACGCAAAGACCACCCACACCCCCCTTCCCGTCAATAAGAAGCGGCACCAAATTCCTTTGCTCTCCGGTCTCCGCCATTCCGCTTCCGTTTATTTGCGCACCCCCCGTCAATAACAATCCAACCTTTTCCCAATTGCGACAGGGTAACCCTCACAACATCAACCCACTCTTGCGCACCTCGACCTCTTTTCGCTATCGCACAAAATTAACAACGCGTCTTTGCAAACAATTCAGCTTGCAAGATCCTCGATATCACCAATTGTCCCCATTCCAGCTCTCGGTACTGCTCCTTGCACCTCGACAGCTCGGATCCATACTCGAAAAAACCCAACCACCACAAATCTCAGAATCACTTCACATCATGCCTCCCAAGAGAGCCGCCGCGACGCAGAGCGCGAAGGAGAACGCGCCTGCCGCCAAAACAACAACCAAGAAGTTGAAGACCACTACCGCTGTCACCAAGAAGACGACCGCGAAGGTCGCTAAGAAGGACGAGGAGGAGCCCAAGGCCGCCGCCACCAAGAAGGCCGCTGCTCCCAAGGCTGCCGCGAAAAAGGCTGCTCCCAAGAAGGCCGCTGCGCCCAAGAAGGCTGCTGCCCCCAAGAAGACTGCTGCCCCCAAGAAGACTGCTGCGGCGAAGAAGGCTGCTGCCACCAAGGACGATTCTGATAAGGAGAACAGCGTCGCCGGCGCCAAGCGCAAGCGCGAGGAGGATGAGGAGGAAGAGGAGATCGCCGATGAGAAGCAGGTGAACGGCACTCGCCCACCCGTCAAGAGAACCAAGACCGACGAAGATGAAGCCGCGAAGCCCGCGCCCAAGAAGGCCAAGGCCGCTCCCAAGCCAAAGCCCGCACCCAAGCAAAAGCCTTTGGGCAAGGTGATCAACGAGGCGCCCACCAAGGTGATGGACATCTTTGTCTTTGGCGAGGGTAGCTCCGGAGAGCTCGGTCTCGGCAGCATGAAGTACGATGGGAAGAGGCCCATTGACGTCAAGCGCCCCCGTATCAACCACAACCTCAGCGGCGTCGTCCAGGTCGCTTGCGGCGGCATGCACGTCGCTGCTCTCACCAAGGACAACAAGATCCTCACTTGGGGCGTCAACGACCAGGGCGCTCTCGGCCGCGACACGACTTGGGATGGTGGTCTGCGCGACGCTGATGCGGATTCCGACTCTGAGGACGAGGACGACACTGGCCTCAACCCCAAGGAGAGCACGCCCGGCGAGATTGACACCACGGACGTTCCTGAGGGTACCGTCTGGGTCCAGGTTGTTGCCAGCGACAGCGCCACCTTTGCCTTGACCGCTACCGGTCATGTTTACGGATGGGGCACTTTCAGGGTAAGTTGATTTTGTCCCGCGCCAGTTCAAACCCCGTTCTCACCGATGTTAACTGATCTCTACAGTCAAACGAAGGCATTCTCGGCTTCACCAGAAATGTGCTGATTCAGAAGACGCCTGCCCTCATCACCCAACTCAGCAAGATCAAACAGCTCGCCGTCGGCTCCAACCACGTTCTCGCCCTCGACGAGAAGAACAAGGTCTTCGCCTGGGGCGCCGGCCAGCAGGGCCAGCTCGGTCGCCGTCTTCTCGAGCGCGACGACAACGGTGCCCTCTTCCCCGCCAGCATCGGCACCCTTCCCGGCCGCGCCAAGGCCGCCAAGCTCGCCTGCGGCTCGTACCACTGCTTCATCATCGACACCAAGGGCCGGGTGATCGGCTGGGGTCTCAACAACTACGCGGAGCTGGGCATCGAGGGCGAGGCCGGCACCGACGGCGGCTTCATCCTTAAGCCGCAGCTGGTCGACTCGCTCAAGGAGCACAAGATCGTGGAGATCGCCGGCGGCGAGCACCACTCGCTCGCGACCAACGACAAGGGCGAGCTGCTCACGTGGGGCCGCATCGATGGCCACCAGGTCGGCCACACTTCGGGTTCGTTTACTGAGGAGAACACCATCTTCGACGAGAAGGACAAGCCCAGAATCCTGCTCCAGCCCGCTGTTGTTCCCGACATCGACGGCAAGATCGTCCATGTTGCCGCCGGCACCGATCACAGCTTCGCCATCACCGAGGACGGCAAAGTCTACTCGTGGGGCTTCTCGGCCAACTACCAGACTGGCCAGGGAACGACGGACGATATCGAGACGCCCACGCTCATCGACAACTCGGCGATTCGCGATCGCAAGATCATCTTTGCTGGTGCGGGTGGTCAGTACTCTATTCTTGGTGCTGAGCCTAAGGAATAAGGAATCAGCGAAAGACGACGACGATGAACGAACGAGGTGGAAGTGTAAGGAGACACGAAACAAAGAGAGCTTGGAAGAGTTTCAAAGAGCGGAACATTTACTTTTGTTGAGCAATAACACCGGCTCCACTCATGAGCAGAATATCTTGTTCATCTTTTTCACGAATGTTCGCTTTAACTGGTGGTCACTGGCTTTGGATTACGGTCTTCTGGTCTTCGTCGGAACTCAAAAGAAAAGCAAGCGGTATTGAGCATTTGTTGTTGGTCGTTGTTGGTTTGGCTGTTCTTTGTCACCCTTGGTAGAGGATACAGCCGGTAGGTCAGTCAGAGAGAGAGTTCGGAGTGTGTGTTGTTAACAGTTGCTATTATAAACTGCTCAGGGGCGTTCCGGCGAGGGAGGGGGGGAGGGTATGGGGCGCACGGCTGGCTGATGTTTTTTTCTTTTTTTCTTTGGCCTTTGCGTGTTAGGTACAGTTTTTTTCCCATCTGGCCTCTCTGTTGCTAGCAGCCTTTTGCGCTGCTGTCTTTATTCGTGCTACAACCACATTCATCATGAGAAGGAGGAGTTTCGAGAGCTTTATTGCAACGGATGAATGGAATGGACTGGAACGAATCTAGGATCTAATAGATATTATGATGATCAAAAGTCTTTTGCATTGCCTTGTCGTTTTTGGTGTCTGGTTTTCGCATACGGCATCATTGCTTTCCTCTCATAGCTTTAGCGAACACAACATTCAAGGTCATAGAACCTCCATACTGCGTGATTCTACATACAAGAGTCAGCTCATCGGCTTCATCCGCACCAATCGTTCATACCGTCCATCCAGTCCAGCCCATCATCAACCCACGCCAAAAAACCGAAAGGCAACAGTTATACTGTCAATGGTTTGTTTTCTTTTGCATCTCTATCTGATACCCAGTAGTAAGTACACCAGTCAACCAACCAACCGACCCAATCCAACCCATCCCAGGCATAACCCCATATCATTAGGTACCTAAACATCTTCCCCTCACCTATCCCATTAACCCCCATTCATTACCACTTACTTTTTATCCCCCCCACACACACAATACACCTCAATCACAACGAAGAAGCCGCAGCAACCTTAGCAAACGACCCGCTCCCCGTGCTACTGAACACACTCATGATGCCAAACCCCACATAGAACAGCGCAAGCGGGTACGCCACCAGCGCCCGCATGCTCCTCATCCTCGACACCGCGCAAAAGATGCCGCTAGCTGAATATGTCGACCACAGAATCGCGGCGCTGGTCAGCACGATTCCCAGGGGGGTATCCATCGGCATCACGATCCCGACAAGACTGGTGGCCACTAGGGGCAGGAGGCAGTATCCCAACACAGAAGCGGAGCGGGCGAAGGTTAAAGTGGAGGGACCGGTGTTGTGGTCGTGGTCGGCGGCGGACATGGAGGAGGACGAGACGGAGGTTGCGGAAGGGCCCGGGTAAGAGGAGTAGGCTTGCGCTCCTGGGGCGCCGGGGCCGCCACCGGGGACGTTGGGACCAGAGGGGACAGAGGAGGATGGGGCCATTAGCGAGAGGATGACGTGCAAGCTGATGGAGCCGAAGAGGGCGAGGCCGTAGATGTAGCCGAAGTGGACGCGGCCGGACAGGAGGAGGAAGGTGCCCATGAGGAAGAAGAAGAGGACGGGGCCGGCCATGTCGGAGTCATCCATGAGGTGTTGGTCGATGCGGCCGAAGGGGTTGAGGACTGCTAGGGTCTGGTTGTTTGGTCAGTTAGTTGATTTGGTGTATTCGTAGAGATGGGCAGAAAAGATATAAGCTTACCTTTGACCGAATATGCCCAAAGTTAACCCCCAGCTCCTCCAGCAGAGGAGGCTCGCCCTCGTACCCTTCCGTCGAAAAGGCCGCCAGCCATCCGGTTCTCAATCCTCCCTGCTCGCCCATGCGACCCGAAACGCCGCCGGCCGCGCCGCCACCGCCGAAGCCTGAGGAGAAGCCACCGGTTCCTACGCCATAGCCGCCAGACGACGAGGGCCCGCCGTAGCCGTATGCTGCTTGTGAGGGTGTCGCGTGGCCGGACACGGGCTGTGTGTATGAGGAGGGGTAGAACTGCAGGTTCTGGGCGTTGGAAGGGGCGTAGCCTCCCTGGTTTGGCGGAGCGCCGTAGTATTGCGACATGGTTGGTGATGTGACGATGTGGTCCGCTCTCGTATGTGAGGGAGTGTGGTGGTGGTGGTAGAGTTGTCGTTGTCGTTCCCCGATCGTCAACAAGGGGGGGATTTGGAGTTCCCAGGGGCTGATGCTGCTGAGTAGCTGACGTAGGCGCAAACTGTTCAATAGCTGCACTTGAGCTTTGTTATCGATGCGCGTTCGTGTGTTAGAACACCGTCGGGAACTGGTGGTTGGAATTCGATTTGATGACGAATGTCGCGAGTCAACGAGCGTGGTGACAGCAGAAGTCCACGGCAAGTCGAAAAGTTGTGATGATGTTGCTTCCTTTCAGATGTCAATTCGTGTCAAGTCGTGGTGGAAGCTTCCCTCTTGAAACGGTTGGCGGCCAGCTGCTCGGGCCACTTGTGCTTCAGTGTTTACTGCAGCATTCAAGCGCTGTGGTTCAGTGGTCCAGGCCCCTGTGAGTGGAGGCTGTGGTGGTTGGTGCCTCAGGCGTCATCCCGTCCAGTCGCAGCTCGTCGTCACTCGTCACACCCGCTGCGGCGTGCAGCATGTCATTGACAGACCAGCACATGGCCGGGCAGGCAACAGGTACGTACCTCTGTCACCTTGACGGGCTGCCGGAAGGATGCCAAGCCTTTGCCGAAGAATTTCCGGCAATCGGCGGTCCGGCCAATCTTTTGTCGGCTCAATTTTTTGAAGTTGGCGGCGCCGTCGTTATCGGCCTGGATCCATCGATTGATCTCCATCTCCATCCGTGTTACGGCATCCGACAACTCCCCCAAAGTACCTCTGCATCCGCAACGCAGACACCCATCTGCCAGCCCTACAGGCCTCCCCAAACAACCGAACCCGGTCCATTGCTAGCCACTTCGGCGGCCAGCTTCTCCTTCATATAGTCACAATGGTATGCTTATTATTTCCTTGTTAAACAAAGTTGCGCCGCATTGCCGTTTGGTCACTATGCGCAACCGCCTGTTCCCGAGTTCCCGGATTTGACTGCCTCACATGATCAGTAAAATACAGCCCAACTAACACAACCTCTTTCCCAACCCCTCTAGGCCTACCGTCTCATCACCCAAGCAGTCATCGTCGGCTCGCGCGTGCTCGGCCGCGCCTTCGCCGAGGCCTACAAGCAAGCGGCCGCCTCCTCGCAGTACCAGCGCGCGCAGCAAAAGAACGGTAACTCCACTACAGGCCGCGCCAGCCTGACCAGCGGCATGACGCTCGACGAGGCGTGCAAGATTTTGAATGTCAACAAGCCTGCGGACGGCGCGGCGGCCAACATGGAGGAGGTGATGGAGCGGTTCAAGCGCCTGTTCGACGCCAACGACCCGACGAAGGGCGGCTCCTTCTACCTGCAGAGCAAGGTCGTGCGGGCGCGCGAGCGCCTCGAGGCCGAGATCCGCCCGAAGATGGAGGAGAAGCAGGCCGAGGAGGAGGTCAAGGAAGGGTGGAACCCCAAGATTTACAAGGACCGGTGATCGTCACGCGCCATGACGCACACACGTCTTGAGAACGGAGATGAGAAATCTTTCCGGTTCCGGGAAGGACAGTGGTGGCGGCGGCTTGGTGATGTTGGGGTTGGGAAAACGGAACGTGGTCGGCACGCACATCCACACACAGAGCGGAAGTTGATGGAAGGGGAAGCCATGGCTGTTACTGTGGCCAAAATCGATTGTTGCGTTTCCCCTTTTATACGATGATACGACTTGGCGACCAAGAGCGAAACGACCAGCAGACGATAACAGTACTTCTTCCTTCCATCGTCCTCCGTTCGGGCCAGTGCCGCCTTGACATACGTTCGTTGGATACTGGCGGTTGGTAGTCAAGGGGTGAATAGGAATGCCACCGTTTTGGGTGACCCTTTTGCTTCAGTCGGCATACCTACCGCCCAACCACGGCCAAGATCACCACCACCCACTCTCCAGCCCCGACTTGTACAAAAACACACAGACATATAAAAACAAAAACTCTTCACTCGACTTCGGCAGGCCTGGCGTTCGCGGTTAGGAAGGGGGTATATACAGGATTCGGCAAAAGACAAAGGATAGCGGTTTGCCGGATGGATTGTTGTTGTTTCTGCATATTCATAGCGAGAGAGAAATGGCAGGGGTGATTTGGCCCCTACCACGTGTAATTCTATCACTTCTGTACAAACTAAAACATGGGTGGATGGAGTATTAGCGTGAGTCTCTTCGTGCTTGTGGTAGCAATGGCAATGTGTATGGATTACTTGTTTGAGGTGATAGATCAAGTGAACTGCGAAGCACAGGTGAAATATGTCTATAGAGGTAGGTAAGGAATCAATTTTCGTTGTACCTATGAGTTGAATCCTATCACCCGCCTCTCTTGGGCCTACCAAAAAGGGAGGAGAGCGGGTGAAGGTGACTGGTAACGATCAAATGAAACCACTGGCAGCTACACCGGGTAGGTATATTTGACTATGTACCCTCGTCATGGCTTTACAGGTTGGAACGGCTGAACTCTATTTGTATCTCTTCATGACAATAGTGGTACCAACGGTATCCAGTGTCTACATCTCCAACCGCATCGCTTGTTGTACCATAACGCTCATGTACCATCTACCCTAACCTCTATACCATGTTTCGCTGTTCTTTTCCGAAAGGAATTCCCCGAAAAAAGCCAACTTAAATTTCAAGAGAATGAAAACATGGCAGTGATGGTACCAAACCCGGACATAAACTTGCAACTTGTTCCATCGACTGACAATGATCCCTAAGCAAAAGTTTGCACTGACTGCAGCAAGGTAGCAAGAAGTTCAGGTATGATCACCCCTCCCACCAGTATCCGGGGTGTGGAACACGGTTCGTTTCACCCGGCGAAGTCACCACGATGGCTGGGATCGGCTGAACGCGTTTCATGTCGGGAGTTCTCACCCGCTCGGGAGTCATTGCCGGAGTCTCAGGAAGCTCAGTAACAGTAACGGTTACCTCAGGTGGAGGTAGCTTGAGTTTCTTGAAGGGTCGGGACTCAACCACATGAAATGTCTCAGCAGGAGGAGACATCTCAGATATCTCAATGCTGTGAGCGGAAATTTGGGCGGGCTTGGGATTCGAAATCGAAATAGGAATGTCAGTGGTTTTCTGCTAGACCTTCCTCTTGATCAGTCCCTTCCAGTAGTCGAACCCGTTCTCGTCGCTCTGCAACTGGAACATTGTGCCCGTTCCCTTCCACGAGTTCAGCTCGATGCCGTCCTCCATGACCTCCTCGGCCACCAGGAGGCCTTGGTCCTTGGTAATACCCAGCACGCGGGCCTTGACGCCATCTTCGTCTTCGAGGGTGACGATCTGGTTGGTGTGCAGCCAGTGTTTGTAGTATAAGGCTTCCACCTCGTCCGAGAACCCCTTCCGCAGGAAGTGGTCGTAGAGGATCTCGAGGCAGGTGACAATTCTGGCCACCAGGCGTTCTATCTGGAACGGCGGCGGAGATGGCTTATCGCCTCCTAGCATGCTAGCAGTCCACTTAAGAAGTGCATCGAGACTGGTCGTGGGTTGCGCGTTGTTCGTGTTGATTCCGATGCCGAGGACGACCTGATAATTCGGAGCGCTGTAGGAACAGTTGGCTAGGATGCCGCCAACTTTGACGTAGGCCGGCTCGTTGGGCTTGCTCGGATCTCGAACGTAAATATCGTTCGGCCACTTGATCTTGACGTCCAACTTTTGGTAAACATCATTCGCGTGATCGTACCCCTTGATCGCCTCGACAATAGCAATCGCCGCCAGGTAATTAAAGAAGCCTAATGGGCGTGAAGCGATGACAGTCGCTTGGTGGTTGATGACCGTTGACATTATCAAGCAGCCGGCGGGAGAGACCCAGACGTTGTTGCCCCGGCCACGGCCCGCCACCTGGCGAGTGGCGGTAAAGGTGAAGCCGGACTCTAGTTTGGAAAGAAGTTGGGGGTTGCTGCAGCACGAGATCAGTGTCTGGTCATGTGTATAGAAGCGTGCCTCCTCTTACCTTGAGAGCAAAGTATTAGTACTCGTGACAGTGTCCCCATACATCAAGTGGTTGCCCCAGGTCAGCGTCGGACACCATGCGCCATGTGTCCCCAATGCTTGCTTCCATGTGCTGACCGCACGCCTTGATTCCAGCGTTCTGAATTCATCCAGGCTGGCGAAGTAAATGTCGTAGTCAAACTGTGTTCCAGGCTCGTTCACCCCCTGGCCTGCTACCTTAGAGCCAACATTGATTCGGTAAGTAGCCTTGTCAGACATTCGTGGGTCGTAGTTCGTTGACCATGACCCGTCAGTAGTCCACTCGAAATGGAACATATCCAGTCCATACTTAGCTTCGAGCCAGATTCTCCCATCAGTTATGGCCGCAGAGCTTCGCCCGGTGAGGCGGGTTATAAGGGATACAAAGTGGCTCCCCTCGGGGTGGCAGTAGATATTCAACATCGTTGTTGGTCGAGGAATATCATCCCATGCAGCCTTGGGAGACAGTGACAGTCCCAGCTTGCTGAGACATGCCGCCAGGAATTCCAGTCGTGCACTTTCGTCCGCGGTCACCTCCTCTATAAGCTTGTCATAACCCGGGATACTAGCGTGCGGCTTCAAAGACGCGCCGGAGAATCTGAGCTTGTGTTAGCAGAAAACCTCCAAGGGTGGTTCAAAGTGTCCTGCTTACTCTGGGTGTGGTCCTGTGAGTATGGCTCTGCCTTGGCCAACCTTGCAAAATACCACAGCGGCCTGTGTCTTACCAGACGGGAAATCGATATCGTCTGCGTATTCGGCAAGGATTTCGACCCCGTTCGATTCCATTTCCTCAGCGCTGAGAAAGACTCCGCCTCCATTGTAGTAGGATTTGAAGACATCAGGAGGCGCTTGGGCACCGGAGAATGCTTCTTTTCTCACCGAAAGCTTGGCAGCCCTCGCGCCAACTTCACGGTGGTAGTGAAATCCCTTAAAGGCAGGACCACCGCAGGCGCCTGGGAAGAACGCCAGCTCTCTCGGGCCCTTAACATCCTGGCTTGGGTCGTCGAGCTCAAACCAACACTGGCCGCTGCCATAGTAGCCTCCGGCACAGAAGCCCAAGTAAGCTCCTCCCTTGCGGACGTAGTCGGCAATGACGCGGTTGCCGGGGCCGTTGAGGTCGCGACAGAAGGGGAGGTCGGCGCCACCAGGAAAGACCAACAGAGCACAAGTTGACGGCCAGGGATCGGTCTTTAGGGTTAGAGCTGTGATGTGAGAAACAGCATACTTTGATCCGACGAGACGCTTCAGGGACTCGGTGCATTGGCGGAGACATTCGGGGGTTACTCCCGCTCCTGTATAAGCCGTTAGTCAAATGAGTCATGGGATCTCAGGCAGAGCTCAGAACACGGGTGACTTCACCTGAATAGATCAGGACATTGAGTACCCGTTGGTCAGTCTTTGGAGCGGTGGCCATGGTTTCCGTAAAGACAAAAGGAAACCGAGTCCTCGACTGTTGTGCTGCTTTTGTCGAAGATGGTGCGATGTACAGGTACAGTTGCTTGCTTGACGCCGAGTTCTGTTGTGATGCTTGAGTGAGGAGAATTTCAGGGTCGCTAGGGGATATTGTCGTGGGGTTTTGGGGTTCCTGCTGTGCTGTTAGTGGCTTGTTTTCAGGGCCACTTGCGCCCTTTTCCTGCACTGTCACCGTGCCTTCAGCTTCAATCCATCTGAATCTGAACACGACCTACTCACACCAGTGAAGACACAGGTACAGCCAATACCGCGCCAATTCGAGAAAACGAAAACGAAGGAGAAGGGAAAAGCGATTGAAAATGGTCAGCAACGACAAGGTGCCCGAGCAAAGACCGTCTGCGAGTGCTGCTGCTGCTGCCAGTCAGCAAGATGACGAGCCGGATGAATGGTAAGAGATTTATATGAGCTGGTTTCTGCCGTCTGGTTCCCCCCAACACTCAACAAAATAACGAGCAATGGCCGCGGAGTCCGGACGGAAGGCACCACACCTGCAGACACTCATCCCTCAGTTGTTCCTTCCCATTTATATCCGGCTCCTTTTCGAGTCCCGTTCCTCTGCAGGTCCGGGCCGATCCTTCAATATTGTGTGGTAAGCTGACACTGACTTCCACGCGCAGGGACAAGCGGATCTTCAGCACTGGGTGCGCCGGTAAGACCTCCCGTTACTGCACCAAAGTTGTTTCTGGGAACTTCAGCATGCTCTAACATGTCTGTCTCATACAGACGAGAATGCCAAGTTGACCGACTGTTACTATGAGAAGAAGGATTGGAGGCTGTGCAAGAACGAGGCAAGTGAAAATCTCGCCTCTTGAAAGTGTTAAAGGCACCACTCATTGCTAACACATGGGCACAACAGATGGAGAGATTCAGGCAGTGCTGGAAGCTCCAGGGCAACGATAAGCGTACAGACACGAAGGATGCATGATCAGTTGCGGACTTGTATGGACCAGGTTATCCCATAGGTGCCGAAGTAAAAACCGAGGCCGGAACTGTCCCCTCAACAAATTATAGTCCCAGTGTAGTTTCTGAGTTCATGTCGAGTTATCACTTTGTCTGGACTCTGGAAGCTGTGGTGAGAACTATGAGACATCACTAACATTTAACACGATTGGCCCAAGCTCCCTCGGGAACTAAAGCCGACTGGACTCTGACTTGGTGGAAATCTCCGCTTTTTCTCTCCTCAGTGCCAAGCCTTGCTGCATGGGTCGTCCTTACGTCGTGCCTGCTTTTGCGCCCCGCCGTCCAATCCACCCTTTTTCTGCAAGTCGCATTCAGTTTGTTTACAATCCCCATTCCCTTCCCTTGCCCGGAACAAACCACCGTCAACAACGAAAAAGTCCAAGACAGCCGCTCATCCACTACCTCGACCTCGAATCAACTTTCCAGATCATCTCGCCACATCCTCCCAAGAACACTTGCGCCAGACAACAACCCGAATAACTTGAAATGCGCTCCCAAGCTCTCCAGGCCGCCTGTCGGCCTCTGCGCTCGCCCTCTTCCACCCTCCAGACCCTCGCCGCCTTCCAGTCACGACCCATCACAACCTCCAGACCCAAATCCTCAACCAGCACATACACGCCGAAGTCGTACAATTCCTCCACCACCGCCAGAAAGCCCGTTGCATCCTCGTCCACAGCCAAGCCCGCTGGCATCAGCACTCCTTCCGCAAAGCCTTACTCCCCTGCGCAACAGCAACAGCAGGCTTCCGCCATTGACATCGAAGAAACGCCCATCCCCGTCGTCCTCGACCCGCAAGCGGCTCAAGTCCCCGGCGCCACCATCGAGGACGTCGACCCCGAGCTTGCGGCGCAAATACCTACTCCCACCTCCAACAGTAACACCAATGGCGCCGGCAAGAAGGGCGCCTTCACTGCCGCCTTGACGGGCAATGGTGGCAACGGTGCTAACGGCAACGGAAACGGCGCACCCCAGCAGACGATCGACTGGTCTTCGTCCTACCACGGCTTGTCGACGGAGGCGTTCAGCCCGGAGGTAGCCAAGATTCTGATGCAGCCGCTTGATCCGCTGGATGTGGAGGTTAAGCCTGATGGAATTATCTACCTGCCCGAGATCAAGTACCGGCGGATTCTGAACCAGGCGTTTGGACCCGGCGGATGGGGGTTGGCGCCGAGGGGGGAGCTGGTGGTGGGCGAGAAGGTGGTGACGAGGGAGTATGCTTTGATTGTTGGTGGTCGGTAAGTTTGATTTCCCCCTCCTCCAACCCTATCTTTCTTCCTCCGTTTTTTCTCTGTCGAGGGAGTTGTCATGCTAACAGACTTACCCCCTTTAAAGCTTCGTCGCCCAAGCCCGTGGAGAATGCCAGTACTTCTCCGAGGAGACAATACCCACGGCCGGAGAGGGCTGCAAGTCCAATGCTCTGCTGCGGTGCTGCAAGGACTTGGGCATTGCGTCGGAGTTGTGGGATCCGCGCTTCATTCGTGAGTTCAAGAAGAAGTATGCGCATGAGATCTGGGTCGAGCATGTGGTCAACAAGAAGCGCAGGCAGGTGTGGTCCCGCAAGGACGCGGATCCTTGGTACCCTTACCAGGCTGTCAAGAAAGGAGCAGCTTGATATGATGGATACGGAAGCACGAGAAAGAGGGCTTGTGGATTCGATTCGGTTTGGTCTCGCTCTCTGATGAGTTGAGGGAGAGAGTGTGTAGTGGGGGGAGGTTGATGAAGGGATAGTGGGCGACGTTGGACATCCATCCACAAGAGGCCCCGCCCCATTTTGAGCTGTTGACATCGAAGTGTCTTCAAGGCGGTGTTAGAGTACAGGACTGAACGAATACCTTCATGGTTTGGCATTGCTGGTTCTGGGAAAAGAAAACATGCTGGGAAAAGCATGGCGGACATGGAAGGAGAAGATCACGCTGTAAAATATGTCAAGGAGTTACTGATTTCATATGAATCCCATCTTTGGGCAAGAGTCCCCTCTATTCAGCAGCAGTTCAGGACTGCACGACAGGAGGTTATGAGAAACAAGCTAACTCGATGTTCTACATAACGAAAAAGAACAATGTCCAAGAAAAATCACCAAAACAGGACCACCCCAAGAACGCCAGTTGTACAGAAATCCAAGCCATTTCAACCAACTCGAGCCCAACCAAGTCGCAACGCGTTACCCTCACTAGCAACCGCCACTCTTACAGCACGAAGAACCACCAGTACCATTACCCGCACCACTAACACCCTCACCATCCACTTCCTTCGGCACCTCAAAAGCCAACTTACTCAACTTATCCGCCGCATCGTACACGCCCGCGCCCTTCGCCAGCAGCTGACTGGGCGTGCTAGCATAGCTGGGGGGCACATCCAGTACCGGGTTCCGGGCAAAGAAGTTGCGCGGGCGGAGCAGCAGAGTCATGGGCTCGGCCGGCATGACGGGAAAATCCTCGGGCGCGGGGAAGTGGGTGACACCAAAAGTGTGCCAAACAACGACGTTGGTGTTGTCGATGGACTCGGTGCCGTCGCCGATCCACTCCGGTAAGCCTCGCGAGGGCTCGCCTGAGGTTTGAGGGACGTGGCGGCCGGCGGGCCAGAGTTGGTCGTCGCGGTCTGTTTGCAGGAAGGGGGTTTTGTTAGTGGGTGATTTGTTATAAGGGGAAGGGGAAAAGGGGGGGAAAGGGGGGAGGAAAACTTACACTTGGTAACGTGGACCGAATGTCTAGCGAAAGCAGCACGCTTCCAGACCAACGAGCCCTCCTTGGGCAGCAAGGAAGGCACCTCGCGGCTGACGAGCTTGTAGCTCACCGGCTTCTTGCTGTACGGGTTCAGCTTGTTGGGGTTGCAGATCTCCCAGGTGCGCGATGTGGCACCGTTATAATCGGTCTTGGCCTCGCCCGTGGTGGCCAGCTTGGTGCGCTTGTTGTAGAAGGCATTACCATAAAAGTTCTCCTTGCTGCCGACGGGAGCCTCTCCGGGAACCGCGTCGGTGACATACACGGTGTTTTGGGGCCCGTCGACGTTGGCGTCGATGCGCAAGCAAAATAAGTGCTGGTGGTTGTGCGCGTTTACTCCGGTATAGACCTGCGTGCCCCAGCCGTGCGTGTCCTCATCGGGATCCATGGGGTACGTGTTGAGGATGCCCGTCAGCTTGATCTCGGGCTGGATGGTGCCGTCCTGGTGGAAGGTCCAGGCCACCACGTACTCGTAGTTGGCGGCCGTGAAGATCTGTTGGACGATGAGCTTGCGGCCGCGCGTCACGATTACGGAGTCGTCGCGGAAGTCGGTGTGCTTGAAGAGAATGCCGGAGTCCTCTTCGTGGAGGCAGATGGCGTTCTTGATCTTGCGGACACCGCCCACGCGCGTGGGGAACTCGGCGTCCAGGTAGTGGATGGAGCCCTTGCAGTCACATCCGAGGGAAAGGCTGTTGGTCATGTAGCCGGCGCCATATTCGCCCTGATCGAGAGCGTGCTTGCGCTGGTGAGGGTGCTCGGGGTTTCCGCTTTTTGAGTGTCCGGTTAGTATCCCGTCTCTGATTGCTGTTTGATGGGATCATTATCACTTACTAAGGCACCACCATCTCAGCCAGAGAAAGTCTGTAGAAGATCGGCCTAACATTGCCCTGATCGTTGAAGGTGATGTTGTTGAGAATAATCCCCTCGCGGTAGTTGAAACCAATATGGAACTTCCAATTCTGCCACTCAACCTCCCTGCCGTTCAGCTTGAACGAGACACCTTCGGGCTGGGTGATGTTGATGGGCTTCAGGTTGTTGCGGAAACCGCCCCTTGCCTCGATGGCAGCCGGGTGATAGTCGAACGCGGGAGCTTTGCTGAGTGGCCGGCGAATCTTGGGAATATCGATGGCAATGATCTCCTGCTTGTCGGCATCGTAGATGGGGCAGAAGTCGAGAGGATACTGGTACTGGCAGTTGTCGAGCTCGGGGCGGTAGTACATGAGCGCCTGCTGCAACCGTACCGAGCTGCCAAAGCGCTCATCATAACCGATTGTCCAAGGGTCGCAGTACACCTTGTCCATGTCCTCTTCGGGAATGCCGCTGATCTTGCACTGCTCGATGACCTTGGGGTCCTTACGGACGATGTGTTCGACAAGCTGGAGTTCTTCCATGGTGATCTAATCCCTTGCCGTTAGCCATCTTTGTTGGCACCCAAAACTTGGAGACAGCAATACTTACAATCGGTTGCTGCCCTTCAGCCCACTCCCACGACAGGATCTCGCCCTTGGCCGGATCTACTAGGCCATCGTATACCTTGCCACCAGGTGCAATGACAACGACATCCGCAAGACGCTTTGGTCGAGGAGCGTTGCTGGGATCCTCGAGCCATGCTGTCATTTCAGCCTTGCGAGGCTCCTGAAGGGAGACCACGTTGAAGTAAACATCGCCATGGGCCTTCTTGACTGTGAAAATGGTGTTTTCGATCTCCTCCCGCGAGAGGGGATCGAAGGGGTGTGGGAGAGTGGTGTCGACAGAGCCCATCTTGATGGATAATGCTCAGAATTGTGACGAAGATTGGAAGGGCAGAATGGGAGTTCTGAGAAGCAATGAAGATCTCAGCTGGTATATATGAGAATGTTGGTGATGAACGGGAATAGGATCATCTCGGAGTGTCTTAGTGGATGACAGATACCCTATACTTGTATCCTTCTTCTTTGCCGGTTTGCCCCTCATCTTCTTCAGCTCGTCCCAGTTCGCCTAGGTGATACACATCTCGAAGTCGATAAGTACCTTCATAGAATCTTGTCATTTGTCAATTGCTTCCCATGGCAATGGCGATAACGTTGGTCTGGCACGTAAGTGGGTGTGAATATCGGAGTTCTGGGTACCGCACTACTAACTGAGTTAGTCATATACTGCTAGCAAATCTGTTAAGAATGATCGTCACTTATCGACCTAGCAGATGGCGGTCGTTAGTGTAAGTCACGATAAGCCCTATTAGCAAAGAGGGGCAACCGTTGTATGTAAGTCAATGGATGATAAAGAATGCTACCTCAAAAGCTGCTTTCTGCCAATCACGACGTCGCCGATGACATGAAAGTTAGGACAGCACCAACCAGAGGGGTGCCCTCCTGTCGGATAAAAGAGGTGACAGGGGTGGTTAGACCGCCCTGTTTTATGTAATCTGGGCCCGCTGGCATAACTAGTAAAACCCTAATATTAGAGATTCTATATAAGGGATTTACCCAGCAGATCTCTATATAATACACAGTCTACACCCTACTTTTCGTATATATATTTTGACCCCTACTTGTATTCGTATTCTATAATTAAGAGTCTTATACGTAGTATTAACGATTATAGTAAACCGGGTAAATATAGTACTCAATAGATAACGATAAAGATAATAGAATTGTACCCCCTATATTCGATAATATTTATTTTTATCGATTTTAAAATTATAAGTAAGGTTATCTTTAATAAATTTGAAGATTAGTATTTTTGGGAGAAGGGATTTAAAGATAAGGCTTTTAATAAGGAGTTTTGGTCTTTTATCGACCCTAATCTTAAAAAGAGAATCCTTTAGTCCGTTACTCCTTTTAAACCGCTAGTAATTAATTTTTAAGAATTAGCTATCGAAATAATTTAGGAGACCTAAATTTAATAATAGATTTTCGAATTTACTAAGGAAGAGACTTCGATTAAAACTTCGAATAATTTTAGCCTTCTAATAATTAATATCCGGGCTTTTTAAGCCGTCCGGTCCGTTACGGCCCCGGCCTATACCCCGGTATCTATAAACTTTACTCCCGCTTCGGTTCGAACGCCCGTCCTTCCTAAACCGGTTATTAAAATATTTTTTGCCGCTAAGCGTTTAGGTTTTATATTTGAATTTAATTTCCGTAATTATAAGGCCGCCCTAGCTGAATACTGTTATGAGAAAAAGGATTAAGATAAATTTATCCTAAATATTAATGAAGTTAAAGATTAAATAAAGAAATATATTATTAAAAAGTTTTATTTAATTTATTTCCTAAAGACTTAAACTATTACTGTTTAGTATGATAAATTTCGTATTTCGATTAACTATAACCCCGTTAGAGTTAGAGAGGATGCCTATATTAAATATTAAGAAAAGGTTCACTTTATTCGTCCCCTTAAGAATTAAATTATTTAATTTAAAAAATAGGAGGGAATTATAATTATCGACTAATATTATAAGGTTAATAAATATATTAATTTAGAGAATTAATATTAAAATTTCCTCTATATAGTAAGTAAATTCCTTAATTCTCCCCTTAGTATTTAGGTTATAATATATTACTAAATTAAAAATAATAAATTTTATACTTTTATAGATATAGCCCGGGAATTTAAATAAGTAGTTTATAAAGTATTCCTATTAAATAAAGGTAATTCCTAAATTTATAAGGGCGGAGCGTTTAGGGCTAGAATTATATTTACTAAAGAAATTGGTAGGGACGTTCCTAGTAACCCTTAGGATAACCGAAGTAAAAGGCCGGTTAAAAGTTATTAAAACCGTAGTTTTAATAATAAAAAGCCGAAGAGGGTTTACCTTATTTACAAACGTATAAGTTATTAAATTAAATATTATTAGTATGTTAATACTGTTAACCGATTAAAGTACTTTAAAAAAAATTCTTACGTCCGTACGAAAGTAAATAAGAATTATTAAAAGGACCCTAAATTCGCCTAGCGAATAAGGGAGATCCTAAAGGAGGCTTAAATTAGAAAGGATAAAGTAGAAATATCCTATATTAATAGCGTTAATAATCTTTAATTTAATAGTTAGCGTATTAATAGTACGAATTGCGAAGCGAACTTCTTAATATTAGAACCTTATAATGAAGGGCCAAAGTACCTACTAAGAGATTTAGCGATTCTTAATTTAAGTATAATAATTTATATTTTTAATGAAATTAATCGGTTTGAAGGCTTTATATTAATAAGGGAGGGAGATTATATTTAAGTAGGAAATAAATCTATTATAATCGAGGGGTACGGTTCAATCTATTTAATAGTGAATAATAATAAGGGTCTCCTTATTAGTCTTAAATTTAATAATGTTACGCTTATACTAAGAATAATATATAACCTTATATTTTTAAAAAGGTTATTAGAAAAAAGACTATATTAGGATTATTCTTTTAATCTTAGTTACTTACGTTTCCGCTCAAATAATACTTATTTTTACTATCTCTCTTTAAAATTTAATTAATTTATATTAGAATATATACCCTTCGAAATACGTATTAACTAATCCTCTTTTTACGTATAATTTTACCGGTTTACTAATAAGACCGCTAGGAAGCCTCTAGAAGGTAATACTTTACGTTAATATTTTTAATTTAGTTATTTAAAATTAGAGACCTTAGTTTAGTTAATAGATAAAAAATATAGGGTACGTTTTAAAGGCCTTAATTTTATTTATTATAATTCTTATACGGTAATTAAAATAAAGCGCTAAGTACGTAGAGAAGTCTATAATGTATTAAAAGGTCCGGGACTACGTTTTACAATCGATTTTTTTAACTACCCGCCGGTAAAGGTACCCGAAAGAAGGATAGTCTTTAATTTAATAATTGTTATAAATCGCTAATTTAGGATAGTATAATTATATTACCTATTAGACCGGATAGCGGACTCGATTATTGCTATATTAATATTATTATTTAATAATTTTAAACTTTATTATTAAATCCGACCTAGGGTAGTCGAATATAATAATAAGATAACTATAATTAAATTCCGTATTACCGCCTTCTTAATAAAAAGAAGTATAATTAATAAGCCCTTAGCTCCCTATATTTAAATATAGAACGGTGGCGCCGAGCGTTCGGGGGGTATAATTAAGGAAAAATCGACGGCTATAAGGGAGGGAGTAAATTTATTTTAAGAATTTTGGAGAGAGATTATAATAGCGGTAATATATTTATTAAATATAATTCTACGATAGGAATTCAATTAAAAGTCCCTAGAAGAACGCTTTATAGTATATATAATAAATTACAACGGCGGTTAATAAAGAACGGTATTACGGTTATTATATTTGAAAATATATAATTATAAAGCTTTTGTATTTACAATTAATATCTTACGCAATTAAAAACAGACTTAAAAATTTAAGAAATATATTTAAATTAAATATTTGGTCGGTTACTAATCTAATAATATCTACCGTATTTAGAACCTATATATAAATTAGGTAATTATAATTAGGGATATAGTATTTAATAAGGATAAGGTTTTTACAAATAATATCGAAAAGCTCTATAATATTCTCAATATTTCTTTTAAAGAATTGGCCGTATAATTAAATAATATTTATTAATTAAATTTCAATATATCCAACCCGTTATTAACTAGGAGTATTGAAATAAAGGATAATAAGATTGATCTAGTCGTTAAAACCCTGCCCGCCGCTAATAGAATTACAATTTCCGAACCGACCGAATTTATATATATATAAGAAGAGGAAAAATAAATAAATTAAGAGGGTAAAGGTATTATAATTACCCTAGCGGCGGCTCCAAAGCTACGGCCGTAAAAGGATTAGTAAGCAATAATAATAAATAAAAAGGAGGAGATAGGTTATTTTACCCCTCTAGAAAGTCTAGCGTTATTCCTTATTAATAACCTTAGTACATTATACCTTTAAAAGAGCTAATTAATATATAATAAATATTTCTATTAAATCGGATCCTTCTTAATTACTTTAAATAAAATAAACGTTAGGCTATATAATAGATAATCTATCGATAAAGAAACCCTCGATTAATTAAAACGCTTAAGGATTAGAGAAATCGATAGAGAGGAGGAGTTCTCTAATAATTCGAAATTAATTAAGGATTACGTAAATCGTTTCGATACCTTTAAGACTTTAAATATATTTTATAAACGAAACCTCCCTCCTCTCCCTCAATTTTATAAAGACTTCTAGGGTTATCCTTTTAATAATATTTTTATAAAGGTAAAGCGGGAATATATAAACGATTACGAGGAAAAGAAATTATAGGTATAGGTTAATTAAAACGAGTAGTTAATTATTAAAACTATTCTTCTTTTTAATTTTATATAGGTATATACGTATAAATTTAATATAGAAGGTTATTTCCTTAAATATAAAGCCCGTCTAATTATATAAAGAAATTAATAATTACGCGATAATATATACGAAACGTACGCTACTACCCTCGCGATCTAATCTTTCCGGATTATAATAATTATTATTATTTACTTTAATTTCGAATTCAAATAGTATAACGTTATTAATACTTTTATTAACATAGTATTTAACGAGATTATTTATATAAAGGTACTATATAGTTAAGTATATTAAAGTAAGGTATTAAAATTATTACGAGCCTTCTATAATTTGAGGCGTTCTCCCTTACTCTAATAGAAGGAGTTTACTAATACCTTAATAAAAGTTAGGCTAGCCCCTATCCTTATAGAACTATATATTTTAATTTATAAGAATATAATTATATTCTTCTATATAAATAATATTATTCTCGCTTATAAAATAGAATATTCGTCGTTAGTAAAGGGAATAATTATTACCCTTAAAAAATACTACTAATTAATAGGCGGCTACGATATTTAATGGTTCTTAAGAATCGAAATTATTCGAAACCGCCCTCGTCGATTAATTTAATTATTTTAACGAAAATAT
The DNA here is from genome assembly GCA_009806015.1 of Neurospora sp. CHS-2018b. Taxonomy (NCBI): domain Eukaryota; kingdom Fungi; phylum Ascomycota; class Sordariomycetes; order Sordariales; family Sordariaceae; genus Neurospora; species Neurospora sp. CHS-2018b. The sequence continues at coordinate 1,063,810 of RAOV01000002.1, forward strand.
ATCCTTAAAATAATAAAAGGAATTATATAAATTAGGAAAGCCCCCGAAACCCCTATAATACTTAAAGAATTAATTACTTCGTTTAAGACCGCTACTTAGTATTTAATTAAATAATATTAATAAATAATTAACGCCGTTCTCTACCTTACAATTATTATTAGACCCGATATCGCTTTTACTCTATCCCAATTAATTCGTTTCCTTATTAACCCTAAGTAAATTTACTACTTAGCGATTTTATGGGTAAAGGTTTACCTTCGAAGTACTAATTACTACGCCCTTTAATTAGGAAAAAGAGATAGGTTTGAAATTTATACCGATTCATCCTTTATTAATAATTCTTTTAATTAACGAAACTCCTAGAGGTTCGCAATATAATTATTTAGCGGGACTATTAATTAACGAACTAATAAGTAAAATATAGTAACAACTTTAATAACGGAAGTTGAATTGCTATCTTTCGCCTAAAGAATAAAGGAAGGTATATAGGCTAAAAGGCTCTTTAATTCCTTTAATTTTCAATTTAAATTCGAAATTATCCCCCTTAGTTATAATAATAAATAGACAATCCGCTTTATTATTAGGGAGAATTCTAAATTCTAAATTAAATTTAAATATATCAATATTTATAATTATTAATTTAAAGAAGGATAATAATAAAGCCTTATCGATATATACTACGTATTAATAAAATAGATAATCGCTAATAGATTAACGAAGGCGTTAAATTTACGTAAGTACTTTAAATTTATAAAATAGTTTAATTTAATAAATATTAGGGAGATGAAAGGAGAAAAGAGGGAATTATTGACGATCGAAGCGAGTTACTTAATTGTAAGGGTCGACGAGGAAGATTGGGGGGAAGAGATTTACTAAGCGATAAAAAGAAGGGATAAGTATTAATACGGGTATAAATTACCTTTTTATATAATACGGTTAAGAGGACCTTTATAAATTGAGAGGCTCTAGTATAGTAATTACTATAAGGTAGAAAAAGATAAAAAGATTAGCCCTAGTAGGATTCGAACTTGTAACTTTAAGTATAGTATTTAGGGATAAATTATTAATTATATTATTAAATATATTTAAAAAATAGTAGACGGATAATTAAAATTGTACCTTAATACTTTAATTACTAAACTACGGGACCCCGCTTATTATTAGAAATAGTACTATTGACTGTCTATATTTATAGTATATAATAGCGGGCAATACCTTTAAAAGTGACTGCTAGAGGAGACGGAGAAAATAGGTATAGAATTATGAATAGTTTTATTTAATTAATTTCCTAAATTAAATCCAATTTAGTTAGGGGGGTATATCGGATAAAAGAGGTAATAGGGGTAGTTAGACCGCCCTATCTTATATAATCTGGGCCCGTTGGTATAACTAGCAAAACCCTGATATTAGAAATTCTGTATAAGGGATTTACCCAGCAGATCTCTACATAATATACAGTCTGCACCCTACTTTTCGTACATATATTTTGACCCCTGCTCGTGCTCGTATTCTACACCTCCGAGATTCCGAGGGGGCTAAGACAGCCGGCGCTGTTAGTGCACCACCTGCGCAACCGCCCCGCATTCCGTTCCTACTTTCACTTCCGCAGGCCATCAACAATTTCAAAGTGACACCTTGGACACTCCGAACGACTACGGTAATGCGGACTTCTTTGCCAGTCATGGAAATTGTGTTTATAGCAGGAGATGGTTCGGATTGTGCTAAAGGTACGTAAAGTCATCCTATGGAACTCTAGAGCCTCCCATTGTTCATCCGTCAAGGGAGCAGTAAACCGTCAAGCGTTGCCAGAACCACTCCTCAACTGAACTGCTGGGACTCACATGTTGCCTTCCCGCTGATCAAAAGTTTAGGACCACCAAAAGATACCTGTTTCATCAGACGCGAATAGTGTCGCCAAGCTGATCTTATCTGTGGACAACTTCACCAACCCACGGTCCGACGACGGCGACGATGCTGCAACCGATGTCGAAAAGTTCCCCAATTCGGAGTTTAGCCTCCATCCGCTGCAAGGAACGCCCAGAGCCACCCCAATCCGGATTAGCGATATACCAACACGGTTATTTTAACTTCCTCGGGCGACTTTCTCCCCACGCAACTTTCCGGCTTTCCCCTTTCCAACCTCGTGGAAGATGGATCCCCCTCATGCAAGACGCGTCAACTCCACGACGATCTGGGTCCGTCCCCAGGGGATCTGGAAATGCCTGCATGGCGATATCATTATGGAGATCCGATAAGCAGACGTAAAGAAATATTATACAGTCTGATACTGGTTTGTTTGTTAGCTCGAGACCTCTGGTCAACTTGTCTAGGCGTATAACAACAAGTTGATGTGTTTTCTTCGATAACGGGGGCTTAAAATTGGCATGAATATGTCAAATCAGATACTGATAATCTGTTTTTGACTATGATTTATGCATTTTAAAGTACTATTGCGGCGTTCAGGGATGGGTTGGCATGCGTCTTACTCGGGGTACAGAGCTAACAAACAAACCAGCATTAGACTATAATCTCAAAGCCGACCGAGCTCCACGGACCCGGACCCAGGCCTTCGAACATCGACGATGTCCGGCTTGTTTTTTGGAATCCTTCTTCGGATACAATATGACAACGGCCGCCTTTTTGGGCTTTCCGATTCATGGCCGAGCTCGGACAATAGGACGCCGTGAAAGATTAATACCAGGGAGTACGTGGTTGATGATTGTTCATCACCAAAGGAGGTAGCTTTTTGAAGATGAGTATTCGATGTGTACCGTGTGCAAGGATTGATGTGAGAATTCCAATTCAAGCTGTTCCATAACTGACCGTGCTTTGTTCTAGTCTCAATACTTCGTGTGCCCTTCCACCTCTACGATATCAAAACAACACGACACGAACGGGTAACAGAATTCCGATCCTGCAGCGACGACTTCACCTCGAACCGTTTCAACATCCAGCCTCGTTTTCAGTTCCACGTCCATTTCCGTCCCCTCCGTACCACATCTGAGTTCCCATCATGACGTTTACTCACAGCTACCTCCCCTCTCCCCTTCCACCCTCCACCACCATCACCCAACAACAAAATCAACGCTGTGATGGTGAAGTCGAACTAGACTCTCTCGAATTCGAATTATAAAAATGTTGGGTGATGCCCGCAGAATGAATCGCTGACCGAAAAAAGGAAAGTCCAATTGTTTGCCGTTTGTAAATGCCATAACACCTCGAAACCACCAATATCTTCTCAATCCCTCCTCATCTCCGTTCCTTCCGGCATACCGAAGATAGAGACTTCCGCCGCCGTTGTGGGTTTTGTTGCCTCATCATATGTCGGCAGTACATCAGAAGACGGCGTGGGGCCTTGGGATGCGGGTCCGGATGCGGGTGCCGGAGTGGGTGTGGTCGGAGGGGCCGGCGGGCCGGGACCTTGCGACGGAGGTGCCGGCAGGCCGGGAGCTTGCTGCCGGTGGGCTACGATCATCGCATTGATGTAACGAACGATTGATGCCCAAACACGCCCTGTGGTGAAGTATCTCCAAAACTTCACCATCATCCACATAACCCAAAGATGGACAAAGAGGATACTGGCAACGAAAAATTGCGTGAGTATCCATTTCCTTTTTTGGGTTTCTGTGGGCCCAAAACCGTATTCGGACCCTGTTGTGAATCCGGTGTGATGGCCGTAGGAGAATTCGTCGACGTGGGGATTAATGACATCGGTGTTGTTGCCGTGGGATCAATTATGAATGGGATGTTTGGCCCCATTGTTATTGTTGCCGTGGGACCACGCGTGGATATGCGGATAGGGGCCGTCGGATCCATCATAAAATGGAGGACTGGGTACACTATGTTGTTGTTGTTGGCGTGGAATTAATTGTAGACGTGGAAACTGCCGTCGGACCAAGCATAAATGGGGTAATTGGGGCCATTGTGTCGGCGGGCTGATGATGTAGTCGTACGATACGTGAAGGTAACGAAAGTGCTGATCGATCGATAATAAGCCTAAAGGGCGAATCGAGAGGTCTGGGTTAGATGGCTTTTGAAGTTGGTAATATGAGGGGAACTTATGAGTGTTCAAAATTGGTTGCTTACCGGAAGAAGAATCCACGAGAGGGATGCAGGGCAGTCTGGAATAAATATGTCAGGGCTTGAGTAGTGGTGGACGGCAGCTACCGATGGGCGATGGTTGATGTTTCCGATGTTAGTGTCGAGAAGCAGTGGTGGATTTCAAGAAGAAAGTGGGAGACCAACAGGAGAAAGAACAGCCCGAGATATACACCCCTCTCATTCCCGTGATACGTGGCCCTTCCTGCAACGAGCGGCCTCACGTTCTTTCCGCGCAAAGCCAGCGTAAGAAAAGAACGACATAACCAACGGCAAGTACATGGCCCCTAAAGCTTCCTCCAACGGTGAGGTGTAGAACGGCCAGCTCACAATCTTGGGTGCCTTTCCAGCGACTTCAGACGGAACCTTTCCCAACAAAAACGAGTCGCCGCTCCTGGCCTCGAACCTACCCGCCCTCGAACCTGCCTGCCCTCGCACCGAAGGACAACCTGAACCAGACAACCACATCGGACGACAGACCGAGCCCCTCGCTGCTTGCCGTGGCCCCCGAGCTTGGACTGAAGCCCCAGTAGAGGGCAGCAGACCTGGACCTGGACCTGGACCTTATAAGCTCATCCCAAGCCGCTCTTTTCCCGTGGTCCGTTGGTGTAATGGGTAGCACACTCCCTTAATTTCTTCCGCGACTCTTTTCTAACAGCGGAGGGGAAGGTACCGGTTCAACTCAGGTGCGGATCACATTTTTTTGCACTTTTTAGCTTTTGGGAAAACTCTACTTCCTTCACTGCTGCTTTTTTTTTTGTTCATCTACCTTTACCATGGAAGTACGAGAAGGTGCGGTCGCCTTTGCCTCTTTATTTGCATTGGCTGCAAGATTTCGTGTCAAGGTCATTAGGGGCAAAAACACTCGGAGATGGCTACAGACGTCGATACTGGTATCGAAATGACATGCGCTCAAAGGAACACTCTCACGAAACAGCATTCATTGATGGATCAAAGTCGACGGCACGGGTCTTTGATAGACTTCGGACATTCTACATTTAGAAACGTGTCGTGCTTATGAACCTAGAGGTAGATATTGTGTATCTCTTTCTCTTTCTTTGAGCTTGTTGTACGACATATGCTTGAAACGGCCTCGTTGCTCTCGAGAACTGGTAAGCGAAGTTCTCATTGCACCAAATTTTGTCCATGAGTCGTTGATTGAAGTTCACCTACTTTACTCCTAACTGGATGTTTGAGGTGAGTACCTAATCGCAGTTCCACAACATCACTGCCTCTCAAGATGTTGTGAAATGCGAATAGGGCTCGTAGCACGTATTGTGTGACACTGGAGTAGAGGGAGCACAAGTTACTACCTAAGAGCCGTAAGCCTCAACGATTGGAATTGGGTCGTACATTGGATGTCCATGTTCCTTATCGTCAAAGAGGAATTGACGAGGGAGAAGACTCGGTTTAGGCCATAAGTTCATAAACCCCAGAACCTCTCAGGCCAGAATTCGGAAGTCAACAGCTGTGCTAAACTGGTTGAAAATTCTGTTTCGATGTTAACATCATGTGTTGGATTATTATCGCTCATTCCCTCAATGAGTGTCGCAACCCGCATCATTGAGCCCTATCGTCAAAAAAAGGATCCGACGGCTGAAGCAAAGATACCATGCATACACTATCCAAACGGTGTAACCTCGCCCATTAATCCTTCACCTGCCACACTAGATACGAGTAGCAAAAAAAGCAGTAAGCACTTTGATACCGCACCTTCAGTTGTAGAGGTAGCTATGTCGCAATACCCTATCGTGCCGCTCGCAAAGTTCCATCACATCCGAGAATCTCTCTCTCATCCCACGCTCTCTATCCCTAACGAGTATCTCCTAGTATGGCTATTGGTCAATACCACCCCCTGTTGGGGTGAGATCGATAAAGTGCCATGCAGAAGGATCTCGCTTGGCAAGCGTACCTCCGAACTCCGACATGAGATTTTGCTAGGGTACATGTATCCCGCGCTGTTGTCATACAGAAATTGTGGTTGTGGTGAGTGGGAGTCATCCCGGAGTACCTTATTAATGGAAAAAGGACCGAGAAGATTTTTTGGGGCATGGGAGAAGTAGAGCGGGAAGTAAGCATTAATGTGTAGCGCATCAGGCTTGAATTGGTATCATCATTATTTAAATGTTTGTTAAGCAGCATCATCTGCTTGGGTATTCATCTCATAGTCATCATCATCGTCCATTCCTTTGTGTATCCCCTCCAGTTCGGATATCGGCAATCGGTAGCTGCTGTGCAACCAAGTCCTCCAAACGGGGCATCAAGTCCCTTTCCAGCCATTCCCGTTCCACGAACCAGCACCTTAAGGCTTCCACCGGAAACCAGGGTGCTTATAATCCAGATCCTGGATCTCCTGCTGCGACATGCCCGCCAGCTCCTCTTCGGCATTACGCAGCTCGCGCTTGGCGTTATCCCTCTTCATCCAGATAAGCAGGCAAAGGGCGATGACGAGAGTACCGCCGGACGCAGCAAGGTTGATGCCGTTGCCGATGTGGTATTTGGGAGCGTCGGACGGGAGGAAACTCCAGGTGGCGATGAGACCGCCGATGTTGCCCACCATGACTAAAGTAAGGAGTAAAACGGTTAGCTTTCCATTGTAAGAAGAGGAAAGGGGAAGGGGGGGACATGAGTGTCATGTGGGAGCTTACCATTGTAACCGATAGCGCTACTCCTTGCAGTATCGGAGACGACGTTGGCGCTGACTTGAGAGTTGGTCAAGGGACCAGCGGCAAAGACGGAAGTGCTGACGAGGAAAGCGGCGGCGTATCGGATGTGTGCGTTTTCGGTAGCCAGGAACATGATGTAACCGACCATGACAAGTGGGCAACAGGCAATGATGATGATCTGGCGGCGATCGATCCAGCGGCTGATGAGAGGCATGAGGACGGTGAAGAAGCCACCAACAATGTAAGGCGGGACGGTTAACAGCTGCTTCTGAATAATGCTCTTGGTCGGGTGGATGGTAGCGACGACGGTAGGGGCGAAAAAGGCGAGACCTTGGACGGTGATGTTGTTGAGGAGGAAGGTGAGGCCGGTAAAGAAGACGACGGGGTTGAAGATACCGCGCTTGAGCTTCTTGGCGTCCATCTTGTCAATGATCTCGGTTTGACCAATACGCTCCGACTTTACACGAGCAATTGCCAGGTCCTTCTCCTCCTGGGTGAGCCATTTGGCGGTCGCAGGGTGGTCGGTGAGGGTAAGGAAACTAATGAGGGCCAGCCCAACAGTAATAATGCCCTCAATACCAAAGATCATTCTCCATCCATGAAGACTGCCGAAGTGGTTGAGTTTGAGAATGCCAGACGCTAAGAGGCCACCGAAAGCGCCGGCCAGAGGAGACATGACGATGTACAGCGATAGACGTAGAGTGAGCTCGGATCGACGGTACCAGCGGGAAAGATAGTAGGCAATTCCGGGCATCATGCCAGCCTCGAAAACTCCAAGAAGGAAACGAACACCGCAAGCCTGAGAGAAGTTGTTGACGAATGCCATGCAGACGGACATGATTCCAAAACCAAGCGAGGTCAGAGGGAGAAACCATCCTGGGCCCATCCATTTGCAACAGATGTTTGCTGGAATCTCGAAGAGGATGTAGCCGACGTAGAAGATCGATAGCAGGGCATTGTAGTCGTATCCATGTAGGTCGAGATCCTTCTCTAATGTGTCTAGCCTCGCGTTTCCTAGAGTCGAGTATCGTAAGTCATATGCCCTTTGTCATTCCGGTTAGTGTTCTCATTGCTCACCAATATTGGCTCTGTCAATGAAGCAGAATAGGTAAAGAACCGCTACCGTCGGGACGACAAATAGATCGATTTTTCTTCGGAGTTTGGTCTCGGCTACTGGATCGAGTTCAACAAGGGGATTGCCATGACTGTTGAGTGAAGGTCAGCCCACGAGTCGCCCTATCGGAGAATGAAAAATGAGTAAGGACCGAAGTAAGCGACTTACATGTCAGTTGCAGCCTGGCCTCGTTCGGCGCGGTAGTGCGCCCCTGGAGCATTTTCGAAATGGCCTTCCTTAGTGTCCGACTCGGACAAAGACTGCCTCCTCTTTTCCGAGGTCACCGTTTCCGACACTCCGGCGGCCATTGTGATGGCTGATGTGATGTCGACGAGGAGAAGCTGGTTCTGTTGCTGGAAACGAAAAGCTGGTAACCTGATGGGTGGAAGATGACACTCAACGGCGACCTCGTGTGAGCGAGGTCGGTGGTGGATGAGTGGTAGGTGGCGAGAAGGAGAGGTGGTGAGGAGGATGAGAGGTGATGATGAACAATGAAAAATGTAGGGGCGGCTGAGGCTGGGGAGGGCCGACGTAATGTACCTGGAGCTCAGATGCAGGAAGGAGCTGCCGACATGGATGGTAAGAAGGATTTATCTGTTGCGGTCAGAAAAGAAATCCTTCGTTGATAACTGCCAAGCTTACTAGGTTAAGCTACAAGCCAAGCAGCAGGGTCCCAAACCTACCTTATCATCATTCACGGTGACACGACAGGCATCGTAGTGGTGGTGTACATAGTACATTCACGTCGAGAGTACCAACCGAATGGGTACCTTAGCTCCGAATCCAGCCAGTCAACGCCCCCAACCTCGCTTCGTCAACGGTTCGAAGGATTCAAGGTGTGCTGGATTTGGAGCACCCTAGGCTCTCCCTCCTCTCGTTCTCCCCTGTTCATCAATTGCCAGGTCCCGGGTTCCAGGTCGTAGCTCGGTGTGAGCGCGAGATTGACCAAACAAACCGCAACATTCCGCTGCTTGGCTTACACCCATGGTTCTCGTTTCCCGTCCCCCGCATGGCAATTGCACCAAGGGCGAGTTGGAGATCTGGGAGGAAAGTGCCTCGAGCGAATGCCGTTGACGAGATGCAAGGAGAAGCTCCATCGAAATCAACGTTGGCCAATAAAATTCCTCGTTATTGTGATGTTGTTCAGGGTTCCCCAAAGGTTCAGTGTCATGATACGGGCCGTGGAGCGAAGTCCACTACCCCATGGGGAGAGCGAGTATCAAATCCACAGCGTCTCCAGCGTCTCCAGTGGCCCACCGCTTGACCCCAGAATGTCCACAAAGCAGTCCGTCTGGGCGCGGACGTCCAGGCGTCCTCCGCACTTCTCCAACAGTTGGGCACAAAGAAGACGTTCATAGCCCCGGGCGAAGAAACAAGCTAACGATGGGCTTGCGGGAGTGTTATTCGATTCCGGTTAGCGCCATGGAAATGGATGGTGGTGACTGGGAGTTGGAGCACTCTCCATTTTGGTGCTTCCCCAGAAACCTTGGCGCCGCTTGGCTCCCCCGCATCCTCCTCATCGACGGGGACCGGGGCTCGGTATGGTGGAATCGTTGATGGATACCAATCCACGTTTCCTCGTTTTCATCCCCAGAAACAAAACTAAACAGGGTGTTTAACTCCACTGTCAACGTTTTAGCATATCGAAATATCCACTGTCGAGAGCCTTTTTGGTTGTCCGGAGCTCTTTCTCAGTGCTTGGCTCGGTATGTGCAGTGCTCTCTCCGCGGGAGGGTCATTAGGATGACTGTTTGTGATTGCTTTTTAATGAAAGAACGGGGACACTGGCAGGGACTGCTTGTCCAAGCACGCTGGAAATTTGTATCGCGCTACGGATGAAGAGGGAAAGCTCATGTGACTGCTTCGTTGCGTCCATCATTGGGAAGCCCAAACTCGAGATGCCTAGGCCTTCCCCAGCTCGCACGTCAGCCTAGAACTTTACCAGTCCGGTAGTGTATCTCAATCGATAGGCCAGAATAGTGTCCTGCAGCAAGGAGAAAAGGGGCGAGGCTGAAGGGAATCATCGCTAGATCACCACTATCCACGATGTTAGAGGTTCCCTTGGCCCGGTATCACAACTGACACAGGCCTCTCGAGTTGACACTTGACACTCATGGATGGTGAACAACCATCTCGATGGCACACTCGCCCTCCGTTTGGGGAAGGAAATGCGTCTTTGCATAACTCGCTTGAGGTTCGCTGTTCGTGATGGTGTACTGCCCCTTTTTCGAGTTGGTTGGCATCGCAAAAGACGATTACGTACGCTCTGTGTTTTTCTTGGGGCTGGAAAACAATTGCCGTCGTGGATCCCGCTGGCTTGGAAAGTAACCTAGGCAACCCAGAAATCTGGACTGGTCCCCAGTCCATATCACATCCAACTTGGCTCACACTAAAGATCTTAGCAACATGGCCGCTATACCCGTCATGGGGGACCCGAGGAAGCACCAGCCAATGGAGACATTGCCGGAATGTGGGAGGGATAAATCTTTAAGCATAACTTCGCCCCTTTTCTCATGGCCATGCTTAGTCGTGGCTGCTGAGCTGGCCAACCTCAACACTTTTGGAGTCGTGGAGAAAGAAGCTTCTTGGTTTATGCTCAAGTCGAATCTCGTTCGTATCCGGAGCGTCCAAGCAAGAAGCCAAGATCTCGGCGAGCAAGTTACGTTCAAAGTCTAACCGTTCACTCGGAACCCCTTTGTTGGTGATGACTCCAAGCTGGGAAAGGGGCGAGGACTCAATTACTGCTTGATAACAGCAATTGTGTAATGAGACTTCGTCAGGGTTTCCGATTGCTGTGTTCCGGCAAACAAAGGTCAGAGATACCGATTATAGAGGCCGATCGGGTGACAATATCCGTTCATGTCGGTTGTTTCCCAAAAACACTCAGCTCTGTGTCCGACGACGTCAACTGGGTTGTCCTGTCTGTCAAGCTGTAGCATTGCGTCCATTGTTAAGATGATCGTCATGTCTTTCCATGCAGGAAATTGAAGGAACATGAATAGTTTCTGGATTCAGGCTGCTCTTACCACAGTATACATCGCCATGGCCGCCCACGAACATTATCTGGGCGCCGGCTGTAGATCGCGGTACTGGGGTTGGCAGAGGCAAAGGCAAAAGCAGGGCAATATATTTGCCCGGCTCTGCACGTGACCGACCTGCCACTCCGAAGGTTTCACGTTACACAACATTAGTGAACCCAGTTGTTACACAGCTCGAGTAGTACCGAAGTGAAGGCAAAGGACCGTTTTGGTGCCGCAGACGATCTGCTATATATCGTGCCGGTCCAGTCCAATGAAACTGTCGTCTTAATAACCCGTTGTTAGCGTAGTCCAGGAACTTGGGTAACTGATTCTCGGATTGAAGGCCCTTGTAGCTCTCAAGGTAGGAATTGTTGGACGGCGTTACTAGAAAGATGGTTCGTCTTGGTAGAAGCGGGCACCTGCCGCAGAGCCGCATCTTTCGCGGCCCATGTGCTGTAACCTGACCACATGGTGTTCAAGCTGAGGCTAATGATGTGCCGGGACGACAGCATGGTGTGATGCCGGGTTTTTGAGCTCGGCTTTAGGAGATAGAGGAGCAGGGGCGTGATAATGCCGTCCTTTGATCCTCGAATCGTTCCCACAGAGACATCGGCCGGGCACCGAATTGACCGGGTTGAGACCAGTCAAAAGCTGAAAGAGAATGGATCATCCATCAATGATTCGAATGTAGGAGCGTGCAGAGAGTCCATGTCATACCCCCGGATAGAGACTTGGCGATGGTGTGTATAAGTGGTGGCAGCTCGGGCACCACATATTGCTCTTTTGTCTGGCAAGGCTTAAGGAGACAACGAGTCCTCGAAACGAAACTCTCATTCCGAGAATAGGGCTATAAGTGGATGACAGAATCCAATAGTGCCACCGCCGCGGTCCAAGATGTGGTGGCTGTGGTGTCCCCGATGTCTATGATATCTTTGGTGAGACACTCCGATGGCGGGAACCGATGTTGAGGAGGTGGCCGGCACAGAATGGATGCTTCACGATCATAAACGACATCGATTTATTGACGTTGTGGAAGAGAGGCTGAGAGAGGCTCAAGAGAAGGTTATGTAAAGACAGGAAAGTTAAAAATTCCATCATCAAAGTCTTGGCTCCGCTGTGACCGCTGTCAACTTGCAAATCCGGGGTTGAGGTGGGGCAATGGTGGGGCTTCCCGCGGGCTTATCGCCCCTTATCGTGAGGCTGGCGGGGGAAGAGGGGAACCGTAGGGTACGTAGGGGGCTCTTTGGTGGTACTACCCCTAGAGCTCGCTGTTTGTTTGTCTTGAAACTCTCGATCCATTGGGCAGCAAGCAGGTCATTCCGCTTTCACGGCTCCGATCCAGCGAACGGCAGCCAGGTGTTACCGCAGGCTTTGGCTCAGCTGGCCGGACCCCGTGCCTCACCGTGCCGCCTCCTCAGGCTCAGTCCCGTCCCCTTGCGTCTCTGTTAAAGTCTGCGGTAGCCTTGCGTCGACGGGGTTTCCACATCTGCTGATGGAGACTTGCGTTGGCTTATTCACAGCCTATTACCTCATTCATCATACGAACATCTGAAGCAGCTACACAACAAAGACCTGCTTCTCCGATGCACCTCGTCACCTTTTCCTCATCACCCAAATAGAGCACACCTCGACCTCGAATTCAACGTTTCTCCCGGTTCTTTGTTTCCTTCCCTCTCACGGTTCGTTCCGTGAAGACGTCCAAGTCCTTTGACCGCATATCGAGCCCGACTTCCTTCCCGTCTCCTTGAACGATACCAACCATCATCGCCGAACGAGACTCGACTAACAACCCGACGTTCTGGTACCTCCACGAATTCACGTTTCCCGGTATCACCGGGAACAAAGGCTACTGTCAACATGTTCGACATCTTGCCCAACCTTCTCTCGTACGTCAAGTCCTCCATACACAGCCTTGTGCTGAGCAGCGAGCTTGTGTTGCTCACCATGCGCTGCCCCGCTATCTGACCGTTTGATATGTCCATCGACTAACACAAGGTGTATCGCGAAACAGCTCCGTCGCCTCCTTCCTCTTTCCCGTTTACGCCAGTTACAAAGCTCTCAAGAGTTCGGATCCCGCCCAGTTGACGCCATGGCTCATGTACTGGGTCGTCATCTCCTTCATTGTCCTCGTTGAATCGTGGATTGGTTGGTTCCTGGTATGGTAAGTTGACATCGAAGCATCATTGTCTCGCTCTTAAACTGACATAACCCTTTTTGCGCTGCGCTAGGATCCCCTTTTACGCCTCCATCCGCTTCCTCTTCCTCCTCTACCTGGTCCTGCCCCAAACCCAGGGCGCCCGCGTCATCTACCAGACCCACATCGACCCCTGGCTGGAGGCCAACGAAGGCCAAATCGAGGATTTCATCGCCTCGGCGCACGAGCGTCTCAAGGCCGCCGGCCTCGCCTACCTCAAGCAAGCCATCGAATACGTCAAGACCCAAGTCCTCGGCATGCCCCCTTCGCCGCCCGAGCCTGCCTCAGCCTCCTACGGCGGCGGCGCTGGTGCCTCCCAGACCGCGCAGTCCTACACCCAATCCCTCCTCGCCCGGTTCAATCTGCCGGCTGCTCGCCCAGGTGGCGCTAACAACGCCGCGGGCGGCGCCCTCGGCACCGACTTCTACAGCTTCCTGTCCTCGGCCGTCAGCGCCGCCAGCGCTGCTTACTCCAACAAGGCGGGATCCAACCAGTACGACCGTGACGTCACCCCCACCCCGGGCACCGGAGGCGGAGCTTCCAGCCTCATCCCCGACAGCATCCGCGGCGTGGGCGCCCGCATGTCTTTCATCGAAGCCCAGCGCGAGCGTCTTAACACGGTTCTTAACGCACTCGATCGCGAGGCTTCTCAACTCAACAACCAGCAGCAGAGCGGTAGCGGTAGTGGTGTGCCGGGCTTCAGCTTCGACGGCGCCGATGTTGGACTCACTTCAGGTGGTGGCAACCCTTGGCAGGGTTCAAGCTCCCGCAGCGGTAGGAACTCGCGCTCCATGAGCGAGCACAGCAGTGTGAGTGGGGGCGGGCTGAGCCGCAACCGGTCCGAGGTGGACTTTGAGAAGCTCGAGGCCGAGAGCGGCGAGGAGGAGATTATGGATGATAATGGCAGGAGGGTGAGGCATAGGCCGGCGCCGAATACTCAGGGAAGCAGCGGTTGGTTTGGTTGGGGTGGTGGTGGTTCTGATGGTGCTGCTGCGAAGAGCACTGGTGTTGAGAAGTAGGCGATGACGACGATGGCATCTGGTATGCCCTGTTTCGATACGATCTCGAAGGAAAGTGTGTATAAAATCTGCTGGGTTAAGGTGCTACGTATGATGATCCTGAGATAGAGTCATCTTGGACTGGGCTAAAAGGGCAGGTTACCTCCAGGCAAGGCATTGGAGGCTGTCTGAAGAAGGCTTGGGAACGGAGTTGGGTCCCTGAGGCTGCTATACAAGCAATCATAGGCAAGACTCTCGGCATACAGATTTGAGAATGCCATCCAAGCCATCTACCAGCTTTGCTTCAACTGATCCCACTCGGGATAGCCCGCCTTCAGTAGAGGTACCCCCTCATTCACATACGAACTTTGAGTCTCCAGTCTTGCTTCTTGTTGCCTTTTGCTAGTCATGTTTGCTCAGTGCCAGCGTGTGCATTTGGGCCTTGATCCGTACAAGTGAAACACGGACTAGAGTCCAACGGTCTGGGCTGCGACATATAAGCGTGCGAGACAAGTAAAATCTGAAGTACGTACTCAAGGGCAAGGGAAGTGCAGGGTAGGCTAGAAGATGTAAGGCAGAAGGTAATCCGGTAGCCAGCCCCCTTGTTCTCTACCGCAAATTCGAAACAGTCGAGGACGGAACCTCCAAACAGATATCCAGGCCAGCTACGGTAGTAGAAATATAGGCAAAAATGCTCCCTATGGAGCGACCGTAGTGCAAATCAAACTTCCTCCAACCTCAGACCAATCCAGTGATGCGAAAAACCAAAAGCAGGTACTTTAAGGGTATCTTTCTATGAGCTCAAGGGGTAGGTAATGAAAATGCAGAGACGAAACATCGCTGATCACTCGCTCGCTCGCTCGCTCGCTCGAGGTTAGCAACCCTATATACATGCTTTATACACACCCGTTATCTTCCACTTGGCTTTACGTCTTTTCATTCCACATCATCCTCGGCAATGACAGCTCCCTCCGGAGGCGTGAAGAGCTCGGCCCCATTTTGTGCATTCCAGGCCTGGGTGACATACTTAGTATGGCTACCACGGGCACAGAGCTCGCCCTTTTGGTTTCGGAAGGTGACGGTGGTGAAGGCAAGAGTCTTGCCGACTGTGTTATTGATGATGAATGTTAGTCTTGAAAAAGGGTAAGGGTTACTGAGGCAAGCACGTGGGCAGAAAGACTCACTCTTCTCACACACAGCGGTTCCGGAAATCTTCTCGCCGACTTTCCCACCGCTACTAAGGTAGGTGACTGAGTTTCGTGGACATGTTAGTATCATTCGCGGGAAGTAACACCTGGGATCCGACCCTGTCTGGCTATGGATGAAGTCTCTCGTGGAAAAAAAACATACCGTTCAGATCCGTCGACACACCGGTGGCGTAAAGTCCCTTAGAGGCCACGGCCAGAGATCCACCAAGGTCGACCATGCTGGCAATGGTTCCGCCGTGGATGATCTTCAGACGGTTGGTGTGGTCCTTGGTGATGTCGAGTTCGAAGTCGACCTTGCCCTCGGTAGCACCGGTTACCCGGAGCTAGTTTGGCGATGTGAGTTGCATTTTCGTATAACACATGGAGGTTTTGTGTGGTTTCAGCTTACATGAGGTCCAAAAAGTCTGTCGAGTTTGGTCAGTCTTCATGTCCATCTAATCTTTGAAAGAGGATGGATGGTGATGTATCACTTACCTCGGCTCGAGACCGGACTCGGCCATGAACGACTTCAGGACCTAACTCGCTGTAAGCAAACGAGTCAATGCAGCTGTAAAATGAATTCTTGAACTAACCGATCTCACGAATCTCGCTGGTGGAAGTTTGGGTGCCATTTTCTGTTGCTGTTGTCCTCGAAATTGGAGACGATGTTGGAGACAATGCAGAATGCAGGTGTTTCGACTTCGGACGGAAGACTGCTGAATGCCGGAAATCAGCACCCGGGACAGGCGCTGTTACAGTGGCTTTTAGGGAGCCGAGCGGCCGGACAGTGGAACGGTGACGTATAGGGACCGGTAGTGCCTGCCACGAGGGTTCCATGTCCCCACTTATAGCGATCACCTGCAAGGGCGCCACGGGGCAGGCAATCCTCGACGCGTACAGCGCAGTGATCATCAACCGTGAAATCGGAATTGCAGCCTTCAGAAGGTCTTCTTTTGCAACTTCCACCTTTTCCCCCAAATGCGACCAGCTACACCCTAATCGCCCGATTCACTGGGTACCGACCAAACATATCCTCGATTCTCTCTAAACTACGTCTCTGTCCGAAGAACATTCCCAACCAGAAGTTGTTTTCGGTGCCGATATCTCAACAACACAAGTCGACCAGCAGAATTACATCGTGATCCCCTCGAAGAACGAATCGACCACATTCGAAGCACCATACTTACCGCATACTCGACGCACCCGTTCTTTCCTGTCAGTCACATAGCGAGAACGAATTCATATTAGCGGCCCGCTGTGCCCGCCACGTCTGCCCACCATGTCACTCGGCGGACAACAGCTCCTGGAGTACCTGGAGAAGCTGCCAGGGACAGCTTTTAGAAGACTGTACCAGTCACCTGCGACAGCTCTGGCGATCTTCCGCCGAATGCTCTCTTACCATGGTACGCAATTGTCATTCGCCTTTCTACCGAGTCCCTAGCCTCTAGCTAACTCCTTTGTTCCCTCGATAGCCAAGGTTATTGTCCGAGGCCTACTCTACATGCCCGACCCTTTCCCTTTAACGTCGTTAGACATATGGTTCCCTCCAGAGGCCGGTGGTAAAATACACCGCGATCGCACCATTGCCGCTCTCCGATCCCTTCACATCCTCCAAGTCTCACCACCGGGCAAGGACCGAACCCAAGAAATCCAAATCACGACTAGCTTCAAGAAGGGCCTACAACTAGCCTTCGAAGGCGGCGGCGAAGATGGCAGTTTCGGTGTTCCTAGTTCTCTTCCCGTGGATCCCACCATCGATATCGCCTACCTCGACAAGTACGCCCGAAAGAAGTGGGACGACATCCTCCACTACGTCGTCAACAGTCTCGGAGTCCACAGCAGTTCAGAAGGGGTCAGCGGTCCCAAGGCCAGCGTTAAGGAACTGCTCTTGGCCGGACGCCTCGTCGAACGCCGTCCCGACACCCGTACAGGAATCGGCATCACGCAAGCCGGTTTCACCTTCCTCCTCCAAGAGACCAACGCCCAAGTATGGACGCTCCTCCTCCTCTGGCTCGAAGCGGCCGACCACACGGCCGATTCTGGCATGGACAGCATCGACATGCTCTCCTTCCTCTTCATGCTGTCCTCGCTCGAGCTCGGCACCGCCTACGACACTTCGGCCCTGACCGAGACGCGGCGGAATATGCTTCCCTCGCTCGTCGACTTCGGGCTCATCTACTTCCCGCGCGACACGCGCCAGTTTTTCCCGACCCGCCTCGCCACTACCTTAACCAGCACCGCCTCGGCCCTGCGCACCGTCTCCTCGGCCTTCACCGCCGCGACCGCCAACCCCTCGGGCGAACCAGGCACCACCACCAGCACCAGCGGCGGCCCCGCCGCCACCCCCGACAAAACACAGACAACAGCTAAGGGCATCATCATCGAAACCAACTACCGCATCTACGCTTACACCACCTCCCCCCTTCAAATCGCTGTCCTGGCTCTCTTCTGCCAACTCAACATGCGCTTCCCCAACATGGTCTCCGGCCGCTTAACCCGCGACTCAATCCGACAAGCGATCGGGTTCGGCATCACCGCCGACCAGATCATTTCCTACCTCCACGCACATGCTCATCAGCAGATGGTGCGGGAAGCGACGGTCATGGGTAAGCCCGTGCTCCCCCCGACGGTGGTGGACCAGATCCGGTTGTGGCAGCTGGAGAACGAACGGATGCAGACGACGGCGGGGTTCCTGTTCAAGGACTTTGAGAGCACGGAGGAGTATGCGGCGCTGAGCAGGTATGCGGAGGAGATTGGCGTGTTGGTGTGGAAGAATGATAAGCGGCAGCTGTTCTTTGCGAGTAAGCATGAGCAGTTGAGGGATTATTTGAAGAGTCGGAAGAAGGGGGAGTAAGGGGGGAGCAAGGGAGGGTGGCTTAGGTTGGGGGTACCGTATGGTTGAATGAGTCCAAGTACCTCTGGGGGCGGAAAACCGGGCGGGTGGACGGGTAGGAGATGGGTTTGCATCATAGAATCAGTCATCCGTGGGCAAGGTCAACATTTGCATTGAAAAAGGAGTTCTGGCTTGAATGGGCGGTTTGGCTTCACGCGATTACCAGCTTATGGACAGGAGTTTGGGTTTGAAAAGGGACATGTGTTTCAAAACTGAGGTAATAGTCTGGGAACAACATTAGAAAGTAAAGCAATACAAGATGATCTTAGAACAGTACTTTTTCATTGAGAATGTGGCTGAAGTCGTCGGTAAATGTGTCAGACGAGACCGAGGAAGAGTGGAAAAGGGGCGTTTGGAGAACAAGCCTGCACTGACAAAGTTACACTTACTTGTGGTTTATACCTGTTAGTACGCTCAGACCAACTAACAGGAGTTCATATTACAAGATCAACAGCGAAGGACTGGTCATACTCGTCTTCAACTGCACATGTTCGGACACTCGAAGTTCAATCATCAAGGTACCTATGTTATTACAAGACTAACTAACAACTATTGACGTTGTCGTTGTGAGTTTCAAAGCCGAATCAATGCCAGGAATACCCTCTTAAAACGCCGCACTTTTGTCTCTTACCCTGGGTATATGAAGCGGTATAATGAGGTTGGAAGCCGAGTAAATGATACAAATAACCTCTGAACTCCGACCATGCCTGTTACCCTGGGTATATGAAGCGGTATGAAAATGCCCTTGTCCTTGCGTCCCTTCCCTCACTTTGTAAGAAACCGTGATGCTTGCTCTGTCTTTCCAGCCAATAATGTCCTTGCAATAACAGTACAGCCCATAATACACACCCATAGTCCATTCATCGACGGGAACTTCCATCATCTGCAAATAAACGCAAACGTATGCTCACGCAAGGCTCATACGATGTTGATACCGTCCCTTTCTGACCTCGTTGTCTGCGTCAACTCCCCGAACAGTACCGTGTCTCTCAAGTCGATGACCATAAGAATTCGGCTCCACGCTGTCAACTTTCATACTGGCTGATCTTCCGTGGTTAAACACTCTTCTTGGTACTTGAAGCAGCGACCGCTCCGTCTTCGAGGGCCGGACCTCACTTTGAGGTTGTCCAAGGTCCACATTGAGGCCAGTTGTGACGATGCCTCCACCAGAACCAGTAGGCAGAGACCCCATGCTCCGTCGACTCCCAAACAAACTCCTGCCAAAGACGCTGTTTCTGAAGCTACGTGGGTCATGCATGGTACCGCCCTTTGGAAGCAGCACCTCTCGCTGTGTCTTTCTCGCATAGTCCTGTTGCCAAGCATACAGCGAGTTGCGTGCCTCATCCGTGAGACAGCATGCCTCGAGATGAACGAAGACGCGACGACATCTGTTGTCGTCATCCGTAAGAGCAGTCGCATCCGCAACCGTCACTCTTCGAAGCATGACTTCCCTGTCCTTCTGTGCCTTGGCCTGGGATTCGCTCATAATCCTGTTCGGGCGGTCGGTGTTCTTCATCCGGAAGCTCGTCGACGGGTAGTTATTGTAGTTCGTCGATGGGTTGTTGCTGTTGTAGCTGTCCGGTGGGTGAATATGGATGGTACCCGAAGATTCAGAGACTGGAAGTTCTGGCAGGGGCCGTCGGGGTAGGACCCTTGAAGACTCAGATACGGGAGGTTCCGGTAGGGGCCGCCGGGGAAGAATCCTTGAAGATTCAGACCTGGGGATGACGCGAGTAGGTATCATTGAAGGAGAGGGAACCTTAGGATGGGATATCTCCTCGTGCTGCACTGTCTTGTACACTGCAGGATTCCGCTCACTGACGTAGGTGCTAGACTTTCTTGAAGTCTGCAGGATAGCATCGGTGGTGGCTGAATGGGGTATGCATCTTCTATAGTGAGGTATGTGTCTATGATCAGTCGTCTTAAGTCCGAGTTGGTCAGCATTTGGGTGCCTCTTTGCAGGTGTGTAGCTGTTGAGATCCCGGGTGGGCACGATACGGGTAGAGGCGTACACGGAGGTAGAAGGGTTGTTGAATGCCGATGCTGTAGGGGCCGAGGGAGTTGATGTCGAGTTGTTGAGATCACTAGACATCGTGGACTGGAATGTATGCGCCTCAATAATCAGATTGAGATTACGAGGTGTGAGTAACTCGCTGTGGAACCGGTCATGGAGAGACGAAAAGCGCCCAGCCCAATACGCCGAAGGCATTGCCGTTGCAACAAACCGGGGATTGTTCGGAAGCGGTGGCGGTGCTTCTTCACGCGTCGGAGTAGGCTCCGGAGATTCGGTGGAAGGGTCCAGGTCGCGGTCCATTGCTTTTCTACCAAAGCGAGAGGATAGTGAGGACCGGGAACTCTTTGCTGTTGCAGTTGATGACGGGTTCTGGAGATCCTGGGAACTTGTCGTTGAATGACTGAGTAATGAACTGCGAGAGAAGGTATGGGTAAGATTAGACAAAACATTGAAAGTCCGTGATTTGGGTATGCCTTGCTTTGTTGATGCTGGAGTAATGCTTTCTTCCTGAATCCGCTCAGGTGGTTTGTTCTCGTTCTGTTGCTTCACCCGGCCTGTGAAAGACGGGATACCTGTGGTACATCCCACGTTGCTATCGTCATCAGACGAGTGAATCACACCCTTTGTCCTCAGTGGCTGTCCGTCATGGAGAACTGGCCCGGATGCGTCGCTCATATCAGCCTTTACAGTTGACGACAACCGTTCTCCTTTGGCTGGTCTGTAAAGTGACCAGCGGGACCCTCGTCTCTTCGGAGTGCTGTTTTGGATGTTTTGCTCCATATCAAAAGCTGTAGAGCCCAAGTAAGGCCCTTGATGCATTGGATCCTTACTATGAGGGTCAGTTTCTTTGTGATGAGGTGCAGTGTGTTGTGGCACTGGCTTGCGAACAAGAGCCAAAGTTTGGCAACCTCAAACAAAGCGCAAAGAACGAGCAGGCTCGTGCGCTTCACAAAGGAAAGGGGTACCAAGATTGAGAAGAGCACAAGACGAGATGTTCCCCTAACGACGGTGCTGAATGTGAGAAGGAGTACCCAGATAACGTCGACGATTGCTGTCTCGTTACAGTGGTTGTCGTCGTTGTGGATGCTGTTGGCGTGGATGTTGTCGTCTTGGGACTTTGGAATGGAAAGTTGAGAATCTTCGCTGTGTCGTACAGTCTCTTCGTCTGAGGACCTAGGATGGTACTTCTTTGCAGGCTCGTCGTCCTCGATATCTGTGAGCCAATCCTCAGTCTTGGTGACAACGGAACCACGATGGGCTGAGAGGCCGGTGATTGACGGAGACGGATTCTTGAGATTTATTGAATCACGATATGCTTTGCCGCGGGCGTTGGCTATGGCCTCAAAGTCGGGTGGGGGATTCTTTAAACACCAGACAGAGTAAGTGTCTGCTTCCGCCTTGGGAATTTCGATCTTGACCCCGCCTTTTGCTGGAGAGCGCAAGCAGGTGTTATCACCCAAGAGGGCTAACTCCGTGCCGCCTGAATATCCGCTGTCTGACTCCTCGAGAAGAGTGCTCGCCTTGGACGGCGATACGAGGGACGATACAGCGTAGCGCAAAGGGGTGCCAGGCCCAATCTCCCCGGAGCCGGATGAGAATCTCCTGCTCATGACGGCCAGGTTAGCGATGGAGAACTGACAAGGACGTGAATGGCAACTTTTCTGGAGTCCCTCGATGCTGGGTATCGTGTTGTCCAAGTGAAGTTTGGGAGCAAGATCCAGACAAGGCGCTCAAGTCCCGAGTTGATGATCGAGAACAAGAGAGAAGCGGATCAAGGGAGCGAAGTGTATCCCAGTACGCTTAGCGACAAGGGAGGAGTCGAGTTGATAATCCTTGTGCAGAACGTACCTTCTTTGCCGCTTGAATAGCAATGATATTGTCTCCAGGCGCGAGTCGCGATCAGAGATGAAGTCGTAAAGCGAAGGTCGTGAGTGCAGGCTGATGAGAATTGAGGAGAAGGATGGAAAGCTGCAGGATGGTTGATCGCCTGGCGTTCGAGAAAGCGGGGGAAGGAAGGGTAAACGGCGGGGGCAGAGAGTGAAAAGTGGAAGCCAACAAAAATTCTCGAGGGAGTCGAGAGCCGGTGGCAGTGAAGGGTAATAGTTGTGGGTAGTAGTTGTACCTGACAGAATTTTGGGTGACGCGCCATGGCCAGACGGCAGCGATACGCGCAAGCCTGGGACTCTGGAGCTGGGGCTTGTTGGTTGGGACGAAGGAGCCGGATGACCAGATATATAGAAAGGGAAGGTACGACCAGTAGATGGGCCTGGGCTGAGTAGTCGAGTTCGAACTTTCCAGGTTCAGGTTGCATGGGAAAAGCGTATCTTATCTGTTGGGAGTTTTTGAGGAGCAAGAGCGAAATCGCTTGAGTCGCGGTTTGGTGTTTGAATGTCGTGCCTTCCCTTCCAGTGTCGCACACACCGCCGCCATGGTTTGCCCGGCGAGAAAATCCAAAACAAAACAAACAGCAGTGATAGAGCAGAAGGTAAACTAGGATATCACGGTAACACATCGATATCCTGACCAAAAGTTGAGACAAGAATTAAGGCCGGTGAGAGCCACGCAGAATAACTTGAAATCCAAATCTTCCAAAATGCAACTGAACAACCGCTACTGAACAACCGCTATTCGAGTTCAATAACCATGGTATCGAAAGAAAACACCACCCTGTTCCTACTAAGAACTTCGCCTCTTTGATATTGGACTGACCCACACGCTCGCACCTAATTCCTGGTCTCGAGTTCGCCATCCACTGTTTCTTCCCACCCTTCAATCTTGAACTTGAACGTCTCGTCTCCAGAGCCTCGTGGAATCGGGTTGCCATGGGGATCGAACAACGCGCGTTCCCTGTACGTCACGTTTCCATCCCAATCCACGAGGATGATGGTCTGTCGCTGGGTACCGTAGAGACCAGTCTGGAAGCCGTTCGGTTGGTTGTCTGGGCGGTTGACCGTTGTCAACGCCTCTGAAGCACCGTCGTGAGGGCCCTTCTCCTTGATTGTCCCCCGTTGGCGGGCTGCCTCCATCTCCGCTTGGTGCTGCTTGCCGCCAAATGCTGGGATGAAGATGGAATCTTTGAGCAGCGGGATGCCCTCTTCGAGGTCGATACAGCGGTCCGCGGGGAAGTTGTTAGAGTCCAGGACCTTGCAGAGCTCTTCCACTAACACATCCTCGCTGACGTCTTTGCTCGAGGTAGCTTCGATAACTTGCTTCAGTTTCTCCCTCCCTTCCCGGACCTTGGGCCATGTTAGCTTGTCAGCCTCCTCGCTTGGGTTCAGGTAGATGGCGTTGCTGAGTCCGTATGTGCGGTCCCGGTCTCCGCAGATCCATGGAACTCCGTCGATACGATCGGCTCTGTTGGAGATGATGGCCAGTGGCTCGATCGCCTTCTCAGCCTTCTTCTTTCGTAGCTTGCCGCACACGAGGGAGAACCCGCCAATATCCCTAGCCTCGCCGCTCCCAACCATCCGACTGACAAAGTCCTGCACCGGCTCATCGGGATGCGCCACTAGCCAGGCAGTCACCATGCCACCGCGGCTGCGCTTTCCAACTATGGGATGTGCCGCGTCGTGAGTGTTGGTTTCGCGGTAGTTGGTGAGCACAGCGATGTTGCCGCCCTTGGTCATGCCAAGCCATGTTCCATGCTCAGCCCGTGCCAAATCCCGGCTGGAGATGACCTCGACTTTTCGGCAGTCGTACTCATGCTTGTCAGTAGAGGGCGACTCTGACAGCGCCGTCCACCAGTGAGGTTTGCTAGTTGGCCGAAGGATGTATTCATCTCGGTTGTCGATGACAATGAGCGCATATTTTGGGTGCGCGGTCGTGAGTAGAACAATACACATTTTTTTGGATTTTATTTTTTGGATTTTTTGGATGTTTGGATAAGATCGATCGCTTTCTCGGGAACTTTAGGTTGAGATGATGATGTGGGTTGACTAAAAGCGAAGCTATAGCTGGGTTGCTGGGGCGAGCTCCCGGACGATGACGATTGTTTCGATATTCGATTTCGGACGAATGTACAAGGGTTGTGCCTTTCAAGAGTGATCGGGAACACTTGACCAAAAATGTGGTCGGCTGGTCTATGGTATTTATAGATGACCTCGGAATATCTAGGGGCACGGTTGGAGGCAGCGAGCAACACGACCAACACTTGTGGTTGTGGTTAACCGTTTAGTTGAAGGATCTGATCTGACTTCTTCCCAGGCCAAGCCGCCATGTGTCAATCTACTGTAGGCGACGCCTGATGGCAAATTGGCAACTGCAGGAACGACAGGGCAAAAGATACCTCTACTATGGAATGGGCTGGACGAAGGGCAAAAGGGCAGTGCTCTACACTACGACCTATGTTTTCATTGAAAAGGGGGGGGAACGATATCATTCTGGATATTCTGGGCATTGGTGATGGCCTGTCAAACGGCCAGTGATGACATGCTAAAGTCAGGCCACCAAGTACATCATGCACTTCATGCGGCTGCCAAAGTTTATTTAGCCTCGGTTTGCCCGCTTCTGCATGTGTAAGGTGTAGATCATCTTGATCTTGGTATTTGGGAATGGTTGCAACTCTCTGAAAGGGGAAGATTACTGATATACGGCGCAGTCGTCTCTATGCCGTTTGTATTGGCCGAAGGATGCCCCAACTGTGAGATATGGGTGCGGCAATGGCGGGAAGGACGGGGAGGATATTGAAAAGAAACAAACACTTGATGAAGATTGGTAGAAACACTGGAGCCAGTTCCAACGAAGACCTCTCACTTACGGTACAGTTAGTAAAGTCAAGAAGGGACCTTGAGGTGATGCCATAGAGCCCCGCAAGTTGGACTGTTGGACTGTTGGAGTCATTCTCTTATGGATCTCGATTCCCGGATCTTGGAACAGGAGCTGTCCCAGTTCCCTCAAATTGGTGAGCATTCTCTGCCAGAACTGAATGTCATTCATAAAAGTTTGCTTCACCTGGAGGGAAGAAGGCAAAGAGGCATCATCTTGCGTGGTACCGTGGCCCCCAAGTTGAAGGAACTGACTGTTGCTGTTGGCGAGAATTTGACAAACCGAATGAGTCCAACGAACGGGAACCTCCCCGCCGGAGAGTCCTTTACCTGTGGACGGCGCCGCACGACGGTCTCGACGGATCAAGCAAAGATCGGGCCGTCAATTCCTTCAGCAGCACGAGCCACGGACATGGCGACTGAACGTAGTAGCACAGCTGGCACTTGCCAGGTGCCACCCCACTTTCACAAGGTCCCCCCACCTTCAGTGGCGTCGTCTTGGCAGTTGGCTAAGAGCACAGACCATCAAATACGACCAGCCAGTGGACTGCCGACAATAATGTGGGGTAAATATTTGCTAGGGACAGCCCGGTCGCGGTGCGGACTGCCCGCGGAGAATTTGTTTGTGGACCTGAACGCAAAGAGCACAAATGCTACGAAGGACGGCAAGTGTGACTCTTGTGTCGTGTGCTGACCAATGTCCCTGCTCTGCCCCTGATTGAGCTCTGGGACGTCCCGTCGTCTAACTCGAAAACCAGCCCGAGTAGCTGGGGACAATGACGACTTGCTCAGGTCTGCTTTCCAATTGACTCGGAGCTCAAAGACTTTCGAGGAGAACTTGTGAGTTTCGGAGCCAGCTCAACCGAAGTGACGAGATGTTGTCCGAAGCGCCAAGACTTTCTTCTAAGTCCGTAAAACGGGAAGTCCATGGTCGGCATCCGTAACATCCTGGCAGCGCTCTTGTCTGCAAAACTTGGCATCCATATGTAGCCACCAAATCTGGGGTTGAGTTGCGATGCTCCAACACTTTTGACTTATACAGCGACCGGGAGACGGGACAGGCGAATGGCAAGGCGAATTGGCTGAATGGGTAGCAACAATGTGCCAGCACTATATCCGGCCACGCTTATGTCGTGTGCTTTGAACCTGACACGTCTGCACGCGTTCTTGCTGCGGTTTGTGTCCCGAAATGGGCTTTGTGTGTGGATTCGGTGGTGTCTCCCACTGGTTGATCGCTCCAGCCAGCGGAGCAACAAGACGGGATTCTGATGTGTGACGTGATGAGCCCTCGCCGTCTCAAAGCAGTACGCCAATCACAAGGGCCGATATTCGGGCGGTCAAGATTCAGAACTCGTTTAAGATTTGGCCGCTGCCGTCTTTTGTGCCACTGCGGGGTCGGGGGGCCATACCATACCGGTACATCCATAGTACGTCGTAGTAGTGGCCTTTGCCGATTGCCCTGACCAAAAAAAATCTCTTATTGACTCATATGAATTTAGTGCTGTCGTGAAGCCGCAAGGGTCCGCGAAAAGTTTAAAACCACAGCTATATCAGCGACAATCGGGAAGCCATTCGCATTTCTCAATCTTTCCTCCTTTCAATTCTGCCAATACAGTCCTCCTCAGTCCCCCTCCTCGTCCCAGCCCGAGCCTCTCTCTACAGACCAGACAACATGTGCGGAACCGATGCTCCCAAGGGCGCCAATGGCGCCTCCAACGGCGTGAACGTACGTCGACTACGACTTCCCAATCCAATTGTCCTCGAATTCGGTTTGCTCAAAATGCTAACTGCTACCTACGGTTACAGCCCGCCAACTTCCGCTCCAACCCCTACCAGCCCGTCGGCGACTTCCTCTCCAATGTCGGCAGCTTCAAGATTATCGAGTCTACTCTCCGCGGTTCGTACCAGCACAATAAACACACTGCCTTTTCGATTTCATTCCGCTGACCCCAGAGCCAGAGGGTGAGCAATTCGCCAACGCCTACTTCGACACCGAGACCAAGATCAAGATGTTAGTCATTCCCAGTCCCAGTCACAGACCCATCCCCATCCGAAAACTCATCTGCGTTCCCCTTCCCCTTCCGCAGCCTCCGAACCCGGAACCTGAAATTCCGAGCTTGAAAAGCGGATCTCATGCTGACTCCCCATTCGTTTAGTGCCAAGGGTAACCATGCCAAGCGCCCCGCTCCTTTTCCGTTTACAGACAACTGACCCAGGTATTCGGACACAGCCCTTGACGATTTTGGCGTCGACTACATCGAGTTGACCTCTCCCGCTGCCTCGGAGCAGTCTCGTTTGGATTGCGAGGCCATCTGCAAGCTTGGCCTCAAGGTGCGTACCGATGGCATTGCCGGTCCGGAAGCTCACTAGGACCCTCGGCTAACCCGGTTTTCCACATACAGGCCAAGATCTTGACCCACGTCCGCTGCGATATGCGCGATGCCAAGCTCGCTGTTGAGACTGGTGTCGACGGCCTCGATGTCGTCATTGGCACTTCCAGCTTCCTCCGCGAGCACAGCCACGGCAAGGATATGGCCTACATTGAGAAGACCGCCGTTGAGGTTATCGAGTATGTCAAGTCCAAGGGACTTGAGGTTCGCTGTAAGTTTTACATGCCCCGTTTCGCATACAGCCCAAAACACCCCTTGCCTCCACTAGCTGTTTCGGGCGAGACACTATTTGATACCGAAATCGGCCGTTTTTTCGGCACGGAAGGCCCGCCCGCGCAAGGTGTCTACGGAGGATTGGCGGACGCCGGTTAGCGGGAAACGGGACTCCGTGCTATCTCCGGACACGGCGAATATCGACTTCTCCCAATCATTGCTCCAACACTATCTTGGTTGGAATTGCACGCTAACATGCGCAGTCTCCTCCGAGGATTCCTTCCGCTCCGATCTCGTCGATCTCCTTTCCCTCTACCGCGCTGTTGACAAGGTCGGCGTCCACCGTGTCGGTATCGCCGATACTGTCGGCTGCGCTTCTCCCCGCCAGGTCTATGACCTCGTCCGTACCCTTCGCGGCGTCGTTTCGTGCGATATCGAGACCCATTTCCACGACGACACTGGCTGCGCCATTGCCAACGCCTACTGCGCTCTCGAGGCTGGTGCCACCCACATCGACACCTCTGTTCTCGGTATCGGCGAGCGTAACGGTATCACCCCTCTCGGTGGCTTGATGGCCCGCATGATCGTCACCAGCCCCGAGTACGTCAAGAGCAAGTACAAGCTCCACAAGCTCAAGGAGCTTGAGGATTTGGTCGCCGAGGCTGTTGAGATCAACACTCCCTTCAACAACCCCATCACCGGTTTCTGCGCCTTCACCCACAAGGCTGGTATCCACGCCAAGGCCATCCTCAACAACCCCAGCACCTACGAGATTCTCAACCCTGCCGACTTCGGTCTTACCCGCTACGTCCACTTCGCCTCGCGCTTGACTGGCTGGAACGCTGTCAAGACCCGTGTTGGCCAGCTTGGTCTCGAGATGACCGACGACCAGGTCAAGGAATGGTAAGTGCAATATGTCCATTCCAGAAGATTGCCAGGACTTAATACTGACAATGACTCTACAGTACCGCCAAGATCAAGGCCCTTGCCGACGTGCGCCCCATCGCCATCGACGACGCCGATTCGATCATCCGTACCTTCCACCTCAGCCTTCACGAGCAGAACAAGCTCCAGACTCCCGCTCTCGTCGAGAACTAAACGGAAGCAGAGAGTTCGACCATTGGAGTTGTCCTTTTAGCATGACGGGGAATATACCGGGATTTTTACGAGGAGACGATTTTCTTTTTCTTGTTTGGGGTCATTTTTCACACATCCACCGGAGTTCTTTGAGTACTATAATCTCCCTGTTTGGGGAGCAAAAAGGGGGTTGGTTGGGTTATATGGGGATGACTGAGCAGGCCAATATTGCCAACTGTGTTCCTAATCAGGGGGGAATGCTTGATGAAATATGAGCATGAGATAGACAAAATCAACGGGAGACGAAAGTAACAACGTCACCCGGTTGTCCTTCACCTTTGTTCTCTACAAGTTTTGATGACCAACGTGATTGGTGTTTCGCTGGATCTGTACGGGTAGGCGAATCGGGAGTCAGCAACGCCGACTCAGTGACATTGAGTGGTCATAGGAGTCACCCATGAAGTCGATACCGCTGCCCTCCCGGTTGGGGTATCCAAAGGGACCACAAAGGAGCCGGATCTGCCCACTCTTAGTCCAGTCCCGAGAGAGTGGCTCGGGACTCGGATGACGGACGGGCACGGATTGCAACACCAGTGACAGATACCACGGGTAGGGCCGCTCACAAAGCCCCCGCTGCTCTGTGCTAGGCAAGGAGGCAAGTGAGGAACATGTGGCGGACTCCACCAAGAGACCCGACGCCCTGGTACAAACCCCTGGTCTGTCGTAGACGCATGAGGTGATTCGAGACTCGGAGATGTTCCCTCTCACGCTGTTCGCTTAACAGCCTTGCCGTACATATGTAGTCACCGGCGGGCACGGCGGCTAAGGTACCTAGTCAAGACCGTTGAAATCCGCAACTCCACTTTCCTGAGCTACCGTCTCTCGGCCACCAGAACGACTTTCGAAACACTACACTGTGCTACTTTACATGAATATCCACATGGCAATGTCGCTCTGGGTAAGCTTGACAAGGTCAAACCCCTTCACCTAAATGTGTGACTCTGGCCCAACCGACCTAACGAGGGAATAGATCGAGGAGGTGGGGTGCCGGAATGGGTACTCCGATGAGATCGCTTCAGCTGGGACGGAGTTCGTGACGTTGGTGACTCATTGTAGTTGTGGTGGAGTCCAGCTGTCCAACTCTACACGCGAAGGGATTCAAGCGAGGCAACACACCAATGCACCTTGTCTATGGGCTGAAATGCTATAACGTTGTGAGTTCGCGAAATGTAGGCCAGCGAGGCCGGGACACCATGTAGCAATCTCGGTCAGTCTCGCTGTCGTTAACGCCGAGTTCAGAGTACAAGGAATGATTATTTTACAACCAGTTGTCTTGATCATAGTTTATGAAACCATGTGCATTTGCAGTGTTAGTCTCACAGTCACGGTACGTGGGACTGAAGGCATATTAGCAGCACAGCGTCCTGTGATTGTACTTTGTGTAAATATTCCACGACGAACTTTGTGCCTCTGGCTAGGCACCTTGGTCAGTCTGCTGCGAGAGCACGGCATATACCTACTTGCTTCCACCGAACATCTTGTAGTTGTTGAAGAATCAGCAACGAGTGTCAAGTGGGTGATGACCGTGGCGGCAAGTCATACGATGCCAAGAGGTGTCTACCGGAACATCAGCGGAGCTAGAGAGACCCACACCATCGGACCAGCGCCGGACACCCCGGCCCTCCGGCAGTTACCCTAACCCGGACTGTCTGCTACTCTGACAGCGGGAGGGTCCGCTTAACTCCATACTTCGCCGTGCCGGTACGGTAGGGCCGGAACGGCGGGAGTACCTCAAACAGCAGAGTGGCCGACTGATGAAACTCCTTTTCGAGAAAACAGAAAAGTGAAGTATCGACGATAAGGTGATCTGTAAAATCATACTCGTTGATACTTCCTTGTGATATCGGCCGGCAAAAGCCTCACAGCACACGGCAGTTGTGCAAGCGCAAGTGCAACAAGATCGAGATACCGATCTGTACGGCACCAGGCAGACCCTTCGTAGTCCCGGGCCACAAAATGAGGTTAAATCCAAATTCAGGGTCCTACCTTGTGTCCTCTTTGCATACCGCTTCACCAAGTCTTTTGCTTGGTTGGGCAATCGCTGCCACCAAAAATCTCGTGAGGCCAAACCCGTTCGGCAGTTGTGGTCGCGTTGGTCCGGCGTTGGGCTGAACTGAAAAAAAGCGAAGGACGACAACGACGTCATCGTACATATCGTAGCTAGCCCTAGCTATATTTTAGTGGACTAATTCTCTCACCTAGCGGGCACCAACAAGCGGGGAGGAGAAAGCAAAAGGAGAAAGGAAAACTTGAAGCTGTTCATAACCTAATTGACGGTGAGCTTGAGAAAAAAGCCGATGGAATTAGTCCGATTGGAGGTTTGAGAGAGGGAGAGTCTTGTCCACATTCGCGTCGAGATGCCTTCGGCTTTCTGGCTTTTTTGTTAGCCGAGCGACCGAGCTGCTGCTCAAGGGTCGGAAAAGCCCGATTCCGAGTGAGACATTCTCTGCGACGACCCCGGAATCCTCTCATTCACAAGGTAGGAGGACATATGCTGTGCTTGGATGGCTCCGGAGGTTATTGATGAGTGATAGGAGCAGGAGGTTGTGGTTTGGAGAGGTCAGGCATGGATGCTCCCTGTCTGTTGTCGGGATGCGATGCAAGCGCTGGTGTTTGCTAGCAAGTACAGCTTTGATAAGGCTAATCACTAACAGCTACTATCAACCACATCGGTGACACCAAAGTCCACCTTGGCTGTGATTCATCGCAAGGGCAGAAAATAAGGTTGATGCTGAGCAATGCAACAAACCGGACAAGCTGCATTGTGTTTCTCTTGATCCTCTCCCGACTCAAGAAACAAAGAGTTTGTGTCGTGACAGCCGAAACGCGGATGGCTGCTTCGTAAGACTCTATACTCATGCTTGTCAAGGACCCTGAAAGCCTGATGTGCGTGGGAAACCTCCACATCGGAAGAGCCTGGAGATCAACCTTGTGTTTCCTGCCCGTGAACTTGCTCCATTTTGAGCGCTAGAGAGGACCCTTTTCGGGATTGAGTGAAGTCGTATCGTGAATTGGCCATGATTCTTGGCGCACTTTTCGGTGTGGAAGCTGCGACTGTTGTACGAAGATTCCATCGTGTTCTGGGAATTCTTGTGGTTTGTCTCCCGTCAACATCCGTACCATACTGCCTCTATAACAATTCGAGAACTGTCGACTTTGAACCTCATCATGAAGCCATCATTCTCCTGCTCTTTTCAGTCAAAAGTCAATTTACCTAACTGACAGTCTTCAACATTCTGAAACAGCGGCACAGCGTTCCTGGTGGACGAGTGCCAAAGCGGGGCGTGGTGGTGAAAAACTAACCACTCACAAAGCTCCAAAGCAAGACCCTACCTGTCTCCACCGCTAGCTTGATGCAACTGTCGTCATAGGACCAACATCTTGGACATCGTTCGTCCAAACTTGAACTTCGTCCCATCTTTTCCGAGTCCTCGCTAGCCGCTGGTTGTCACCTAATTCTACCAAAACCAGACCTGATCCCCCAGGAACACCCGACATTGCCATTCAACGCTGACCGATTTCCATCAAAATATCCACCCACCTGCTCTATCTTTTCGCCTTCTCGACATATTACTACCTATCCCGTTGTCTTCGCCACGCTCTAGTCTAGTGTAGAGGTAGCTGTAAGAGCATCCGATCACCGACAAGCATCAACACATCACACCCCTGCCATGGCTGGCCGAGCCTCGTACCCCGACCTGGGTCGGACCGTTCCAGGTCCCGATCGCTCTGCGCGATGGGACAGAGATCGATTCTTTGATGAACGGGAACATAATATGACCCTTGAGCGTAGCCGCGGCCCTGATCCCAACCGATTCGAAGCCCTTCCTATCCGAACTCGCAACCCAGACGACGATGATGACTACTTCCGCCAGAGCCGTCGTGTACCTCCGCCAAGGGACCACTCCGTTGACGAACGCTTCATGCACGACCGCCGAGCCCGTCACCCACATATCGACGAGGAAGAGGACGATGAACTCCTTATTCGTGAACGGCGCCGTGTTATGTACGACGATATGGAGACTCCCCGCCCGCCCTCTACTATGCGCCGACGACCGTCTCCTTCCGAAAGCTCCTTCACCCGCCGAAGGCCATCTCCTTCCGAAAGCTCCTTCATCCGCCGAAGGCCATCTCCCGAAAGAGAAAGATTCCGCAGCCCATCTCCCCCAAGGCGTCCTACTGCTAGGATGATGAGACGTACTTCCAGCGTCGATACCTATGACCGAAAGCCAAAGGGCTTCTACGACCGCGAAGAGTATGGCCCGCCAGCCAGGAGGTCCGACTACCGCATTCCTGCCAATGTTCCGATCCCTCTGCCCAGGCACAGGGCCCTGCCTCCTCCAAGAGTTTATGCCGAACACGACTACTTCCGCGATATCCAAGTTTCCGATCCTCATCGATATGGTGACGAGGAGTTTCATGCATTCCAAGGGGGCGAAAAGGTCCGCGAGCGCGAGGTCGAGAAGGAGGTTATCCACACAAGGCGCAGCCGGAGAGACCGGAGCAGGGACTCGCGTGCTACCAGTGCTACCAGTCGCAGTCATCGAAGCAGCCGCCGAAGCAGATCAGTGGCATCAAGCACTAGCAGCTCTTCGAGTAGCAGCGGCGGCACCACCATCACAAGCAAGAGCGAGTATCCGAAGAAGGGAAAGACGAGAATTCCATCTCGCTTACTCTCGAGGCGGGCCCTCATCGAAAGTGGCTATCCATTTGTTGAGGAGGTAGGTTCACAATTCTATTTTCCAACCGGCACACCTTCTCGCTAACATTTTATCCAAGGGCACTACTACCATTATCCAGAAGGCTCTGGGCCAAGAGCATATTGATCATCTGCTCAAAATGAGCGACGAATACAAGAAGGGTAGGTACCCAGGTTCCAGTTGGGATTAAATTCAGGCTAACGCAGATGTAGCTGAACTTGAAATCCAAGCCTCTCGCTCGAGTGCCGGCGATATCATTGAGGAGCGCGAAGAACGCCGTACGGAGATCATCGAATACACCGACACAACTATTCCAGGGCCACCACACCACACAACACACTACACCCAAACCACTACTCATGCTCACCCTCATGTCCATACTACCACCGTGCACACCCACCCGCCTGTCCAAGCCACATATACCCAACCAGTGATGGTAAACGCGGCTCCGCCCGTACAGACTCAACAAGTCGACTTCGCCAAGACTGTCCAGGTCCGCGACGTCTCTCCTTCCCGGGCTTCCTCCTACAGCTCATGGGATAGTGCCTCCTCATGGACCGACTCGACCTACACGACGGGTACTACTGTCACACCACGAGGACATGTACACGCGCCCCAAGTGGTCCACGTCGCTCACCCAGGAGAAACTTCCGGAGAACTGATGGTTCTCGATAAGAGCCACAGTATGAGCCGAAGCCGCAGTCGCCATCGCAGTCGAAGCCGTCGCAGCCGTAGCCGCCGCCGTTCGACGTACGAATCCGAGAGTATCCGATCCGAGATCAGCCGCCTCGAGAGACAACTGGCCCGCAAGGAACGACACGGCAGCAGGGGTGATACCGTAAGGGCTGAGCGCCTATCCACTGGCGAGCTGGTTCTGCTTGAGGAGCAAGTCGAGCGGATCGAGGAGCCCAGTAAGGGCGTGAGGCTTGAGAAGGACAAGAGAGGTAGGCTGTCTATCAGTGTGCCGAGGAATCGCCGATAAAGCGTCACTTGCGGTGCGTTTGTCATGTGTGATTTCTTGGGTTGTGGAATGTCTCGAGACAGACGTGCTGACTTTCTTGTTTTACAGGTCCTCCGCCGAGGTTGATAAAGGCCATGTTGGCTACCTTGACTTAGGAAAAGATGGTCAGCTAGTGGCTAGATGCGTTGTCTGGTATAACTAGACTTGGATGGGCTCTCTCTTAAAACGTTTTTTGGATACCCGACTTATACGCTGCCTTCTTTATGATGATGATTTTGGATTTTCATGAGCAACGTTACACGATCTATGTTACAAATTCAAATGATGTTGGAACGAATGCTTGGCGTCGGTGGCGGCGGAAGTCGTTTTTTGGCGTATGGGATGAACACTTAGCGGTTCAGTTCGTTCACGAAATATTATACCTTTTCAAAGCAGAGTGGTTTGCAGTTCGAACGAGTATCCGTTCATAATCCAACTGAGCAGTTATCCATTACTTTTGCATTTACGTCGAATACTTATGTTGTCACAGTGATTTACACATCTCTGAATTCAAGCTCAAAAGCGCGGGAGTGCGGTCGGATTCGCGTTTATTCAAATCCTGTTTCTCAAGAGCTACCCCATACTCCCTGAGTGGCCAGATCGCATGAAAAAACTGCCCATTCCTTCGCCCCAAGCTCCCTACTTGGATTCTTCCTTGGTCGTCTCCTCGACCTCCATTGCCTTCATCCTCCATGTCGTCTCCAGCAATACTGCTTTCGCGATGGTTTCCAAGGCACGCTTGGACTCGCTACTCATAGCCTGTCTGGCCACAGGTATGTGAACTTTCGACTTGTTAGCTTTGGACTTCTTGTTCTTATTCTTGGTGGTTACATCTTACCGTTCTGAGCAGCCGCCTCAGCGCGGTGCTCGGCCCGGGATGCCTCAGCGGCACGGGTGGACAGGCTGTTTTCGATTGATCCGACAAAAGCGTTGCCGACTTTCGACTTGTTAGCTTTGGACTACTCATTAGCATTGGTGTGGTTGCGTCTTACTGTTGTTTAAAGCGGCCTCCTGGGCGGGGGACGCGGGGGACGCGCGGGACGCGCCAGTTCCCTCGAGTGTAGTGACCTTGGGTTCCATTTTGGTGCTAAGGAGGGTACTAGAGATGGGGTAGTGGTAAGTAAGTGGTGGTTATTATATAAAGTTGTGAATGGGCGACATACTCCGGCAAAGCTAAGTGCTGTAGGTACTGGGGAGTGGACGACTTTTTTTGTCGACGAGAAGTTGAAGGTGAGGAGGTGTGGTGGTGTTTGGGAGAGGAAGGTCAACGAGTTTGGGTGATGGAATGGGATTTAAATATGGAAGAGGGACGCTTCAATGTCGCAATAAAATTGACCAAAGGTGAAGGGGTAAGCGGCAGTGAAGGGTACATGTATGCAAGGTTCACTGCCGGCGGGTAGGTTTCCAAGGTTGTGGAAAGTTGGGACGTCGGGACGTCGATGAATGCTCAGAACCTGCTCCCGCTTCCAAACCTGTAGGAGTGAATAGCTCCAAGGCTCTGGAAAAAGCTACGAGATATAAGCGCGAACGCCCTTGAGAGTTTTCTTGGCCATTTGGCTTGAAGAATGGTGTGATAGAGGTACGGTGAATAATTGGTAGTCGTTTCATACGGTGATGGATGGGCGATAGGTAACTTTAAGGAAAAGTGTACTAGGGGGCATCACTTGATGTTCAGGTTATGGTCAGGTAAGATCGTCCTTGGGCTTTCACCCCTCCGCTTGCACTAGAACTATGCTAATGTGCCTCCAACATCTTGCCTTCCATTAACCTCTCCAAATTCCTCGCCCTCTTCATGTTCGTGACTTTCACTTGAACCACACCTGAAGTTTCTGGTACAGCACCGATGACGAGTCGTCCTGTGCTGAGAAAACATCGTCTGTCGTAGTAAGTTGAGCCGATTCCTTCTACCACGCGAGTTAGCGGCCGACAACTTGCTTGAACAGTGAAAGAAAGACATCTCACCTTGGTTGTGGACGATTACAAGTGGAAGCGACGACCGCGCCATCACTTCTTCGCGCGAGAAGCTTTCTTCTCCTTCACTTGAGAAGCTGCCTCCTCCTCCTTGACCTCCCTCAAGACTTTCTCCAGGATCTGCTTCCGAAGAACTTCTAAAGCACGCGGCGTCAAAGTGACTTTCGGGCTGGCGACATATGTCATGCCAGCAGTGGGGGTAGCCACGTTTTCGACATGTTCGGCGGTAGCATGGTCGGATGTCTCCTTGGCCGGCATTTTGTCAA
Organism: Neurospora sp. CHS-2018b; assembly: GCA_009806015.1. Lineage (NCBI taxonomy): Eukaryota > Fungi > Ascomycota > Sordariomycetes > Sordariales > Sordariaceae > Neurospora > Neurospora sp. CHS-2018b. The sequence continues at coordinate 1,100,434 of RAOV01000002.1, forward strand.
GATGGTTTTGCCTGACGTAGAGTAAGGAAGTGGTGAGATTTGAGTGCGTGGATGGTTTCCGTACGTTGTGGAAGTTTAAAAGTTGCTGGGGGGTGCGGCGCGGGGTGGAAGACTTGATGGAAGATGATGTTCGGAGAAGAATGTACAGACTTTTGCGGGATGGTTCATAGCTTTAGCTAAGGGATAAAAATCCGGGCCTGAGGCCGCAAGTTACCCAGGGTGAGTAGGTAATGAAGGCAATCAAGGGTTACGCCAAACATGCGTCGAAAAAATCGACCGATACCTCTAGCGAAGGGGAACCAATGACGCGTTCTTTGTCGACGTCGCTAGAGCTGGGTCGAGGAGATCCAGTGTTCATACGTTGGCGGTACCGTTCGCACTTCCAGTTGGAAAGAACCACAGTTACGGAAGGAGCATATGAGATATATAGGTAGGTAGGATTACTCGGTGTTGGCGCGATACCTCTCAGGCGAACAATTTAAGGCAAGTAAAATTAGGTGCTTTTGACTTTCAACCCTTCGCTTTAGAAGAAAACCATTCAGGTATTAATGCCTTCGAAAAACTGTAGACAAACCAGGTCTATTTTATAAGCAAACCTGCAAGAACACAACGGTTATTGGACTTTCTACCAGTTTCTCCTATGTACCCCAAGTTCTTTAGGCCAGAATATGATCCAAACCACCACCCCCAACGTCCCTGCTTCCGTTCCCAACCAGTGCCGAGTTATGTCGTGCTCCGTAGGTTCAGGGAACTAGAGGTAGGTATCTTTTGTCGCAGTGTTTCAAAACAGACCCCGGCTGCTACGAGTTAGCGGTTGACAAAATTTTTGCGTAGAAGAACCGAGGTATCTTACATACCTTCTGAATGGTGGAGGGCGAACTCCCCTGATAAGGTACCTAGGAACCCGTTTTCTCCTGCGCATCTTGCACCTCCCGCATCATCAATAGCAGTTGCTCACTGACAATCTCAAGCGCATCTTGCGCCTCGCGCATCTTCAAGAGCATCTGGTCACAGAAAATCTCAAGCGCACGGCGCGAGTTGTCTACTTTGGGCCTATTGTTGGCGGGTGCCGCCTTCTCGACGAGGCGAGCGGCGGTGGATGCGGGGACGTCTTTAACGCTTTTCTTGTTCATTTTCGCAAGGACGTTGCTAGAGGTAGGGTAAGTAAGGTAAATAAATGGCGGTCATTAGAGGTATATAAGGTGGTGATGGATGTGCTACATACCTCTACACTGGTGAAGTTGAAAAGTGCAGTAGGGTGTTTCGGAGTGGACGACTTTCTGTGGACTCGAGAGTGCTGGAGGATGTTTTGGAAGGAAGCAAAGGAAAGAAGTTTCGAGTAGTAGATTGAGCCTTTAAATACGAAGTTGGGGGAAGCGCCAAGGTCGCAATCCACCGACGGTGACCAGTGAAGGGATTCAAGGTTTGCTGGCCAAAACCCAATTCGTGAATCTTTGCATCCTAGGTGAATGGTCGGAATCTCCCAGGTTGCCTTTCATCGAATCTGGAAGAAATTGAAGTCCTGGAAGAAGCTAAGAGGAAGAAGCGCACAGTGTCCATGCAGTATCAGAGCTATATTGAGGTATGGTTAACCTCCTATCCCCAGTTCCTACCCGTTTACTAGTTGTTGAGATGATATCATGATCAGGTAAGGTTGATTTTCTGGTCAGATCCCTCTATCTATAGGAGGACCTCGTGTTTTCCAGCCCAGTTTGCTTGTCTTCCTCCCTCATACGGCACACAGCCTCGTATCCAACCTCACCGCTGACTCGGATGTCTCTTAAGGTCTACGACCTTGACTCCTGGCTGTGTCTTCCAAAAGTCAACCATCTCCTGCAGATTGTCAGCCATCGTTAGTCGTCTCCGTTGAGATGAGGTAGGATAAGGTAACGGTGGCTTCCATTACTTACCCGTAGATGGTTTTCGGCGGATCTATTTTGTCGAGCCTGTCTGACCGATGCCGCACAAGCGGCCTCCTCCGGTGTCTGACGCTCGGCTTCTTGCTGCGCAGCCTCCTCGGCCAGACGTCGCTGGGCGAGGCGCCAACGCTTGGAACTTCCAGTGTTGGACTTCCATTTGTTGATGTTGTTTTGTGAGGTTTCATTGGCGTTCTGCTCGGAATCGTTGGTGTTGTTGTGGTTGTTGTCGGCAATGTTGTCGTCGTCGGTGGCGGTGTCATGGCCGGAGGCAGAATCAACTGCAGCGCTGTTGTTGGTGGTCTCGGCCCTAGACGACGACGACGAGGAGGAGGAGGGCAGCGGGGCAGTCATTGCGACCCCGTGTCTTATCGATTTGGCCGCGGTCTTCTTGGTCTTGCGGTTGCGAATGGAAGCGCGCAGACCTTTCGTCGTCTTCTTAGTGGTGGCCATTTTGCTGGAAGGGCCTGCTAGAGATTATATACATTACCTCATGCTAGTAGAGGGTGGTAGATGGGTGGCATACATTGAAAGTCGTGGGTTGTTTGGTAGGGCACTGCTTGAGAGAGGGAATGTTTCCTGGGAAGTGGTTGTCCGGTTTGCTTGGGACTGGGGTGGAAGATGTTTGTGGCAGAACGAAAATAATTCTGGAACGATGAGATGCGCTCTAAGTACTATCGATGGAACCTCCAAGGTCGCAAGCGATCTAGGGTGGACAGTGAAGATATTCAAGGTTCAAAGGGTGAAGGTTTTTAAGGTTCAAGGTCGCAAAGTCCGGCCCAATCTCGATACGTCCTTTGCACCAGGAACAGGACTACTGAATGTGAATAAGAAGATCAATCCTCTATTTACAGGTTCACGAGCAGCGGTTGTTGCTTCTTGTAGTGGAAGCGTTTCCATCACTTCACTTTCAGCGTCGGCCATGTTTGCTCGATGCCCATCGTTGGGTGCAGGTGGTTTTGCGGGGATGAAGATCTTCTCCTTATATTACAGGCAGCTACCTCTAAACATCCATACCGGAGAAACCGTTGTTGAAGTGATAAGACCTGTGCTTGTCCTGTGTTGAGGAAACTTTACGGGAAATAAATTCATGAGTGTCTCCTTACTGTATGCTGTCTCTGGATATCGGGGCTACTGGCCACGATAACATTCCGTGCCTTCTGAAGCGCCCTTGCTTTCCAGACCATGGGCCAATCACCAGACCACTATGGTAGTAATCATATACGTACTCACTTTCCTTCATTGACTAGTGTACCCTCGTCCTCCTGGGATTCTTCCGTGACCACCTCGGGGCCTCCGCCCTCTCTCTTCCTCTTCTTCACTTGATTTGCGTCCCCATTATCTCCCACGTCTTCTTCATCCTCAGCGACAGTCTTGAATCTTTTGCTCCTTCTTTTCCTAATCTGCGCTTGGGTGGTGACCTTTTTGTCATCTCCGGCCTTGCGCTTCCCGGCGGCAACATGGACGTTGGAATGTCCGCTCTCTTTCTCCTCTATCTTCTCTTTGACACCACCATTACTGTATTCGGATGCTTCAGTCTTAATACCCATTCTCTGAGGACTGGCAAGAGGGTTCCCCGCTGCTATTGCTGCTGCTGCAAGAAGTTTGTTTGGGTTCTTGCCCTGAGCTCTCAACGCCGCCTTCCTTTCGGCCTCATTCTCTCGGGAAGCGCGCATGCCTGCGATGGACCTGCCCATATTATGTCTTGCTACAACGTGGATTCGTATGCGATGTTAAAGAATTATGTACCTACGTACAGTGATTAAATAACCTCAAATCATGCCGGAGTCAGGAGTAAATGGACGATTTTCCCAGAAAGACGTAAAACAATAGACATCAGGGGAGCAGTACATAGAAGCACGGTACACTAGGTGACGCAGAGCTATTAATCATATGTACAAATTGAACTGTTCGTTAAGGGATACCGATGATGTCTCTTCCATGACTCTGAAGCCGTAAACTCATGCACTACCTGTACGTTCAAACTATGCGCCTGATGACTCTCGAGACACTCATGATTTCTCCTCCAACAACGCCAACCAAGTGCCACCTAGGTTTGACCCCAGTTTCTACATCATGAAATCAACATAGAAGTGTGATTGGACATGGTTTGTGGATGGCTTGGTATAAGATGTTGCTGCAAAAAACATTGGGGTATCATCTACCCTTCATCAAAACCTCAAAACATTATCCCCCCTTGCTCTGGTACTACCTAAGTTGCTTGGATGGTGCATGTACTAACAACCCCAATGCTGTCGCTTTATTTCCGTACCGTACCTCTGCTATATCCCTATCTCATTGCAAATCCGTAAAAAGCCTTTCAAACATCCCGCCTTCACCATCGAACAAAGAAATTGCCGGTCGGGTGACTTCGAGTCAGACAAAGGCTGGGTCGTGTCACAACCATTTGAAGCATGGCCGGACATTTTCAGCGGCGCCAATCTTGTGCTTTCTGCTGGATAAAGTGAACATTCAGTTAGGTACACGAATACCAGAGGTACAGGTGAAAGGGGCCCATCCTGGACATACCTTACTTAGGAGCAGTCATAGCTACAAGCTTCTTCCTAGGATACTTCGGCTTCGTCTTCGGCTTCGGTCCCGCCCTCCTCCTGCCATGGACAATTTCTCTGCGCCCCTCCTCGTCGGGCATCTCCTCCTCGGGCACATCCTCCATCTCAATATCATCAGGGTCTACGGCCTCGGCACTGACTTCCTCTTCAGTGCTCGCCCTCTGGGCCCTTCTCTCTTCCCATTCGGCGATTAGCTCTTGTGCTCCGTCCACAACATTTTCGGCCGGCTCCTGTACACGCAGTGATTAGTAAACTGCATATGAGAACAAAACAAAACAGAACAGGGTGTCAGGACTTACCCAAGTTGGCTCCCATTTCTGACTAGTAGGTTCCCAGTCGACACAGTATTGGAGTACGCCTTCTGAAGTAGTCCGCTGCCCCAGAATGTCCCGGACTGCCCACAATTTGTTTGGACTATAAGGCTCTTCTTCGGGCTCCTTGGCCTTGTTTGACCCCTTCTTCTTGTTTTTCTTCTTCGGAGACTTGCCCTTGCCAGCCTTTTTGTTGGCGGCGGGTTTCGCTTTCTTCTTAGGTCTTTGATTGGACTCGCTCTCCTCGCTTTCCTCTTCGTCCTCGTCATCGTCGTCTGATGCCCTCTTCCTCTTCCCGCCCGCCGCTTTTGTGGTCTTGCGCTTCTTGGCTGCTGGTTCCTCTTCGGCTTCCTCTTCGGCTTCCTCTTCGGCTTCCTCTTCGGCTTCCTCTTCGGCTTCCTCTTCGGCTTCCTCTTCGGGGTCCTCCTCGGGTTCCTCCCCGGGGCCTGAAGGTTCAGTCGCCGCGGTCATCCTTTGCGGCACGGTACGAATATTCATCCCTGCGAGACGCTTGTTGGGGTTGATCCCCTGGGCTTTATTAGCGGCCTTATCCGAGTACGCCCCACGGGCGGAAGCGAGCGTCCTCTTAGGCATTGTGGTTGTAGGCTAGCAGATGAAGGGGAGACAATTTGCAATGTTGATGGATTGGCGAGATTTGGATGGTAGAGGTAATTGCATGTGCTCGCCATTAATAGAGTTTATATATATGTTGGAGTTTGGTAAGGGGATAGACAGGTCGCTTGGCAAAGACTCGAAAGTGCGACTTGCAGGCGACTCGAAGGTGGACGACACAAAGGCGGACGACAAAGGCGGACGAGTCAAAAGCGGACAACTCAAAAGCGGAAAACTCAAAGTCGGACGACACAAAGGCGGACTACTCGAAGGCGGGCGACTCAAAGGCAGACGATTCAAAGGTGGACGACACAAAGATGGACGACCCATCATAACTCCCAAATATGGCCGATTCTCCATCCTTTGTCTCGTACATTGCGTGGACTGGCATATGTCCTAACAATCCCCAATGTATATGTACCTACTCGCTTTACCTATAATCCCATCCTTGAATATGCTCTAGCCCCATTCGGGCTCTTCGCATGTTGTACCAGCCTTCAGAAAGGTCCGTCTTTGATAATTGCCGACCGGGCATCTTGGAGTTGCGAAATCCTTTTGCTGGTGCCAGGGTCGCGGATTCCTAAATAAAGTAAATTCTGGGTTAGGGACTGTGATATTAGAGGCAGAGGAGCGGTCTATCGTGGACTTACTTAGACTAGGGGAAGCACATATATTTGTGCTTTCCCAACGAGGTGTTCCATTGGGATAGCATCTTTTTGTCTTAATGCGCCTTCTGCTATTGGTTGGGCAAGTCTACGGACACTTTCTTATAGAAAAACTCGGTCATAACATGGTCGTTACTTTGCGACTCCTGGTCCTTGGTTGCCGCTGTTGGCCTTTCCGGTAGTCTTGGTCTTGGTCGTCATGATACCCATGTCGGCAATCTTGACCTTCTCGGCGACCGTGACGTCGGTGGTGACAGTCTCCACCGCCGGGACGTCTTCAACTTCACTGCTCCCAATCGTGGCCTTGGGTTGAGGCTTGCAGAGAGCCTTGTCCTTGCTTATCACCTTAGCCCTGCCTTTCGATTTCGCAATTTCGGTTGGGCCATTCTTAGACGAAGCGTCCTTGGACTTCGATGAACTGGATGAGGCAGTTGTGCTAGGAAGAGATGGGGCTTCCATGCGCGCCGAGTTGGCACATCTCAAGCCTAAGCGCTTAGCACGGGTCGCGAGCTGTTTGTTTGGGTGAATACCCTGGGCCTTGAGTCTGGCCTTCTCCTCGCGCGAGGCGCGGAGGCCGGCTAACGACCTTGCCATCTTGATTTTGTATTACAGCACTTGATAGACAAATTTTGACTGGAAGTCAATGGTTAGTAAAGACATATATCAAGCTTGCTTTGGAGTAGCCGATACTATCGTAGTAGGTAAGTATTCAGAATAGCGATCCAAGAACAGCACTTACGAGGAATGTCGCTGCGACCTACTTGTTGCCTTAAGGACCGGACGGGGTAGCTCATCAGTGCTTGGAAGAAGTAGAAGCCAGCGCGAGTTGTGTTCAGCGAGGCAATGGGCTTAAATTCTTTAGCGACTGAACCTCAGTCCTACTCCACGGTTGTAGGCAAGTAGTAGATGGCAGGTGGTGGTTAGTAGTGATAGCGAAATGAAGGTTCCAAGTGCGAGAGTGAAGAGATCCTAATAATGCTTCCAGGTTCGTATGGTGAGGACAGGCAAGCTGTGAAGCCACTGGGCTTAAGCTACCGTAGCTAGAGGTAGATACAGTGAAGGCCGTCACTTTCCAGTCCTTCAATCTCCCGGAGACATACATACAGGTAGTATTGTACATACTCGAGTGTAAATGAACATGATGCGCTATCTCTCTCGCCATCTAGCACTGAATGTAATTCAAGGGGGGAGGACACAAAGGCAGACGAAACAAAGTAGGCGACTCAGAGGGGGACGTCTCAATGGAGGACGACCCAAAAGGGGACGACTCAAAGCTGGGCGACTAAATCATTGTCTGATAGGTTGCTTTGACTATTGCTTCCTCGGACACTCTCGATATTGCCCCATCATCACTAAACAACGCTCATTCTCAACCATGTACAACTAGAAAGCTTCCAAGTATTACACCTCCGCCTTCCAAGAAAACTATTTCCATGCGCTCTAGGTAGGTAAGGTAGGTATCGTCAGTGGGGAAGAGGTGGTCGGGTTATGGCGCGAGATTTGTGTCTTGTTGGACCTTCCAGCGGCGATATAGCAGTTGTCCCTATACAATAAGGTCACCTCAAAGTTAGAGTCCGCTCCGTCACCAACCTTATGGGGCAGTGGTCCATTGTCGACTTACTTAGTCGGAGAAGCTTAGAGTTTCTCTTCCTTCTTCACGGTCACCTTCTTCGCGATTGACTTCTTCGCGACTGGCTTCTTCGTAGCCGCCTTCTTCACGGCCTCTTTCTTCACGACCTCTTTCTTCACCGTCTGCTTTTCGGTGTGGTCCTCCCCCTTCTCTTCGATCGGGAGTTGCGGAGCGGTTTCGGTGTGAGAGCTCTTAGTCAAAGCATGGGCTTCTTTGATCGCGGATTGGAAGATCTTCTCAGCGATCTTAGTGCACCGAGGGCGGGAAGGTTCGGATTTGGCAGTCATCCGCCGCGGGTTAACTCGCGAGTTCTTTGTCAAGAGGCGCTTGTTCGGGTTGATGCCTTGTGCTCTCAAGGCGGCCTTCGTAGGGCAGGGCCCGCTTGCTGAATCGAGGGTTCTCGGCATCGTGACTAGGGAAAAGTGAAGTTCCTGAGGGTAGATAGTTAGCGACGTGACGTGAATTGTTTAGGTTGTGGGTGATATGCCTACCTTTAAAGGAGTTGAGATATGTGTTGGTCGATGGCCGAAGATGTGGAAGATGAGTTGCTAATACCCGAGTTAAGATAGAGGTTGAATGGTTATCGGTTGTTGATGACCTGACGTAGTTGAAAAGAGAAGATGATTTTGGAGCGAGGACCTGTCGACCGCTCAACTTATGGGAGAAACCATTTCCACGGTCGCCCGGTGACTTGGTTCCATGGTCGCGAGTGTACCATTAAGGTTTGAGGTTCAGACACCTGAATAATCTATGTATTCACCGATTATCCTACCACGAGTGAAGGCTCTGGACTAGGTGGGGGATATTAATATACAACCTGGAAAAGGTTGGAACGTCCAGGATGTGATCATTGAGAGTAAACAGATGCCTTAGATACGTAGGCTTGAGGTTAGGGGCACGATTTCGCAAAAGAAAGCACGTGCTGGATAAGTTAGGGTTGCGAGTATAAAGCGAAGAACAACAGGAAGACAGTAAAGGGGAGCTGTTGCTCTCCGTGATGGAAAGCATCCAGTTCGAAATTGCATGGTGAATTAAACATATATAAAGCGCAACTGGGACTGCCGTCTGCTCGGACGCTATACATCTGACCCCTTATGTTCTGCCGATATTGGCCTTAACCTTCTTGGGGGTGACCTTGTCAGACTGGACGGTCCTGACTTTAGCAGCCTTGCTACTGGCAGTCTTGCTAATAGTATGGTAAGGGCAGACAAACGTTGAAGGCTTTAAAGCCACCTAGAGGTAGATACACTACCGTGAAGGCTGTCACTTTCCAGTCCTTCTCCCAAAAACAAATTGTCCATGTACTGGTACATACGAAGGTAGTAGACTTTCTTTCCTCCCACACAGCGCTGACTGCAGAGCCAAGGGAACGAAATGGTCGACTTGGATGTGGTGTACAACTTGTCGACGGGAAGTGACGACAACGCCCAACATCGGCCGCGAAGAGACTTCTCCACTTCTCCATGTAGATACCACCGCCTCAGCATCTCAGATTTCCTCTTCCTCCTCTATGACATGCAGGGGCGGGTACTCCCAGCCCCAAACGCTACATCTGACACATTTGCGGTGATCGGCGCTGTGGGCTCTGGCCATGGTTCTTTGGGCCCTTTCAGGCTCGGGCTCAACCTCGGGCTCAGCCTCTTGCAGATGTTCGTCCTCATGCTCGGCCTCATGCTCGGCCTCAGGCTCAACCTCATGCTCGATCTCATGCTCGTCCCCAAGGTCGTTCTGAGGCTCTGTGCCATTTGCAACCGTGATGGAGCCAGAGGCTGGATTGGGAGACGACTCGGAAGACAGCTCGTCCTTAATTTTCTGAATCGCTTTGCGGGCAGAGGAAGCGGTGGAGGACCGAAGAGTCGGCCCGGAATACAGCTCCTTCTTAACTTTACCGGCAGAGGAAGTGGTCGAGGAGCGAAGTGTTGGTCCGGAATACGGCTCCTTGGATTTGCCGGCAGCGGAGGTGGTGGACGAGCGAAGAGTCGGTCCGGAAGACGACTCAGAAGATAGCTCGTCCTTGATTTTCTGAATCGCTGCCTTCTTAACTTTACCGGCAACAGAAGTGGTGGACGAGCGAAGGGTTCTTCCGGAATGCGTCTTCTTGGATTTGCCGGTAGCGGAGGTGGTGGGCGAGCGAAGAGTCGGTCCGGAAGACGACTCAGAAGACAGCTCGTCCTTGATTTTCTGAATCGCTGCCTTCTTAACTTTACCGGCAGCAGAAGTGGTGGACGAGCGAAGAGTCGGTCCGGAAGACGACTCAAAAGACAACTCGTCCTTAATTTTCTGAATGGCTGCCTTCTTAGCTTTACCGGCAGCAGAAGTGGTGGACGAGCGAAGAGTCGGTCCGGAATACGGCTCAGGGGACTTTGGCTCAGCCTTAACCTTGCGAGAAGCCGGCTCAGGCTTCTTGGGAGAAGGCGTGACGGACATTCTCGGCGGATCCCAAATGGGACGAGGGGCTCCCTTTGCCTTCAGGGCCATTGCAAGACGCTTGTTGGGGTTGACTCCCGCAGCCTTGGACGCAGCTTTCTTCTCGCGAGAGGCGCGAAGAGTAGACTTTGAACGGCCCATGATGGTTGTGGGGTAGATGCAATGTCGTCTGTTAGGTGGTAGTTCTGAGAAGTGCTGGCTTAGGTCGTTTATAAAGTCGCAAAGCACAGTTGTCTGGCTGCTCCTGGTTGCGAGAAACTTTGTCTCAGGGTAAACAGTGCTCTATCTGCGACTGCACTTGGAAGTAGGACAGCGCTCAGAGATGAGTTGCCGCGAGTTCTGGAGGACTGAAGAGAGGATTCATGTCGCGTATGCGGTCTTGAGCTTTGAAGGAGGTTCGCGCTTGATGGCATTCAACCTGTGCTGATCGCTTTAACTCCCAAGAACCGTTCTACTCGAAGAAGGGTCGAGGTGCTGAAGGCACGTGTAGTTGATTGCCGGTAATATGTTTCTTGAACCTGCGATCAGTTAGAACGCTGGTTGAGGTGAGATGTGGAGGGGTCACTCAAGGAATTACTTACGAGTGCGCGTAATTAAGGTATTTACAGTGAGTGGACGCGACGAGAAGCTTCATAGCACCGCGGAGTAACAGAGAAAGAAAGGAAAGGTAGCAGAATGCCGGCGGTGTTTGAGACCTCAGATGCGCGTATACGCGTTGATTGTTGCGACCAGAACGGTAAAGTGGTTGAGAGAGCGCTCAAGTTCGGGAAAGGAAGGTGCCTGAACGGCAGATTCGAGGGTGTAATTTTGAATACCAACCCTGAGAAATTGTTCACGTCGAGTTCAGATTGTGTTAACCGTTCCCGTTCTGGCCTCGAAGAAAGGAAGTCCCCTGATTGGACATAGCACTTTGTGCACAAAAAAATGCTATAGTCGGGTGACGTTGCCCCCCTTTCCCATGTGCTCGATAACTCAACAGCCAAAATTGCCTCCCAGTCCTATTCAGGAACCGACACTGCTGTTGCCTGAATCTCAAACGCGTAGTGCAGCACTCCTTCCTCTGAGACCGCAAGGCATGGCCACAGCATTGTTCACTCTTCCAGTCCTCGGCTTGTTTCAAGAGAGAAGGTCGAAATCCACACTCCAAGGTATTGGCGACCTTATTTTCAACACTAGTAGATCCGTCCTCTATCTTGCAGTCCCACAATCTGGGAGAAGGCCGAGACAGGCTCAAGGGACATAGGCAGCATGAGGAGATTTGACCATCGCTCTCGAAGGGTTTCTGGGTGACCTTCCGCAGACATGTTGGGTCGGCAGAGACACTCCAGGTGCTTGTCTCTTAGATCAACACCGCTGCCATGATGCTATCCTCAGGCCCTTGGCCAAGATCTAGAAAACCTCCCGTCATGCTACCGTCGGCATTACATGTCGACCATGGGTGGTAGGCGTAATTTGGAGGGTGTTTGGCTTGCCTCAAGCTCGCTGCAGACGGTGATATATATGGATGAAACCATGACCATGACTTGACCTTGGGAGAGGGATCGTATCTGGTATCCGTCGCCAAACACCTGATTGGGCATTTGACCGTCGAATATCCTATAGTCTAGAGCGCCCATATCGGTGCGACAGCACACGGCGATCCGTATCCCAACCGAAGTCGCTATGTGCGCCCGATCGAGCAGCCAATGGGTGGTATCGTCGAGTCGTTCTCTTCCTCTCGACACAGAGCATCCGAAGTGTCATGCCCCAGCAGAGCCCCTGGTTGCATCCTTCCCAGTATCTGGATCGATGATCCGTGCTCCACATCCTCTCGATTCAGCATATCGGAAAGTGTAAATCATCGTCGTCGTGGAGCTCGCATGGCGGTTTCACTCGGTACGCTTCGGGGTAGGCGGCTTCTCTTGATGAGATCGGGAGACGGCGGAGTGTCTAGGGCGGGTTTACGGCGACGGTGTTGTCGAGGATGCGGAAGCGAAGAGTTCGTCAGTCGAGAAAGATGATCGAGCGGAGAAAGCGGTCCGTTGTGTGATTCTGGATCAACTTGCGAGCTTTGCAAATTTTTCATGCGTTGTCGTTCCTCCTTCGATCGCTGGTTGTGGAGGAAGAGCAGGTTGTATGCACGATCCGAAGGGAGGTGCGATGGTCACAAGTGGATACATGCACTCAATTAGATGGCGCGCTATCCCACCTCCTGGGTATTTTGACGTAGAAGTGTTAGTGCCATAACATCCGCTGTGCATTCCTTTTGGGCTCCTCAACGCACCTTACATTCCGGGACTTGGCGCATTCCCCGCGTAGACTTGAATTCTTTGCCCAACCATCACGACACCTATGAAGAATCTGCGCACCCTTCTTTTTGCCGTTCGTATCCTCATGGAATCAGAAACACTCTCCGAGTCTCCGACAAATCTTCAGCGGTCGACCAGCCGTAATTCCTCGGCTGTTGTTCTAACAGTGCCGGAACTGGACTGCCTGTCTGGCCCAAAACCCAGAAATGATTTAAACAATCAACCAGATTACACTTTGATTCTTGAGTTTAAGAAGCTCGCTATCAGTAACACCGGCAGCATCGACCGGTGTCCTAGTAGGATCACCATTTTCTACTACCCAACCGCCTCGCTTGAGCATACTTACCAGCAACGTAGGACAACTAAGGCCGGGAAAGAAGACGATGGGTTTCACGTCAAGAGATAGGGAGATGCTCTCAAGTCCTCCTCGGGTAAAAAACAAGCTTCAAACAAAAAAAGGCTCGGTAAATATGGCATTAAAAACCCAAAGTTGTCACGACGAACAAGGGGATAGGTAACAACAAGATAAAGGGCGGGACGGTAAAGCGAGCAAAATGTGCTTCATATTTTCCTACTACTCGAAACAAAACTAAACACGGGTTTTGAGGTACTGTCAAACTAGCCCCAATGGCCAAATATCATTGATGCTGCACGTATGGTGTCGCTGTTGCGGGTGACGGTGGGGGTGGTGATGGAGGCCAACCAAAAAAAAAAAAAAAAAAAACTCCAAAGAAAGACGACGATGTGGCGATATGGAGGGGCAGTCCGGCTTCAGACTGGTCTACCTAACCTAAGCGGTTGCGTTCTGGCGGGACAGCTTATTGCCATGTAGACAGAAGGCAAGCTTGGGCCCCGGGGAAAGACCCAGGCAGCAAGACCACCGCATGCAGAAGGATCGGAAGACGGGAGGCACAAAAGAACCGACCAGTAGGTTCGTACCTGCGTACCAAGTAGGTACACTTTACCCAGGCTCCTTCCTTCGCGGTATATGTATTAGGTCTTTGTGTGCCACTTTCAACAAACCAAACAAGCGCGGTTGGCGTAGTGGTATAACGCGTACACTTCAAAACTTGTGCTGAGGGTAGGCACCCGAGGACGCACCACACACAATGTGTGAAGCGGCTGGCAAACCGTAGTGTAAGACCCCGGGTTCGAATCCCGGACCGCGCATTTCTTTTTCTTCTTTATTCTTTCCCTTTCGCTTGATCTTGGTGTTGGTTGGTGTTGTTCGTTCCTTGTGTTTTGCCGAAGGAATACGGTGGATATCGTTCTTTCCGTGCCGCTCACTGTGCAGAGAAAAGAGAGAAGAAATTACTTCTTTCCGTCCTTCTTCTGGTCCTCATCCTTCTTGTCCTGCTGGTTATTGCCCTCGTTCTTCTTTTTGTTCGGATCGGGGGCAGTCATCCGCCTCACCTGAAAACTAGGCGTGAGCTTCTTCTCGGGCATCTTGGGTGTTGGATAAGGTAGGTAAGTTAGTGAAGGGCTGCTGGCTGGTGAAAAGCTCTGTTTGTGATGATGTTCTTGTTGCTGTCTCGAATGGCTTTCTGTCGAGGCTAGTGTCGAGAGAGAAGAGATAACATCAGGTTGGGGTTATAGTGCCGTTTTTATACCCAGAATGCTCGGTAGTTGTGCGGCATCGAACACGGGTGGTGTCATTGTTGTTGTTGATCTATTTTGTCGTGCTATCACTGTCTTCCTTGCAGGGTTGAGGACGTGTTCTGTGAAGGCCATGGATGTTGATAGTTTGCCAGGGTATGAGAGTTCTAAGGCTGATGATGTTCGGCGGGATAACATGCTGTCCACGGGATAAAGACATCAAGCTTCGAGCTTGGGCGTGGAGCTTCGAGACCAGACATTTTTCCTTTGTCGACGGGATGAGACAGATCGAAGAAGGCGAAGACGAGAGGAGCTTGCGGCGCGGGGGAAGCTGGAGGCTTGACTGCCGGCTTGCTACGAAAGACGAACAAGCGATACTCGTGTCCTTATCAGCCATGTTTCTGTTTCACCTTCCTTTCCGCGCGGGTTATACTGTCAAAGATCCCCTTTCTGTATCCAGTTCGATGTTTTTGTCCAACGCCGCTATCTTTGTGGACACGGCCCGGCTCCTCGGAATGAAAAAAACAATGATAATGCCAATCCAGAATTATGAGAGCTTCGGTGCCTAGCTGAAGAGTTTCTTTGTTCAAATCCAAAAGCAGCGGAACGATACCACCATGACAAAAAGCACATCGACTTCAGCTACATGAATATTAATGCGAACAGGGGCAAATGATAGCATGGGGTTCAATGAAGAATTGAAGGAGGTGAAGTTGAAGACCGCGAGAGCGGTTGAAAACTATGTGCAAGAAGATATGTCAAACGCACGGCTGGTCATCATCCTGACCAACCCGCCATTGATCGTAGGTAAACACCCAATTATTTCCTCCAGGGGCACTCGCCCCATCGCCGTTACCCCGAGTCCTCCACCTCTCAGGTCTTTTCCTTCCTTCCTTCCTTTCTTCCTCATCCCAAACCTCCTCCTCTACTCCCCAAGTCTAAGCCCATCCCTTAGTTCTCCTCAACACCCCCCGGCGCATTCGAATTAACACCCCCCTCCGCCTTCACGAGCTCCAAATCCGCAACATCATAATCCCACGCCGTCAAGTTGCCAATATTGGCCTCACTAGGCTTGACCCACCAAGGCACCCACCTCTCGGCACCGGTATACCCAATCTCCCTAACCGCAATCCACCTCCACTCGCCATACAAATCATCGCCATACCTCAGTAGGGCCCTCGTCTCATTCTTCGCCTTATCACAAGCCTTCTTAACCTTCCACTCCTTATACAAATTCACGCTCCCCTCCTCATCGGGCCGGTAGGTCTGCACAAGCCTATACGCGTCGGGAACGCCCTCAGTTCCCGAGAGGGCGTAGTAACCGGGGACCGGAGGAGGGTGGGGGTTGGTGGGAACCACGTAGAGAAGGTTGGGGGTTGTGTCGTTGATGTAGATGCGCGAGTAGTGGTCGGCGGGGTTGTAGGGCGCGTGCGAGACGCCGGGGGAGATCCACGGGATGGAGTTGTTCAGGCGCAGACGCTCGCCGGAGATGATGGAGTTGCCGCCGATGAAGCGGAAGAAGCCGTCGAAGTCGGCGAGGGCGGGGGAGACGGCGAGGGCGCTGAGTGCGGTGAGGAGGGTGGTGGTGGATTTCATCGTTGTGGTCGGTGGTTTGGTTGTGACGGTGGTGATGGAAAAGATGGTGGGACTGAACTTTTGAAGTCAAGTCTGGGAAAGAACGATGGCGGACGGTGGAGCTGAAGAAAGTTCCGCGATGTTTTGCTGTTGTCAAACGAGACCAACTGTTGTGTCTTGTCTTGTCACACAAAAAGTTGATTATTGATGCACGTTTCCTGTCAATCTGGTGAGACACAAATCGGAAGAGATAGGGAGAGAACTGAAGAGAGACACACAACGTTTGTCAGTCGATCAGCCCTTCATTTATACAAAACCAACGGTTCCGATCATCACCAGCAAACTTTTCCAACTCCGTCCATATCCGTCCATACCCTTCCCTTCCTGCCTGGTATCGAGATGGCGCAAACATGGCGCGGAGTGCGGACCAACTTTTTCCTACCTCAAAAGGTGACGATTTTCGTATTCCAAACGCCAACTAGAGGTAGTCAGCTACAGCTAACGCGGAACGTCATGATCATCACCAGGAACCACCTTTGGGGCCCTTGGCGTTCCCCCAATCCGGGGGTGGGAGGGGCCGTTAGCGGAATCCATGCACACATACGGTAGAATCCGTACGCACATACGGTAAACCCACTTTTTGCTTAGTCAACCGCCCAGCACACCCCAGCCGTGCCAGCACACCGTGCACATCGCTGCCCAACCGCCGCCACCATCGCGCAGTCTATTAGCGATCGTTAATCGTGTGCGCAATTGAATAAAGCTATCGCGAGACCTTACTCTAGTATTGCGCAATTGTTTTAAGCGATTATCTCATTATCTTTATTATTATTTCGTAGAGTATCATCGAGCTCGTAGTATTGGTCGCGTGTTTGCCCAGGTAAATAAAACGACGCGAAAGTAAGTCAGACTCCAGCCCAGCCGATCAAAACGACCACCTCTGACCGTAATTCAACAGATTTGCCCGCCAAAATGACCCCCAATCAGTCTCGAGCAGTTACTCCTGAACGGAGCACGACTCCCCTTATTGAAATCCAGTCGCTATCAATCCGCCGCCGTCCCCAGCGATCAAGAACGCGGTCACCGCAGTCCCCCAGCGAACGCACCATCAGACATCGGTCTCCAGCGCCGTCTACCGCCGGGGAACCTCCAGCACCTCGCCCGCTATTTGTATCGGCTCCCTTCGGCACGCAGGAAGATACGTTCGATACTCTACAAAGCCACGCAGTCAGTCAAGGGTTTATAATCGTAACGACCTCGAATTCAAAGAGCACTAAGAAAGGGGAGGAGAATCTCGTCGTACATATTAATTATAAATATATACACGGCGGCGAATATACAGCCAGCGGTCATAGTATACGCAATACTATATCGAGGCGGCTTAGGTACCTATACCAAGCAAAAGTAGTACTGCGCAAGAGGCAGGGCAATACGTAGTTTAGGGAGGAGATTAACAATACCCATAACTATAAACTAAACGTCAATAATCTCGCTAGCAATATCATCTACCGGTAATAGACTCGTCGCAATTATAAGGGTATAATTAATACCGCTATCGAGAAATTGTCTAGTTTTGCTAAAATAAGCGTACGCCAAATTGCTTATTACTTAAGTAGCACCCTCGAGGACGAAAACATCGTAATTCCTCCTAAAATTACGAATGACCGGCTGGTAGTAGAATTACGTAGTCTTCGAATCCCTATTACTACCTAGGAGGTTTAAAATATTCAATAGCGTATTCGCCGGGCAAAGTATAGTCCTTATACTTCGACTAAAATGCTTATCGACCTCTTAGAATAGAATAAAGCGCGCTATAGCATCGAATACTTCGTTGGTTACGATCCTCTATTTCCTAACGAGCAGAGGGTTAACCGAATATTTTAGACTTTCGACTAGTATATAGAGATGTAGAAGAAGAACCCCCATATACTATTGGTCGATAACATATATAAAGTAAGCGAAATCCAACACTTTTATATACTCTTCTATTATTACATAGATAAATCCATCTAACCCCTTTTTTTTTCAGGTTAACCGCTTCAACCTCCCCCTCCTCAATATTACTAATATTAATACGCTAGGTCGCAACTTTAACGTTAGCTTCGGTCTCTCGAGTAGAGAGAGTTAAACAGACTTCGAATAGCAGCTCAACTACTTGAAGAAGCTCCAAGAGGATCACAAGATCCCTAAACCAAATATAATCATTAGTAACTTCGATAGAGGGTTCAAAAAGGCCGCCATTACCACCTACCCAGAGGTGCTACACCAGCTCTATATATAGCACGTCATAAAGAACGTAAACTATTACATTAAGAAGAAGTAGGTTCAGCCAGGTAGCGCTAAGCCAGTCCCCGATACTAACCTGCTAAATCCCCCGCCAACTACTCGGGACTTGGATAGTAATAGCCCTAATCCTCTATTATATCGAGGCCCCGCGGCCGCGCCAAAGGACGAGGCTAATATAAACGAGCATATCGACGACGACCCAGAAGAGGAGGACCCAAATGAGGTTAACGATGCCGCTGTCGCCACCGATCTTACACAGCAACCAGATGATGGACAGGGAGCTCGTGAGGCAATTGAAGAGCTACTAGCTAAAGCCGTTGCTCTACGCAACTATAAACGAGAAATCCCCGTCTTTAATCCAGCTCGTCGATTCTATCCAAACTCATATGAGGGGTTCTAGAAGGCATGGAAGCAGGTGGTCTATGCTAATGATGAGGGTTGCTTCAAGAGGGCATAGCAGTTAATAGTTAATGAATTTAAACGACAGACTCGTGAGTATCCCACCCTCCCTCCCCCCCTCTACAATAAATGATGTATCTTTTTCGCTAACCGTTATTTATTACAGCACTCCTCTCCTACTTGTATAAATATTACCTGCCATAGATCAACGAGTTTGGTAACCACGCTGTTTCAAAATATCGAAATTTTGGCATTAGAACTAATAGTCGAGTCGAATCTACATATAGGGCTATCAAACGCCTACTCAAGAACCGCCTCTCCTCTTTAGACCAGCTATATACACACATATAGTCTGCTTGCCGCTCTCAAAGATAAGAGTATAAATTTAGATGTACAATAGCGAGATAGGGAGTCTTATATAAGTATAAAAGGGTGGGGATGTTTGATGATCTGGTGTTGAAGGTACGTAAAAGTGCTATTTTTTATCATTATATGGATAAATCTATTTGCCCCCCTAAAGTGCCCAAAGTGCTATCTTTTTATTATTATATGGATAAATCCATTTGCTCCCATCACCTCCGATAATCTCTAGGTCTCCCCCGATATTTTCTAGGTCTCCCCCGACATTCTCTAGGTCCCCTCCGATATTCTCTAGGTCTCGAGTTTTTACTAACCTCTTTTGCTGGTAGGTTGCACTATATGCCCTTAAACTTATGTAGTACCAGTTCCGCTACGCGTATAACGACTAGCTTAGAGATCTACGATAAGACCTAGATGCCATATATAAGAAGGTATTTACTGTTTAGTATGGGCTGCCCTGCAAGCACTTTATACTACGATTATTGTAAATGGATCCCCCATTAGTACTGGCTATGGAGGATGTAGATACGTATTGGTGGTTGAGCTTAGACGGCGGGCTTGGCGCGATGATAGAGGCTGAACGTCGTGCCTACGCGATATAAGACCCTATTGCCTTACTTGGCCGCCGACGAAAAGTAATTGTCCCCGACCTAGACCTTACAGATTATATACGTGGAGTATCGGGACGAGACCTTATGAACCCGGAAGTTCACGAGCCACGCGAGCTCGAGGGTAGTTATGGCCTTGCCCAGCCCGCCGCGCCCGCCGCCACCGCGCCTGTTGACCGCGACCGGTATGACAACCGCCGCATACCTTCTCACGATGAGGACGGGGCGCCCCGCCGGGCAACACTACGAGATGTAAGAGGGAGGGCACCAGCGCCTCGCCGCCAGAGACAACCCCGCGGTAGAGGTAGAGGAGGCACTCAACGAGCGGCAACTCAAGAACCAGCAGGAGACCCCATCACGAGAGCCGATTTTGATGCCTTTAAACAGAGCTTCTTAGAGAGTATCGCATCCCAGAGGACACCAGCACCAGAGGCGCCGCCAGCAACAGCTCCAGCCGCCATGGCACCCCCTCCACCCCACCCGTTTAGAGCTCAAGCCCCCTCTCCTTCGCCCTCGCCTTTTCACTATCCCTCCCCATCTCCCCATCCCCAAGTCTGGCAGCAGCCGCCAGTCTGGCAACAGCCGTCTGCCAGCTCTAACCAGCTTGGTTATGGACTGCCAGCGACTGTCAGCCAGCTGCCCCAGCACTGGGACGGCCCGCCCCCTTCTAACCAACAACAAGGAGGTGGATGGGTTATACCAGCAACGCAGTATGAGCGAGCTCCAGTCCCCATGGCACTACCTCCAGTGCCATTATACTCACAGAGGGCTCCCCAGCACTTTCATGGCGGGTATCAAGATCAGGGTAGGCATGTTGACAACCAGGGTAGACTAGAATCTGGGCATTTACACTCTGGCCAGCACTCTGGGTACGGCCAGCACTTACACGGCGGGCATCAAAATCAGGGTGGGCACGTGCACTCTGGGCGGCAAGTGCAGCATGTGCAGCAACAGAGCCAGCAAGAGGGACAGCAGTTACACTGGCAAGAACCGTATCAACGCCCTCCACGGTAGATAATTGACTGGATTGATGACTCTGAATAACCTCACGTAAAAGAAATAACGACGACGACGTAGATGTGGTGATGCGCGGCCATTGATTTAGCGGTGTGCTGGCACGGCTGGCACGGCTGGGGTGTGCTGGGCGGTTGACTAAGCAAAAAGTGGGTTTACCGTATGTGCGTACGGATTCTACCGTATGTGTGCATGGATTCCGGGCCGTTAGGGACCTTACTGGAGCTAGTATCTCGTATTCCGCTCCCGCAGCACCCACTGGTACTGCACACCGACGACGGGACAATAGCACTATCGTGGTTGCTGCGGCACGTACAAAATATAGAAGGACGGTGGGATGGTGTGCTCAGCTCATGACTTTGATTTGACCAGCCGCATCTCGTGCAAGATCGGATTCATGATGTAAGCTCTCTCCAGCGCCAGGTACTTACTTCCTGAACGTAGGATGGCATCTTCCCATTTCCCGTTACCTTTACAATTATCAGGTGTGATGAAAAAATTTCCCCAACCACCCGTCACACCCGGGATGCCGGATCGGGTAGAGCTGAAGGCCGCCGTGGCCGCCGTGGGCTCTAGGCTATCCTTCCTCCTACATCTAAAAGTCTTGGCGCCAAGTGTTAGTGCTTCCGCTAGGACCCCCGCAAAAACCTTAACACCACTAAAATCGCCGTTTTCACGGTCGATCAACTCAATTCGGAAAGTATTACGAAATGCCTAACAACGAGGCTAACAAGGCTAAATTACCCTCGGGCTCCCCTCTAAAGCCCTTTCAATACTACGCGGCACTTTATACGCCGCCCGTACCTACCCCGGCATCGTAGCCGAAGCCTAAGCGGCCTCGGATTAAAGAAGACTACTAAAATGCCCCTCCTACTATTAATTTTACTATTTAAAAATTCTTCGTAGTTATAAAATAATTTACCGACCTTACTATTACTTAGGCCGACGTCCTCTAAACCTTCGCCGAAGCTATTAATACGTAAATAAAACGCTTTGTAAACTATTCGCCGGCTTACTGCCTCTAAGTTAAAACTTTTTTATATATTTTTACTAATATTATCCGATAGAAAATTTCTACTTTACTACCTACCCCCTACTTTTCGGCCCCGCCTACCCCCTACTTTTCGGCCTCGCTTACCTTATATTTTTCTATTTCCCTAGAAATTATTTATTTTACCCTTCCTGTACGCCCTATTATTATTGCCGTTCCCGTCGCTATATTTACGCCTAAACCGATTATTAAACTTAAATCCTTTACTAACGCCGCGGTTAAAAATACGCCTTCTAGGCCTATCGACGTTTCTTTTTATTTAAAAAGAAAAATTATAATTTCTATCGCTATTATTACCCCTAAACCTAACGGCCGGGTTTTTATTTAAATAGACCCCCAATCCCCCTATAGGGATATTATTACCTATATAATTAGGCGTAATATTATTGAATTCTTTAGCCTCCGTCCTAAGAATATTATTATTTACTATACGATTTATTCTAATTTTATTTTAATCCTTCGTAATAACGAAATTAAAGACGTAATTATAAACCGCTTTCGGGATATTAATTCTAATTTTAGTATAAATATTAAATTATTAAAACGCTAAGTAATATACGCCGTCCTTAACGTCCCTATAAAAATCTAGTTTAAGAATAATATATTATTCCTATTATAGAATATATTATTAAAGAAATTTTTATTTAAACCGGGATAAAATTTGTTTATACTTATATTTCTCTTAATTATAATGGGCGTATTTATTATTATATTACTTAACTAATTGCTTTCGAAGCCCCTTAGGCCCCTTTTAAACTTTTTAATATTAGCGGCGTTTTATAAATTATAAATAAGAAGTAATCCCTTACTTAATACTTAAAGTATTTTAATTAATACAGCCGCCGTAGCTACCTCTGTCCTTATATTTATAAAGATTATAAAAAGACGGATTATATTAAGGAGGCTTATATAAACCCCTTCTAATATATTAATTACTACGGCTTATACCCCGCTATTTATTTTAATTATTATGTTAAATTTATAAAATAATATAGTAATTATATCCGGCTATTAAAGTAAATTAAAGGCGATATTAAAATTACTAGTTAAAAAAGATATAATGAGGCTAATAATATCGTTAAAAATAAGAAGGGTAACGATTCTTCTAATAACTCCGCCCCCTCCGGCCTTAAAAATTCGGATACTATATCCTAATCTTAATTATAGCCTACTGCCGAAGATTTGGCTATATTAGAGGCCTAAATCGCTGAAGAATCTTCCAATTCTAAAAGTTTAAAAAGATTTACTTATTACTAATAATTTATAATTAAGGTTACTTTCCCCTATTAATAGAAGGATAATTATATCGACCTGCCTAATTTAATACGCTTAAATTATATATTTTTTAAATTAATATAATAAAAAATTCGGGTATTTACGTAATTGCCTTCTATATAACTTTTATAGAGGACGTTGATATTATTCTTTTATAAAAATTTAAAATTTAAATAACGAAGGAAAAGAATTTACGAACGTTCTCCTTCGGCCTATATTCTCTCTTTTCCCTAATTTGTACGTAAATTAAAAACCCTATTATAAAGCTTTATATATTTATATACGTTAAGAAAGGCCTAATTATAATAGCCTTCTGGCCCGGAAATAATAATGATTTGGGGAATTTTTTCCTGTTTTTTCTTTGGTACCGTTTCATGAGAGTTATTACAAGAAGAGAGGTCTAGGCAGTGGGAGGAGATCAGCTCCTGGCTTTAATAGGTTGAAGGGTATCGTTAACCTAGAAATAAAAGGGTAGAAACTCCTTCTTCATTTTAAACGAGAAGGATAGATACTTAGGACTAAATATTACTTACGACGAATATATTTGAATTTGTACTTTCTAAATTTACTCTTCGCTAAATTTATTTTTACTTTGTAAATTCCTTCCCCGAACTTGAGAATTTTAACCTCCAAATTTATTCCCCCTTTTCTATTTAAAGTCTTTAGAATTTAAAGGTTAGAAGTAATACTTCAGTATTACTTTTAATCTACTCCTTAGGTATTTATAACAATTATTTAAACTTTTAAATCTAATTTTATTATAGATATTACAGCCCTCTATAAACGATTTAACTTACTCTTTCAAGCTTTAAGGTTCTTCTTTTAAGTCTTGTAGGGTTATTATTTTTTTTTTGTAGTATAGTTTTTATTCTAAATTAAATGGTAATAAGGACGAAATAAATTTTAAACTCCTAATTAAATTGGTTAATACGAATTCGAAGAATTTTTGGCCAGGATTTTTCGTAGACGTAGAGGTTTGCCCTCCTTTCTTTAGGATACTAATTTAATAGTCGACCGAATAATAAATAGTTAATTACCCCCTATAATAATAGAATTATTTAGTCAATTCTTCGGAAATATTAATATTAAATATATACAATTCCTTACCTCTTCATTTAATTTACAATTTGCCAATATTTTTTAATAAATATTCTAACCCCTTTCCCTTCTTTTATTAAATTATAAGCGACATAAATTACGAAGAAGAATTATATTGAGAGATTAGATTAGTAAGAAGATAAATTAGAGACAATAGAATTAATAGTTTAAATTATATAAGAATTCGAAAAAGTTGAATTAGAGATAGAGAATTAATCCGCTCCCTACCCTTTTTTCTTACCTTCGCTATAAATATTCGAAAATTATACATTAAATTTTTCTTTCGATTAATTATAATTTTATTAAATTGTATTATATTATTTTTTCGAACCTTATTAACTATTTTTTTATTTATATTAGGTTTTTTTTTAGAAGCGAATATTATTAGTAGGGTAATTATTAATAGCGATTAGTATAATTAAAAATATTACTAAATAAGTAAATTATTATTAGACAATTTAATCTCCGGTTATATTAAATTATTTAATTTAAATTCTAATATTTAAAGTCTAGCGGTATAAAGGTATTTGTACAATATTAATCCTTTCAATAAAGAGTATTAGATCTGTTTATTTTTGAGTAATTTTATTAATTTTTATAATTATTATTCTATATATTTATTAGTATATTTACTTATTTATTATTCTTTATTTAATTAAAGACTTTTGTTCTTTATTGAGTTATTTTCCGATAATATATCCAATTCCTTTTTTAAATACGATAATATTATTCTTAAAATTAATATTCCCGAGATTCCGGTTAAAGGAGTAGATTTTCCTATAGTAGTCGTATTTTTTAATTCCGTTTTCAACCGGTCTAATATTTAGTAAAGCTATAATATTAAACCTAAGAAGAAGTTTGATAGTAAGAGAGTTATTAAGTACTTCAAATTTTTCGAAGAAGAGGTTGGCTATATTAGCTTTAGTAATAATAAATTTAAAATTAGCGTTTAGATTATTTAATATAAAAAGTAATTTAAGGATATTATTAAAGGTATCCTCCATTAATTTAAATAAAACAACGAGGTTTCTTAGAAGAATTTTATTAAAACTTTTAAAACGATTTATAAGGTTAAGGACTTTAAGTAAATAGATAGTATATTTATTATTTTAAAGAAGTTTTATATTAAATAAATCCCTTACGAGAAGGATAAAATCGATGAGGCTATTCTTAATTATATTACTCTCCTTATTCGCTAGAACAATATTAATAGGGAGGCTATTAAAAAATTAGTTATTAAGAACTTTTATAAGAAATTGAATATTAAAATTAAGTAAATAATCGCTAGTATTATATCCGCTAAGAGTAAGGAGGTAATTTTTAAGATAAATTAGATTGCCTTCTATATAGACCTTTAGAATTCTATTATTTAATAGTTTAAAGAAATATCTTTTAATAATTCTTCGAACTCTTTTAATTCTAGCGAAGAAGAGATTATTATTAAGAAGCGTAAAACTAAGAAGAAGGTCGTCGATATAGATAGTTCCTCTAATTCTAATAACGGTAATATAATTATCATTAAAAAGACTACTTCTATTGAAAAGGTTAAATAGTCGGTTAAAATAACTAATCCAGTCCTACTTATTAAAATTAACAAGAGGATTAAACGTATTAATAATATAGTAAATAAATTTATTAATTAATTTGAAAAGTTAATAATTTATTATTTTAAAATAGAAAATATATAACGCTTCGTTTAAAACCTTCTTCCTACCCTTTAGTAACCTATATATTTTATTTAGATTTTTCATTCTCCTATTTAAATTAATACTATATTAATTTCCGGCTTTAGCCGAAATAAAGGTTAGTACCCTTTATTTCGCGGCGGATATATTCCTTACAATTATATTTTTCGTAATAACCGGGCTCCTATTATATATTATTAGTATAAAAGTAATTATTTTATATACGAATACGATTAAAGATAGTACAATATTATATATAAATATTATTTATTCATTATTACTTAGCCTTTTAGAGGGTTAAATATTTAAATCTTCTTTGGATTTGATTAGGACCCTAATTAGAGGGTGGATTATTAATTGTATATTAATACCTAACGTTAAAATAAAGTTAGGGAATTACTCTAATCTTTAATAACTATTAAAATTAATTATTTAAAATACTTTGAATTTAAAAAGTAAGAATTAAAGTAATTTAAGGGAAAAGATTTTAAAAAGTTTAATTATATCCCTAATTTCAATTTATTTCCCTTAGGTAATAAATAAATATAGGAGGAGATTTAAACTGTAAATATTAAATAGAAGAAGGTTAGGATTAATATTATTTAAATTAATAAGTATAATTATTTTTATAAAATAATTTAAATTATTTAAGAAAGGGCGGCGGCTACCTATATAATTATAATTAATTTTGAGGAAAAATTCCCCGGTAAGTCCTTAAAAGTTATTAAATTAATAAATTTGGGCGATAAGGTAGAAATTAATACCCTTAAGCCTTTTTCTATTATAATTATTACTATAAGAGAAACTAAGAAATTTAGGATTTTTAGTAAAAGTTTCCTCCTTTCTATTAATACCCCTATATTTGCGGTTGCCCCTCCTTTTAAAGAAGCCGATTTAAATAAGCGAGCCTTTAAACGCAATATAATAGTTATAGAAAAGAAGTAACCTACCTCCGAATCCGTTACTAAGAAAATTAAGAAGGTTTATTTCTTTAAAAAATTTAAGGACTTTAAAATTTATAATAATATAATTAAATTAAAGGATTTTTGCCTTATAATAATAAAGTTCATAACTATTAGAATAAATATTACCATTAAGGACGTTATTAAAAATAATCTTACTAATACTATAGTTATTTATTAATAGGTTAATTTATTTAATAGTACTAATTATAACGAAGATAACGGAATATTTAAGCTTGAATTTAAATATAATAGGAGCGCTATTCGTAATAATACCCCCGAAGCTAATAAATTTATCCTTATTATATTTAAAATTAACGTTTAAATTAATATTATATTTATTAAAAAGGGATTTACTCCTTTTAAAGTAGCAATTAATTTTATAGAGGTATATATAAGAGGCGTTATATTTTCCCTCTATAATTATATTAATTTAATAGGAATATATAACCTTTTAGTATTAGAATGGCGAACTTTTAAATAATTCTAGTATAAATTTATACGAAGAATATTAATTTATAAAGCCTTTATTAACGCTATAAAATACGTAGAAATATTTACTTTAATTATAGAGAAGGGAATTATTAAACTTTTATTATTATTTACCCTAATAATTTTAATTAAAGTAAAGGGAGGGTAGAAGATTATTACTTTATTCGATACTAGTATAGAATGTAATACTATTTATAAGGGGCTTGTAGATTAGTTCGGTTTAAATATTATTAGGATGGTAATTAAAAATATTAATAGTAATAGAGGAGAAAAGAACTTCCTTAGGGAGATTTGTAAAAAGATTTACTTATTCGATAAGAATAAAGAAATTTACTTTTTTATTATTAAAAACCGCTTACTTAATTATAAAATTATATTAGGTTTACCCTTCTTTTAGAATATTAATATTTATATAAAATATAAGGATAATAATAAGAATTATATATTAATTATAATTAGTAGGGTAGTAATTTACGCCGCTTTAATTATTAATTTAAAGGAATTAATAAATATTAATTAACGGGTTTAAATCCTGAATAATATTTATAGCCCTTATAATATTCGGTAGGGAAAGCGTTATAAATATTAGTTTTCCAGTAAGGGTAGAACTATTAAATTGGATAGAATTTGAAGAGGATAATTATAGAATTACCGCCCTTATTAATAAAGTAATAGAAGAAGTAATTTTGATATTATTTAAAGAAAGGGAAAGGTATTAGGTTTTATAGAAAGTGTAGGGGATTATTGGAGGAGAGGATACGAATTTTAAGGTTAATTCGAATCTAGAGAGTATTATTCGGCCGCGTTCGGTATAAAGTAAAAGAATAAATTTTAAGGTTAATAAAGGAAAGGATTATTAAGAATTAAAGGGTTAGTAGGAGTTGGAAATAATTATTATTATAAAGAAGGTAAAGAAAAGGATTAAGAAGGCTTTAGTAAGAGAATTTAGGAGGGTTATAAAGAGATTTGAAAGTAAAGTAAAAAGATAGAAATTAAAGATTCTTTTTATATATATTAATATTATATATAAAAGGGTTAGGTAAAAGGTTAATCCCGTTAATAATATAGTTTCGGATAGATTAAAATTTAGAGGGAACTTTAATTAGAAAGTTAATAAAATAGTAAAAGTTTAGGAGTAAATTAGTAATATTTTGGAAAATTTTAGTACGGAATAGGATTTTTACATTATTCCCCGGTTTACGGAGTTGATTAGAGGGTTAAAATTAATAAAAGAGCATTTTTAAATTATTATTAGGATAGTTTAAAATATTTTAAACGATAGAGAAATTAAATTATTTATTTATATTTTTTTTAATAGGGAGAACGCTTTCGCTTAGGATTTTATAGAATATAGAAAATTTAACGTTAAGGTAATTCCTCTTTAAAAGATCCGTATTATTTTATATTTTGTTTAGTAGATTAAAGTTATTTTTATTTTTAAGGTTCTTTATAATAAAGTTTGTGATTTATTTAAAGATAGAATTAAGAAGGGAATTTTCGAAGAAAGTTACGTTACGTATAAGAATAATTAATTCTTTATTATTAAGAAAGATAGAAGTTTGTATTTAATTAATAATATTTAGCGGATTAATAAAGTAATTCTACGAAATATAAATCCGCCTTTAAATTATAAAGAGTTTAATAAAGGTTTTGGAGGCTATAAAATAATTTTATTTTTGGATTTATTTTTTGGCTATAATTAAATTTCCTTCGATGAAATTAGTAGAGATTTTACGACTTTTTTAATACTATTAGGGTATTTTCGGATAATTATTTTATTTTAAGGAGGTATTAATTCTATTATTTAATTTATAAGAGTAATAACCCGTATATTTTATAATTTAATTTTTAACGTTTACTAATTATATTTTAATAATATTTATATTAAAGGTTTTAAAATTAATTATAATAGGGAGGTGATTAATAATAAAGGTATTAGGAGATACGTTTTAAAATATTTTATAAATATCGATAAGGTCCTTCTTAATATAGAATTAATAAGAGGAATAATTACTACTATTAAATCCTAATAGTACTAAAACCAAATTATTTTTGTTAACTATTTTTACTCTCTTAACAGTAGATTTTTAATTGTAAATAAAATTATTAAAATTAATAAGTAAATTTATTATAAAAAGTAGATTAAGAAAAAGGGTAAGGAATTAGAGTAAATTAGAACTTTCTTTAGTATTATAAGTTATTACCGAATTTGGATTAAGAATTTTAATATTATTATAATCCCTTTTTACACTTTAATAAAGAAAGGAGTAAAATAGAATTAGGGGGAAAATAAATAGTTCGTTATAGAATATTTTTAATATTTAATAATTATAACCTTAATTTTCGCTACGTTAATATACGACGATGACCGATATAGGATAATTTATTTAATAGTTAATATATTATTTGAAGGTTGGGGTATAATATTAGAATAGATCGGTTTCGATAAGAAAAAATATTTATATTGCTTCGAGAGTAGAATTTAATCCGACGTCGAAAAATATTACAATACTACTAAGAGAAAATTTCGAAGTTTCTTCTATACATTAAAACAATTAAAACAATATTTATTTAGCGTTTATTTTATTATTAAAATAAATATAATAGTCTTTATATATTAGTTTAATAGTATTATTAATAATATCCTTAGAGCTTTTTTTATAAAATAGATTATTTAGATTAAAGTTTTTAATTTTAAGGTTAAATATATCCTAGGAAATAAGAACGTTATTATTAATAGTTTATTCCATAAACCTCTAAGACCTTTTAATTTATACAAGAAGGAATACGAGGAGGATATTAACAATTTTATTAACGCGTAGATTTATAGTATTTTTATTATTTATATAAATATTTTAGAAGTAATTTTTAAAGGAAATTAATTTTAATAGTCTTAAGAGATTATTTTTTACTTAATATTTTATAAGGTTCTTAAGTATTTAAAGGGATTTATTCTTCGCCGGTAATTCCATAATAATACTATAAAATATTTTATTTTTAAAAGCGTTTTTTAGCTTTTACTTACTAACCTTTCGTAGGTTTTATAAAAATTTATTAATAATTTTAAAGATTGTAAATTAATATTAATATATTATTATAATAAAGTTAGGTATTACGGAAGGGAAGGGACGTATTAGTAGATTATTAAGTATTATTATTAGAAGGGTATATATATTTAAATCGAGGAGATAATCCGTTTTTATTTATAATATTAGAAGTTTAATTTAAAGCGGTTCGAGGATAATTATAAGTAAATTTACTTAAGTATTTAATTTATAAGAAGGTAAATATTTAATATTTAATTTATATTAAGTATTATTAAGAAAAGGATATTATTAATAGAAGTTAGAGATAATTTTATTAGGTATATAGAGGTAATTATTTTATTTAATACTAAGGCGGAATTAGTAGTTAATTTTTTAAAGATTATTTTTTTTCGATAGGGATATCCGTTCACTATTTTAATTAATAGTAATTTAAAGTTTAAAGGAGAGTTTAAAGACGTATTCTAATAATTGGGGATCCTTAAATATATTATTATTCCCTATAATTTTAGGATTAATAGGGTAAATGAGTAGGGCTATATAATTATTATAATTTTTTTAATTAAAATAAATAATAGTAAGAATATTATTTGGAGGAAATTCCTATTTTTCGTCCTTTTTATAAACCGAATTATAATTAGAGGTAATTACGGATATATACCCTTCTAATTTATTTATAGTTATAACCCAATTATTTTAATTAAATTTGATTTTTCTTTTTAGAGAATAGTAGATTAGTAGAATAATAGTAAGAAGATAATAAGGGAGGAGTTAATTTCTATAGTAATTAAAATATATTATAATATTAAATATTATTTCGTTTAAATAATTAAAAAAATTATAGTAGTAAAGGAGTGAATAATTAATTATAAAAATAAATATAATCGATAGAAGATAAGGCTTTAAAATAGTTAGATTAAAATTAGAGATTTAATATTAATTTACAATAGTATTTATTGTATTAATATAAATTCGGTTAAAAAATTGAATTACCGATAGTAAGGTTTATTTTGTATTTTTCGGATATTAAAGAATATTTATTATATAGAGACCTTTAATAGAATATAATTTCTAAAGTTAATTAGCTCTTAAAGGATTAAAAAGTTTATAGTTAGGAATAGAATTATATTAATAGTAGATAATTTAGATGTATTTTTATTGGAGTAGATTTTTCTTAAGGAAGGAGGGCGTATAGGAGATTGTAAACTAATTAAAGATAGAATTATAATCGAAGAAAATTAATAATAAAATAAATTGCGAATTTAATTTGTAATTAAGTTCGAATAGGGTATTACTAAGGAATTGAGGGAAACGAGGTTTAGTACCCGAAAGTAGAGGATAGAAGAGAAAAGGTGTACTTTTTATTTAGAGGTCTTTTTACTAAATATTAAATTATTAAAGGATTGGAAAGTAGTAATAGAGGAGGAAGAGGAAGAATTATAAAATAGTTATTAGAAAATTAATAACGTTAGTAATAATTAGGCGGGTTGTAAATCCGGAATATTAATTGGGAATTAGTAATTTATAATTACCGAACGAATTTGTAATAAGAATATTAAAACGATTTTTTAATTAATAAGGGATATATAAATCCGTTACGTACAACGACCGATTAATTAATTTCCTCCTTATTTTTACTTTTATTATTTTTCTTTACTATATTATTTTAATTTTACGTTTTTTATTATTTATTTATTTTATTTTATAATTAATTAAGGGAAATCCCTACTAATTCTATAATATAAATATTCCCGATTTAAACCGGCTTTAATTTATTAAATCCGTTTAAGGGAATTATATTTTTAGGTAAGGGGCGGATTTAGGTTATAAGATTAAAATATTAATATTCTTCGGCCTTTATTTAACGACTTTTTTTTAATTTTTATTTTAGTTTTTATATTTTATTTAACGAAAGTAGTTACTAAGAATTTATTTACTTTCGAAGGGAAGATAAAATATTAAAAGATGGAAAGGGGGAGATTAGTATTAAAGGAAAAAGGGAAGATTATTTATTATTATAATATTATTTTTTTATTATTTCTTTTATTAAATTCTTTAACGAAAATTTTTATAATTTTTTTCTTTAAGGCGAAAAATTTTAGTTATTCTTATATTATTACAAAAATATTATACTTTTTATTACAATAAGAAAAAGATCTAATAATATTATAAGTAATAAATTTATTTATTTATTAAGAGGATAATAGACTCCCCTTATTTAATACCCGCTCTACTTATATTTATATTATTATCTTTATCCTCTAAATTTATACTTTATTAATATAGGGTCTTATTATTTAAATAATTAATTTGTAAGCGGCGGTTATTATAGAAGGTAAACCTTTAACTTTTAAAATTAAGAGTCTAATATTTATATTACGTATATTAGGTTTAGTATTTTTTTTAAAAGGGGACGCGTTAAGTAGTATATATTTAATTGGATTGAGTAATATTATTAATAATTAGGATATTTCCCCCCCGATTACGGTTATTTTTAAGGGTTTTAATATTTTTAAAGATAGTAGGATAATTTTTTTTATTAACGTTCTTCCGGGCGAAAATCTTTAATTCCTTAATATTTTTAGCCGAATAAGTACAATCGATAGTATAGTTAATATCCTAAGTATAGTTCCTATAAATCCCCCCTTTAATATTAATTAGTATAGATATATAATTTATAAAGGGCGATTAGACGTTAAAGGTTTTTTATTTATTATTCGGGAAAATAGATATAAAAGTCTTTTATATTTTAGTAAAATAGTAAGAGTAGGGGTATTTATTTTTAAAAGAAAAAGAAGTTAGTAAGGGAAGAAATATAGGTTAAAAAGGAGGAGATTTGTACGGTATATTAAAAGTTTAAATAAATAAATTAAAAATTTATTCCTTTTTAATCCTTATATAAGTAATATAGTATTCTTAAGGTTAAGCGCCCTTTTTTTTAATAAAAATATATTAGGGAAGGTGCGTATTAAAATCCCTATTTTTAATATGATTAAGAAGAGTACGGCGGTATGAATTGGTTAGGTGAAAGGTTTTTATAAATTTACAAAGCTTAACTATACTTATAGGAAGAATTTATTTTATATATAGTTTATTAATAAAGGTAGGTTCGGTAATAGCGTGGATTTATATTACGTTAGTGAATTTCTTATTATTTTCTTTGTAAATTATATTTTGAAGGGAATTTATAAAGATCCGGTCGTAATTAAGATGGATATATACTTTCGATAGGAATTATTTTTTTCCGTCGGGACGTTCGTTAGTATAACGAAGGTTATTTTTAATAATTAAAGGATATATTAGAATAACGCTTCCTATTAATTTAATAAATTAATCCTTTTAGACGATATTTATAAATTTAGTAACGTTTGTATTAGGTTAGGGGTTAGTGCTTTTTTCCTCGAAGGGTAGATTTCTATATTCGATTTCGATTTAAATAGGATTATTATTAAAATTTCAAAATATATTTAATAAGCGTTTAGGATACGATAAAATAATAGGTAAAAAGGGTATTAAAAGAAAAATATAGAGAAATGATAGATATATATAGAAAAAATATAATAGAGGAGGGAGGAGTAGATTTATTACGATAATAAAGGCGTATAAAGTATAATGGGTAGTAAATATGCGTTGCTTGGACGATAAGGATGGGAAGGTTTTAGGTAGAGTTATAGAGTGGGAAGGTATTATTAGGAGGAAAATAAATAGATTTTAAAATATTAATTAGGCGGATTAGTACCTAAATAGTACTTAGAATTCTAATGGCGATTATAGAATAGTATTGAGACGTTTTTTTTCTTCAGATTTATAGTATAATATATTCGCAAATTTTAGTGCCCCGTGCAAATTTTTTTAAAGTGTAAATAATAAGTGCTGATTATTATTATATAAACTTCCGTCCTTTCTAATAACGAGTAGATTTGTACCTTTTATAATTATTTCTCTATTATATAGATAAGTCTTTTTTTCTGTTTCCCTTTGTATTAGTAGAGTAAATTAGTATTGTAGTAATATGGCGTTGAATATTTGGTTAAAGAAGTTCGATTTTGAAAGGCTATTTAATAGAGAGATCGAATAAACGTTGAATATATATAATATTAGTTGTTACCCGTTGGTCTTTAAGATTAAGGTAAAATATAGGTATTAATATAGGATTGAATTTAGGAAGGGGGTAATCCTATCCTTATTATACTATTATATTACTATTATTTAGTTATATATAGAAGAAGAGTTTAATAAAGATATTATTTTTAGTTAAAAGGTATTAATTTATTATTAGAAATTCGACGGTATTAAGGAGGAGTAAGAATTATTAAATATTTGGAAATAAAAAGATTTGTTAGTATTTATTTATAGAGAGTAAATTATAGTAGAATAGCTACTATTTCTATCCGTAGGAGATTAATTCCCTGTAATACTAGTTTTGAATCCCGCTATTAATTTGCCCCCCGTTATTAGTAAATTTAAAATTAAGGAGAAAGTTTAGTTTGAGGAAGAGATCCCTATTATTGTAACCGCCGTCGAAGAGATTCTTATTATTAAAAAGCTTTTAGTAGAATTAGAAATATAAAAAGTAGGTTTAAGTACGATTATTATTTAATATTTTATTTATTAGAGAAATAGCCTTTCGAATTAGGAAGATTTTAACGTTAGTAGAAGAGAGGTTTGCCCTCTATGCGTTGAATAATTTAGGGATTTATTTTTAGATTCCGATTGGAAGTTCTTAAAGTATAAAAATAATAGAATTTTAAATATAGAAAGCGTACTTCCTTTTTATATTATATTTAATAAAGCGGATATTTCGATATATATAATTATAGTTAGTATAAATTTGTACTTTCTTAATAATTGGAGAGAATTAAATTAGTTGGATAGGATAATATAGAATGCTTGTATTTTAAAAATGGCGAATTTATAATATTATATTAACGTTAAAAAGTAGTTAAATAGTATAGAGGTTTATTTAGCCCTAATTTGGATATTAAAGAATTTTGGGGATAGGATTTATATTTTACCGATAGGGGTAATTTTATTAAGTACCGATTAGTACTTCGTAGCTGTTAACGTTAAAGTAAAAGTTTTTATAAAAATAATTCGATAGTAGTATTTTTTAATTTATATAGATAAATATTTTTCGTTAGTTATTTTCAATTAATTAGAATATATTTAGTACTATTATAATTCGGCGTATAATAATAAGAGGGTAGAGTAGATTAAAATTATATATTTAATTTATTCCCTTGTAAATTTCGGGTATATAGATATTATTAATTACTAGTTTTAGATAGAGATTTAGTAGATTCTATAAGAATTCCCTAAATAATAATCCTTTTAGACTTGTAGCCTTTAAGTATTAGAGGTAATTAGGATATTTTTTATAGAAATTAAGAGAGTAGATTAATACTTTATTAGAAGAGAACCTCCCTATTTATAATTAGCCCTTTAGGAAAATAGTAATTATTAGAGTTTTTAAACGTAAATAGACGATTTATTATAGTTGGAGAAGGTTATAGTCCGTTAATAGATACGTATAATATATAATTATATTAGAATTAAATAGGTTAATTCTATTGAGGAGCTAATAGATAGATAGTAACGTATAGATTTATACTATAGTTTATAGTTTAAGTTTGAATATTAAGTCGGCCGAATTAAATTTAACGCGGAATTTGAAGAATTTATTTATAGAGGGTTAGAAGATAACTTTATATTAGGAAACGTTACTACGTTCTACGACTTAACGGTTTAAGGATTAAGTTTTCTTATTATTTTTTTTTATAGGCTTTAGTAATATAAGGAGAGAAAGGAGATAATTAAAGAATTTTCGGAGGAATAGGCCGACCCGAACGAGATAGGAATATTAATTAATTATAAGATTATAATCGAAGAAGTACTAATAATATTAAAAAAGTAGTAGACCCCTTTTAAAGCCGTGGTTAAAATATTAAGGAAATTAAAAGTAGTCCGAAAGATTAAAAAATAATAAAATAAAGAATTAATTAATTCTTTTTGAAGCGCAGCTGTTATGGTCTAGGGAAAGAAGTGTGTTAACACGAAGTGAGCGAGCATAGCGGAGCTTTTCTCTAATGGGGCCGAGGGGGGGGGGGTTTTTCGCCTTGTGATTGGTCCGTAGAAAGTGAAATCCGTTGCTTGGATTGGTTAGAATTTTGGCGGCCTAGGTCCGTATACGGGGGTCCCTGGGGGTGTCCCCCGGGTCCGGGTCTTTCGTAGCCCGTGTACCTACGGGGGTCCCCGGGGGTGTCCCCCGGGTCTTTTTACCCTAACCCTTTTAGCGGGGGGTCCCGGGGGGCGGCAGCCCCCTAGTAAACCTATAAATCCTTTCCTAAATTATATATACGCGCTTTTACCTCTATATAATCGACTTCGATTCTACTTAATCGACTATCTTTTTTTTTAATACTATTTACTAACTAAGTAGTGAAAGACGGTTGGTTGACTGGTCGTCGAGAAGGGTAGTTGAAGTAACCGTATCCCAAATGGAATAGTCTTGAGGGTGGATGAAAAGATAGAAATGGTCTTTCTCTTCAATGTGGAGGAAAACGGTTGCAGTGTAGGAAATTGAGGTTTCCTGAGGCATGGGTGTGTTGGGCGTTCAAAGACGAGCAGAATGGTATATAGTTTGTGTGTGTAGGTCTTATATTGGTAAAAATATTGCAAAGTGTCTAATAAGCTATATAAAACCTTTTCTTTCCTCGAAGGGGGCTTCCCTTCTTATAGACTTTCTGGGCCAGCCGGTTGTCCTATGAACAAGCCGTTTTTTCCGTTGCATTCCTCGGCTTCCGGAGATTCCGGAAACGTTTTGTTTGTTTGTTTCCGTCAAGGAATGGCCGAGCAATGGGGATTCCAAAATCCATCCCTTGAATTCCATCCCTTGCATTCCCAGCTGGTTGCATCCAGCCGGGCATTCCTGGGCCGCCCTGGATTCCTGGGCCGCCCTGGCGACCCTTGCAGGCGCCTTGCAGGCCACCCTGGCAGGCACCCTGGTCAGTGCAGAGCCTCAACCACCCTCTACGAGGGTTAGGGTTATATATGGAAGAATTTCAACAACGAATATTTAAAAATCGATAAAAATCAACCAAAAATATAGGGCATATATTTATATTATATATTACCCATATATAGTTGCTTATACTCGTATGGTATAATCTGGACCCGTAAATCCGTTATAGATATATAATATTATATAATATATATATTAAGACTAACAAGTAGTTAATTAAATAATTATCGCAATTAATCGTAATAATATTCCCGATCCGGCTAATTAATTAATTATTTATAAATTGGATTTTAACGGCCTTTATATTTATCGGTTATTTACGAGAATTTTAGCGGCCTAAGTCCGTATACGGGGGTCCCCGGGGGTATCCCCCGGGTCCGGGTCTTTCGTAACCCGTATACTTACGGAGGTCCCCGGGGGTGTCCCCCGGGTTTTTTTACCCTAACCTTCTTAGCGGAGGGTCTTAGGGGGCGGCAGCCCCTTAGTAAACCTATAAATCCTTTCCTAAATTATATATATACGCCTTTACTTCTATATAATTGACTTCGATTCTACTTAATCGACTATCCTTTTTTTTAATATTATTTACCAACTAAGTAGTTAATTAAATAATTATTATAATTAATTATAATAATATTCCCGATCCGGCTAATTAACTAACTACTTATAAATTGGATCTTAACGGCCTTTATACTTATTAATTATTTACACGATAATCGATTACGCGTAGCCGACTTCCTTTATATATAGCCGACTTCTTTTATATATATACGATTACCCTTAAACTATACTTCTTTTAGTAATTAAAATACTTTTAAAGTAAATATTATTTGAGCGATAATCGATAATCGATTATATGTAGCCGACTTCCTTTATATATAGCCGACTTCCTTTATATATACGCGACCACCCCTAAACCGTACGGCTTTTAATAATTAGTATACTTTTAAAATAATTAATATTAACTTTTATTTATATAATACTTTTAATTATCTTAGTATTATCTGTATTATAGTATTTAATGCCGTAGATTCCCTTATATTAATTTATTCCCAAGTAGATTTTATGTATAATATACATTTTTATAGGATATAGCTTCTATTAATCTATTTAGCTCTAAGCCTCCTCCTCCTCCTTTTAAATAGGGCGTTTATAATAAAAGAGAAGAAGATATTGAATTATAGTAATATAGGAATTATAGGCGAAACTTCCTTATAGTTCAATTTATTAGTAAAATAAATTTAAATAGGCTAGTTTAATAATACTTTAAATATCGTAATATTTAATAAAGAAAACGTTAGGCGAATTTCCCCCGGATTATAAATATTATTCGTAATTATTCGGCTATAATAAACCCGCCCCTTTCTGTACTTAGTATACTTATTGCTCCGGCTCCTCTACGTCTTTTTACTCCGGCTCTAATTCTACTGGCTTTAATTCCTCCGGCTCGTCTAATTTCCGTATAGGAAACTCCTATAGCACTTACAATACGGCGTTTATAGTCTTTAATATTTATTAATACTTCGCTTTAATAGTTAATATAGAATACTATTATTAATAGTTAACTACGTACGCCAATTCTACGTATATATATTCCTAATCTTTCTTTTCTACAACGTAATATAAATTTATAAGATTTACCCCTTACGGTAGAAGCCCGGAAAGCCCGTAATATAATCCGAAGAGACTATCGAGTCCGCTATTATAATAATAAGGATGTTTTTTAGACGCCTTCTCTTCGGATATTATGGAATCTATTATATTTATTGTTTCCTAATATATTAGTATTGAATAGCCTGGCTAGGGCTAAAGACGGTGAGGATAATGAAGATATTGAAGAAGAAGATAATAAAGCTAATTATAATAATATTAATTATAAGGATACTAATTATAAGGATACTAATTATAATAATACCGACGATAGCCCGGCTTAATTTAAATATAATATTTATAGCTTTATACGCCCTAATAATATACGTTATTAAAGCTTAAACTTTATAGATTTTTACGTTTACTATATAGATTTTACCTTTTAACTAAATTATATTGCCGGTATATATAATCCCTTTAAAAATTTACTATTAAATTAACCTTTATTATAGAATAGATTATCTATAGGTAATATTTACGTAGATAACGCCGTATAAAATTCTTCGATATTAATAGTAATAAAATAGCTCGGTATTTCGGATACCTTTAGGATAATTAAAACGACGACTATAATAAGGATAGGCTATATAATATAGTAGG
The DNA here is from genome assembly GCA_009806015.1 of Neurospora sp. CHS-2018b. Taxonomy (NCBI): domain Eukaryota; kingdom Fungi; phylum Ascomycota; class Sordariomycetes; order Sordariales; family Sordariaceae; genus Neurospora; species Neurospora sp. CHS-2018b. The sequence goes on from RAOV01000002.1 coordinate 1,139,569, forward strand.
CGAAGACAATAACGAATATAATAATAAAAATACTAACAGTAACGTTAACGGGTTTAACGATTATATATCCTTATCCCTTCTACGCGTATTATCCTCCCAATTATAACCCCTAATACTAATACGACTTCGAGGGCTACCACGGGGTACTTAACCGAATACTAATTGTAATATAACCCAACTAAAGCTCGTTATCCCTCGACCCGAGCCAAAAAACTTAATAGATTAAAAGTATATATTTCATCCTAATTTCCCCTTTCGATTATAGCATCCTCCTTATATACCCGGCTATAATCCCTTTCTTCAATATAAGGCGGTCCTAGAGCGTAATAAGGGTTATATAGATATATATAATAATATTATATTTAATATTAAATAGGAGGAATATACTTTATATTATAAACGATAGCTAGACCTATATATTAAACGCGGTATATATAAGTATTATATTAGTAAGTAGAAGAAGGAAAGATTTGGAAATATGCCGTTTTATTCGGCCGAAAATCTTATAGATTTTGGTAACGTTAATCCGGGTTTGCTAATATTTATATTTATCGAAGAATAATTAATTGCCCGGGTTTATATATATATTAACGTCTATTTCATTAGAGGAGTTTAATATCGGTATTACGGCTATATTATTAATTTTCTTCGAAATATTAGCTTAGTATATAACTATTTATTATTTCTACCGGAAGAGTTAAATATTATTATCCTCTACCCTTAGAATATAAATAATTAGGAATAGATTCGAAGATAATTTCGTCGAAATTATTATATTAATAAATATAATATTTAGATTTAGTTAGACTATTTAAAAGATAATTACCTTAATTATCGGGATATTATTATTAATTATATTTATTTTTCTTAGCTCCTAAAGGACAGTAATATTTTTAACCAAATCCTTACCCAAATTATTAAAGAGGATATTAAGATTAACGAAGATAATGAAATTAATAATATTAAGGACGAAAAAATCGCCGCTATACTAAACCTTATAATTAATTAAGCCTAACTCAATTAACTTATTAATTAATTAAATAATTAAAGACGAAGCTAGGGGTAGTGATTTGAATAGCCGTTTCTTCGGTATATTAATTTCGGCCCTATTTATAGTCCCGAGCTTCTTCCGGCCTTAATTAATCCGAATTTATCTGTTATCCCGGATATTTAACCTGCCCCGGTTTCTAGTCCCGATCTCTTATTTAGCCCGGTAATATTAGAGCTAGAATTAGAATTAGAATAATAACCTCTATTACTAGGTCTTAATAAATAGGGACGTATCCGTAATTTTATATAAATATTAAGATTTATTAGACCTACCCCTATTAGCGAATTTAATAAATTATAACTATTGCTTTTTTAAGTATTCTTAACCCTCTACCTTTAAGGTAAGGCCGACTTTATAGCCTAACGCTTTTATAAAGTATTATACTAAAATTATATTAAATACATTATAAAATAGAAGGATAACCGGTTTATTCGCTACCCCCGATTTTATTTCGTTACTTTTAATACCTTAATACGCAGCCAAATTAATTAAAAGAATTCTTTTTATATTCATCGTAATTTAGGCTAGGGTACTCTCTAGGCCGAAGAATTTTAGGAGGTATTTAAAGGCCGTATAAAATAAACCGAATATATCCTTAGGTCTATTATAAAATATACGGATATTCTACGTAATACCCGGCCTTATTAGGGAATTAAAAGATAGGCCCTAGAGGTATATATTTATAGATTCGGTATACCCTCCTTCTTTATAACCTTTATATTAGCCGACTTATATTAGAAATTATTAATTAAGCTTATACCCCATTATAATAAATAGTTTAAGGGTAATAAGCGCGAACGTAGTAAAATTATATAGGAGAATCTTTATAATAATTTAATAATCGGTATATAGTATTTCTAGAAGAGGTATAAAGTATTCTATAATAAGGTCCTTATTTTAAAGTTCTATATTATTAATTACTAGGACCGGTATAAGTAGTAGGCTCGCGGTAGCCTTTATAATTATAGCCTATATTAATATAAAAGTATATTTAAAATATAGTTTAAGATGGTTGAGGGTAAAGATATATTTATTATTTTCTAGGGTATTTATATTATAGCTATTAATTTAGAGCCGTATAGAGCTCTTAATATAGTTGAAGGCGACGTATTTATTATCTATATAAGGGAATACGAATAATTAACCTTCGCTATACTATCTTATATTATTAATTATATAAATTAGTATTAATATAATATAATATACTATCTACGCTGCCGTAAACTTCCCGACGGTTCGATAATTAAAGAGGCTATATACCGTTTTAATTTTCCCCAAAATATATACGACCGTCTATATATTACCCGTACGCTTAACCCCCTTTATAATATATTCGATATTATATATAACGATATTAATATTAATAATTAGAACCCTACTATATCGTTAGGTTAGTTAGCTAATACGGATATTTCGCTTTATATTAGTATTTAGGCCGTACTTTATTATATTATTAAATACTACTCTAAGGCTAAGATTAAATCTCTATTATATTAATAGTTGGCGGCTTAAATCCTTCTTCGTATTTTTAACCGTAGACCGCTACTTTCCTTCGCTATTAAATTAATAAATAAATTGCTATTAGAAAGAGATTAGTCTGCCTAGGAGGTCTATTATTATTTTCTCGGTTTATTTTTAATTGAGGGTATAAGGGTGGTCCGGTTAGTAGACTATCGACCTAAGGAAGCTTAGAACCGTTTTATTATTAGTACCGATAATAAAATTCGAAATTATATCGCCCAATATAATAAATACCTTTAACGTAATCTTTAATTTAATAATCTAACCTACTTTCAATTCTATATATATACTAATTAATTTACTAGGCTATAGTGTTTCTATAAGGAGCCCTATATATTAAAGTATATATTTAGGTATAAGGGGGATATAATATTGGACTAATATAAAGACTTTTATTATATTAAAATAATATTTTATTACCCTTATTATTTCGATACTAATTTAAAGGTAATTAACGGGGTAGAATATATTATTTAATCTAAAGTATACGACCGCTGTCGAAAGATTTATAATTATTATAAAGATAATTACTATAGTTAATTATTCGAATTACCGCTTAAAGACGATATTGAAATTATATTGTCCGAAGAAGATATATAGTAGGATAATTGGATATATATAGTTTAGGAAACCCCAGATCGGCCTATAAGCGTAAATAAAGATATTAATATACTTAGCCGTCGTCCTATTAATTTAGAATATAATTAAAGAGATTATTATAGTAAATATAACGGTTTTATTTCTAATACTTAAAATTTTTAGAAAGGTATAAAGGTTAATAACCTTAATTTATTCGAAGCGGAGGAAGTAACTGGTACGGCTATAAATAACCTTAATCCCGAGTAGCGCCTTATTTACAATATATTCGTAGACTATTACTAGGCCGTTCTTCGTAGTAATAACCCTATACCTCTTAGAATATAGCTTGACAATAAAGGAAGTATTAGTAAATTGTATATTATTCGTTTTCTTTCTATTCGGTTTAAGGAATTGGCTACTACTTATTATAAGCCGTTTATAATTATACGTATTACTCCTACCGGTGTAGCGGCTAATAATATTAACAGCTCTATATTATACTCGCTTCTTCGATTTCTTATATTTAAGACCGGTATAGCCTTACTTAATTTATCCTTTAATAACCTCGCGTCTTTATAATTACAATTCTATTATTTATAATATTTTATTATCGATAAAAAATCTATAATTAACCTCAAAATAATATACTATATAGATAAACGGTTTTAATAGGCCTTTCTTAATTATAATAATAAGTTCTTTAGCGGTAAGAATATTCTTCTAATCGGGGATTTCTACTAATTACCTCCTATTATAAAAAAGGCCTTAATTAATACGAGGCTAAATAATTAATTTATTCCTAAAAAGATATTTGGAAAATTAGTATATTAGTCCTTTAACCGAATTATCGAATTGAAGTAGATTATCCGGTAGGGTAGTAATAACCAAGTAGTATTTAGAAATATATTTGAAGGTCTACGGTTTAATTACCTAATACGAGAATATTAGGAACTACTATTTATACGGGTAAAGACGAAGCTATAAAAAGAAGGGTAGGATTTTAGTATTTTTAAAGATACTTTATATATATACCTAATTAATATAAAGGTTAAGGAATATAATTATACTTATCTCGAAAGTTTTAGGGCGCTATATATATAGATATACGCCAATTATATAGGTAATAGAATTAACGAAGCTAAATTTAATAATGTAAGCAACCTACATAAATAGTTACCCTTAATTATTAGTACTAAAGTTATACTTATAGAGAATATATAGGTTGAAAAAGGCCTAATAAATAGTATAATTAGTATTATTTAAAATATTATATAGCGTTAGGGTATTGAACTTCGAAAAGTACTGCTTTATACCCTATTAGTATATTTCCCTAATTATAGTGGCCCGGCCTATTTTAAGTAGGAAGGCCTTAATGCTAAAGTCGTGCCTATTTTCTACTCTATTCGAGAATATATAAGAGGATTTACCTTCTATACGAAGAAGTAATTCCCGGTTATTATAGTTTATACTATTATAATATATAAATTGCAAGGTACAATTATAAATATCGCTATTTTCGACGTATCTAAGGACGACTTTACACTTAGTTTAATATATATAACGGTTTCGAGGGTAAAAATATTATAGGGTATTATATTCGATTATCCTTTCGGTATTAATACTATACGTACGAAGAATAATAAAGCCTAATTTAAACGTTATATTAATATTATTCGAAGGCAATCTTAATAAATATTACCTCCTCTTATTCTAATAGCGGCAATATAATTCTACTATTAAATCCGGGTACTTCGATCCTATTTACGCGACTTCGTTTATATATAGTCGATATACGTCCCTATACGGACGTTAATATTTTTATATTTTCCGTTTATTTATATCTATTTAACGACCGTCTTTTTATCTTTTATATTACTTTATTTATATAACTTTATTTCTAAATAAATAATATCCTTAATATACGTTTAACGTAGTCTTCTTTAATTATTCTTAGCTCTATTATAATTAATCTTTCCTTTAGTAATATAATACCTAAGACCCCTTTAAAGACCGCGTCCGCCCGCTAAAAAGAAGGCTATTCCCCGTAAGCGCCTTACTATTAAATAATAGGCGGAAAAGGCTACCGTTAAAGCCGCTACTAAGGCCGCTACTCCCTATAAATTCCTTCTTCCTTATATATTGAAGGAGGAGTTACTAATACTATTATTTATAAATCCGCCTTAAATTACGACGATTAGTATTCGGTTATTATATGCCTATACAATTAAGGATAATATTTAGTATTCTCTATATAAGAACATTTAATAATCTTATCGGCTAGCTAGTTATTATTGCTATTATAATACGAATTAATAACCGAGATTATTAATTTCGAATAGTCTTTACTATCCGATTTATTTAACGAAAAGGCTAACCGTAATACTTACGTATATTTAATAGCTATCTAGGCCCTCTATTTCTTCTTTAATAAAATTCTTAAACGCGTTTATTATTTTTACGAGAAATAGAAGTCTTCTTATAATACTATTTCGCTCGATAGTCGGGCCTTCTATTACTTCTTCTTTAATAAAATTCTTAAAGCTAGCCGTAATACCTATATATATTTAATAATTATTTAGGCCCTCTATAATTTCTTTTTTAATAAATTTTTAAGTGCGTTTACTACTTCTATATCGGTAAAGATAGAAGCTTTCTTATAATTAAAGATCGAGGGGGGGGAAACTCCAGCTTACTATTAATAGTATTATTTCGCTCGATAGCCTTTCGCTTTATAGGTAACTTCAATTATTATAACGAATATATAATTGTATAGAAATATACGAAAAAAGAAATAATTCCCCCGAATAAATATCCTTTACTATATATACTCTTACTCCTATTTATATAGGAGAAGGTATATTAGGTCGAAGGTAGAAGAGGATAAGTGGGCCTTCTTAAATATTATTTATATTATACCCTTAAACGGCCCGTCCGTTAGATTTTAAAATAGTTATAATTATTTTATTACCGAGCCCGGCTAATAGCCAATTCTACGAGTAGCTTTAATTACTATAGCAAATTAAATAATTACGTTAATACCGGGCTTAATACCCTTAAAACGCTAGAGAAAGCTTTAGGACGAGGGTTATAATATATAATTTATCTACTGGGTTAATTCGGACTATAATTGCTAAAATATAGCTGTAGGAACGCTCCCTAAAATAAATAAATTATTAAATACTTCCCTTAGAAATAGTTTTAGTTTAAAAAGGCTTTATTTATAGGATACCTTACGTTTAGCGAGTAGCCTAAATTATAAATATAAGTACCCTCCTTATAAGCTTCTTCTTAATTATAATAAAATTATTTTATTATTTTATTATTTTATTACTTTATTAGGTTATAGAAAGTTCTAATTTAGAGAGGTTTACTTATAAGATACTTTACGCCCAGCGAAGTAGTATTTATAAGTATAATTTAAACTACGAATATAAATACCCTCCTCGTAGGTATCTTTTTAATTATAATAAGAATAGGCCGTTCTTAAACTTCCTATTACTTTATTACTTCGTTACTTTATTACTTTATTATTTTATTACTTTATTTCCGGATAGATATAATAGAAATATATTAAGCCTTTAAAGAGTTCCTTCCTAACGTATATCTAATTTACCCTTTAATTAGCGACGATAATAATATAGATTACGTATTCCTAAACTAAAGGAATATTCCTTTATTACTTTATTATTTTAAGCTTTTAAAGAGTTCCCTCCCGACGTATATCTAATCTACCTTTTAATTACCTCTAACGACGACGATAATATAAATTACATATTCCTAAACCTTCTTAATGCGAACGGAATAATAGTGGTGGAAAAGTAGAAGGGTATTACTTCGTTATTTTATTACTTTATTATATAGTATATTTAAATAATAAAATAAATTAAGCTAGCCTCTCTCCTTTTTCGAGAGGGAGGTCCTATACCGGGAGAAGAAGAGGAGGCTTTAATTAGAGTAGCCTTTTTATTTTATTACTTTATTACTCTATTATATAGTATATTTGAATAATAAAGTAAATTAGGGTAGCCTTTCCCTCCTATTAATAGTGCTAGGGGCGGGAGAATAGATTAACGAATAGAAGAGGGAGGATATTAAAGGCGGGAAAATAGATTAATAAATAGATAGAGGAGAAGATACTTTAATTAGTTTAGATATAAGGTATAATTTAGAGTAAGATATTTAGTATATTCGATTATCTATATATAATTCGATTATATATATACGAATTTTAGCGGTCTATATATTAATAATAGGTAGTCTTTAAATTTATCGTCTAATCTTTATTATTATAATAGCTTGCTTAATAAATACTATTTACGTAATTACCTGCCTACCTACCTGCCTACCCTCGTACTTTTATATTTATATTTATACTCTCGTTAGTATACGTTTTACTTATTATTCAAAATTATTTTCCTCCCCTCCTTTCTCTTCCTTTCTTCCCTAAATTAAATTATATAACCGCGTAAATTACAATTAATCTATTCCCTTACGCCTAATTAATCTATATATATTTAATAATTATTATATAAATATAATATTTTCTAATTTATCCGTCCTTCCTATTAGCCTTATTAATTTTATTAATTCTATACCTAGTTTAGCCTAGCCGCCCGCCCCCGAAACTCCTACCCGCCCTTTTAAAGAGCCTACCGCACGTTCTAAACGCCGCCGCCGCAATTTTCCGGGTACCCCGGCCGCCGCTACTCCTAATAATCTTCCTAATATTCCTACTAATAATACTCCCGCTAATAATAATCCAAATCGAGCTTAGTTACTTAAATATCCGCTAAATAAATACCTCCTCCGCCGTATTAAACTATCGAAGAAGGAGAAGGAGAAGGAGGAGGCTTCGGTTAAAAAGTATAAGATTATAAAATACTTTCTATTTACTTTCTATATTCCTTATTCCTTAATTATCCGTTCTTTAATTGTCTATACCCTTAATTATTATTATATATTAATTTTTATATTTTTAAAACGGTGGATATAATTACCTATATAATAATCCGTACTTTTATTATATACGGAATAGGTATTACTATATCGAACTTAAGGGGGGCAAAGGTATAAAATATTATATTTATACTAAAAAGAGGATTAATTGCGATAGTGGACGTCCTAAAATGTATAATATATATTAGGAGTTATAAAAGCTAGGGAAAGATAGAGACTATAATAATTATATTATATATAAATATTATAACGATTTCGTAGATATTATCCCTATTATAATTCGTTTTGAAAAGAAGGGAATTATATTTAAATAAATATTTTTAAATTTCTTTCTACTTTCTTTTTATATTAAATACCTTACCTAAATATATTTATAAATTAATATTGTATTTTAGGGGTTTTTACGACTTTACTTTCGGGTTTAAAATAGATATTATCCTTCGTATCGATTATAATAGTAAGCTTCGCCGTCCTATTTCTCCGGTCCCCGGCCCCCTCCTTCCGGCTTTCGAAATTTTTATTTCCCCGGTCCTTAGCCCCCTCCCTCCTCCGGTTTTCGCTACCCTAATCCCCGGCCCCCTCCCTCTTCTAACTTTCGAAATTCCGGCGCCCTATTATATTATTTATCGTTTTACCTTTTAGCCTCTTAATATTTATAAAGGGAGCCCCGGCCCTAGCCTTACCCCTTAAGCCCGTATTCGTATTTACCCTACCCCCGTAACTACCCCTTCGGTCCTTTAAGCCCGGCCCCCTTAATCCTTCCCTCTTACCTCCGAAAATATTTATCTTCCCGGCTTCGGCTTTATTACCCCCTTAGTCCCGGCCCCCTTAGTTTCTACTCCGGCTAATTACCCTAATTAGGAAGTCGTTAATACCCGTTTTATCGAACTAGAAGAGGAAGTGAAATATTTTTATAATAAAGAGGCGTATAGGAAAAAGAAGGAGTAGAGGTATAAAGAGTTGGAAATTAATATTAATAAGAATTTGAAGGTTCCCTGCGCTGCCCGGACTTTTAGCCCTCGTTCGTTTAAATTGTTTAATAAGGATTAAGGAGGAGGATAATAATTAATAATAATAATAATAATAATAGAGGACTTTTGTTTGATTATTAGCATGTCGATAATACCTTATTTTTACTTTACTTTTTTTTACCTTCGGGTATTAATACTAATATTTACTATCTTACTCTATATTTATTATATATTTTAATTTATATTTAATATAAATAATAAATATATTTTAAATTATATTTAATATAAATAATACTATGTAAATCCTAATACCGCTAGCCCCAATATATTAATACCGAAATAGTTTTTAAATACTAGTACTATACTATTTCCTAGATTCTTATTAGTTAGAATTATTTTAGCGAATGAAAATAATATATTATTTTAGACGGATGGAGAGAGAGAAGTTCGTAGCCGTAGTAGGTTTGTCTATATCTTTGCCTAGTAATGCTATAGCTTTTTATTTATAAATAGGTTCGTCTTTGGTAGGTAAGGCTATTTTAGTACTGACCCAATTAGTAATAGTACGCTAGCGTTTGAGGGTAAGTAAATCGTAGCACTCTTCCTCCTCCTTTAATATATTATTGAAGCGTATTTCGAATTTATAATTATCGTTTTTAAAGATAATTAATATATTGGCGTTAAGGGTTAATTAATTAATAAATAAATAAAAGTAAGGAAAAATTGAACGCGAGAGAAAGAGGGAGAGGGAGAGGGAGATAGTTAGGAATATTAATAATATATAATATAAAATAAGATGAAAGGAGTAATTATAAACGCTATTAATATATAAATACTATTATTAATATTACCAACCTTAATACTTTTAATACTATTAATATTATTATTAATTTAAATCTTAATACTATCTCTAATATTAATATTCTTAATACTACTCTTAATATTCATTACCAATATTACTAATATTAATACTTTTAATACTATTAATATTATTACTATTATTATTAACTTGAATCTTAATACCACTCTTATTAATACTTATTACCAATATTACTAATTTGAATTTTAATACTACTTTCAATACCACTCTTATTAATACTTATTACTAATATTACTAATTTAAATCTCAATACTATTCTTAATACTATTAATAATATTACTCTTAATACTATCTTTATTATTATTAGTATTACTAGTATTATTACCTTTATTATTACTATATCGACGTAAATTCTATTTTATAAGCTATACTCCCGTAAGTACTATTATTAATCCTGGGTAACGATTAATTATAATAGTTCTATAGTTTAGGTAGGGGTGAACTATACCCTTATCTATAAGACTAGTCCGGATCGGCCTCTATTTTTAAAAATCTTCGATTCTATAGATATAACCTTCGACCCTTTAGACCGGACCCTCGACCCTTTAGACCCGCCTTATAGATAAGTATAAAAAACTAATAAAAAGACTAATTCGAATACCCTTAATTTAATAATAATAATATACTAATTTGATATAGATTTAACCGACCGACCGACCGTAGTATAAGATCGAGCCTTCCTAAGCTAAGATTAGACTATAGTATAAGATAATTAATAATTACCGATAACCGATAACCTTATTAATTGACCGTTGTAGGAGACCGTTTTAGGGGATTTGCTTATAAAGTCCTATAGTATAGTAAAGGCCTTACTTACGAAGAGTTCGCTTATAGTACTTGTAAAGGCGTAAAATTAAGGTATATATAAGACGGGCTATCCTTCGGTGCCGCCTAACGGTAACCTAAGTGTTCGATTATTATGAGGTATTCGGGTGGGGTCCGCGCTGTTAGTATCCTGAACTCCGAAAAAATCGTTTTTTTTTGATAATTTTTATAAGATTAAAATAATTTAGAAAAATAATTTAGAGTTGAAATAATTTAAAGTTGAAATAATTTAAAGTTGAAATAATTTAGAAAAATAATTTAGAGTTGAAATAATTTAGAGATAAAATAACTTGGAGTTAAAATAATTTGGAATTAAAATAATTTATAGTTAAAATAATTTAAGCTTAGAGTAATTTAGAAAGATATTTTAGAGTTAAAATAATTTAGAGATAAAATAATTTAGAGTTAAAATAACTTAAGGTTATATTAGTTTGGAGTTAAAATAATTTAGAGTTAGAATTTATAGATTAAAATATAGCTTTAAAGTGCGACCAAATGCTTCTACCTTACTAGATTAGGAATCTAGCCTTGAAACGCGACCAAATGCTTTTACCTTAGTAGATTAGGATATAGCTTTAAAGTGCGACCAAATGCTTCTACCTTAGTAGATTAGGAATCCAGCCTTAAAACGCGACTAAATACTTCTACCTTAGTAGATTAAGATATAGCTTTAAAGTGCGACCAAATGCTTCTACCTTAGTAGATTGGGAATCTAGTACTATACAATCAACCTTCTAATATTTATAAATTAGGATTTATCCCTAGACTTATAACAGCTGCGCTTCAGTAGTTTCTGCCGGGCGCCCCGGAAGACGATGTTACTAATTAAGACCGGTTAATAATTAATTATTTTATTTTATTGGAGAAAAGGAAGGTCGAATTAATATTAATTATTTTCGGTTTGAATAAGAATTATTAAATTATTATTATAGAATATAAATACGTTCCTATTTTTAATATAAGGATTTAATAGTTATTACTTTTATTTTTTGAAATTAATATAGTATAAATTTAAAAGTAGTTAGACTCTAATTACAAGGATATTATAGTAGAGAAAAAGGAGGAGGCTAAGGTAGAATAATAGTATTAGAAAGAGGTAAAGGATATAGTACGTTTCGTAATAAATGTAGCTAAGAGGGCTAATACTATTAAAAGGCGCCGAAAATAGAGGTATAGATCTTTACCCCGGGTTAAAATTTAATTATTTACTAGAACGTTATTACTATTTTTCTTTTTTTTAGTATAATAGTAGAAATATTTTTTATTAGAGTAGTGGTTTCGTTTTTATTTTATTAATGAATTTATTAGGAGGACTTATAGTAGAATTTAAAGGGAAGTTTAATTTAGGGAATTTTTTCCTATTTTTTCTTTAGTACCGTTTTATAAGAATTATTATAAGAAGAGAGGTTTAGGTAGTAGGAGGAGATTAATTCTTAGCTTTAATAGGTTGAAGGGTATTACTAGCTTAGAAATAAAAGGGTAGAAACTCCTTCTTCGTTTTAAACGAAAAAGATAGATATTTAGGATTAAATATTATTTATAATAAATATATTTGAATTTATATTTTTTAAATTTACTCTTCGCTAAATTTATTTTTATTTTATAAATCCCTTCCCCGAATTTGAGCACTTTAACCTCTAGATTTGTTCCCCCTTCTCTATTTAAAGTTTTTAGAGTTTAAAGGTTAGAGGTAATACTTCGGCATTACTTTTAATCTGCTCCCTAGGTATTTATAGCAATTGTTTAGGCTTTCAAATCTAGTCTTATTATAAATGTTACAGCCCTCTATAAACGATTTAACTTACTCTTTCAAGCTCTAAGGTTCTTCCTTTAAGTCTTGTGGGGTTGTTGTCTTTTCTTCGTGGTGTGGTTTTTGCTCCAAATCAATAATAGTAAAGATATTTTGTAAATAACGGTCCGCAGAATAATTTTTATTAATATTTATTACTAAATTAGTAATAAATCTACTTTAGAGGCTATTAATAAGTAGGATGTACTTATTAAAACTTTTATTATTAGAAATTTCAACGCTAAATATTATTTTTAATAATTTAGTTTACAACCTACGGAAGGGGGTACTTCTATAACTAACTTTATAATTTTAAAGAATTTCGATTTAATTAATTTAATAAGCGTAATAATTTATAACCTAAGTAATACCCTAAATCTAATTTTTATTAATATTCCTTTTATAACGTATAGAATAATTAACGACTTTAATACTATAATAGATTACTTCCCCCTTATTTCTAATATTCCTATTTAGTAGTCGGCCTCCCTATATTAGCGATTAAATTTAAAAAAGGACCTAAAATCTATTAGAAAGTACATTAAAAATATCTCTTTCTTTATCGATTCCTTTAAATTTATAATAAATATTATCGAAGATTTAAAAAAATTAGTAGAGGGCCTTACTAGGGTATTTAAATAGGCTTTAGAAATTATTTATTGGCCGTCGCAATTTAATAAAGGCGTTAAATAGTAGAATAAAGAAATAATTACCGTAGTCTAGGCCTTCCAAAATTATCGGTGTAATAATTGCTCTCTAAACCCGGAAAAAGTTTCGATTTTATATTAAGAATTCAAAAAAGTAATCTAATAAATAAAGAAGGATTTTTAAAAAAATATTATTAATAACGCCTATATAAATAAAAATATTTACCAGATTATTAATTAGTACTAGCTATATAAATAGTTCGACCCCTTAATATTATAAGCCTTAAATAGTAATATTATAGTAAATCCAAAGGAAAAAGTTAATTTACTATAGTAGGAACTCCTTAAAAGGAATTCGGCGGACGACGATATTAAAAATAGTTAAGCCCCTACAATATTACGTCGTTATTTATTTTAGAAATTTACTATCTATATTAATAAAGTTTACTAATATTTCTACGGTATTAATAATACGTCCCCCAACGCCGATAATATTATAGTAAAGATATTAAAAGTTATTTAAAAATTTATTTCTACGCTAATATAAACCCTATATTAAAATTATATCCGCTTAGGGTATTACTTACGGGCCTTTAGGAAGGCGGAAATAATAATAATCCCGAAGTTAAGTAAAAATCCGGCTATTATTAAGGGTTAGAGGCCTATTTCCCTATTTTTATACTTTAGGAAGGGTTTAAAAAAATTTATAGTTAAACGTATTACGTAGATAGCGGTAAAATACGGCGTTTTATACCTACAATAAACGGGTGCCCTCTTAAAATAACCTATAACCGATATTATTACTATATTCTTCTATAATATCGAAGATATTTTAAGTAGGGGGCTAATAATTATATTAATTATAATAAATATTAAAGGTATTTTTAATACTATATTAAAAAAACGCCTCCTCCTTCGCTTTTATAAATAAAGTTAACCTAATATTATAGTCCGTTAAGTCAAATCCTTTATAATTAACTGTAAGGCCTATATTAAATTCTTAGGGATCTTTACTATAATAAATCCTATTTTCTATAGCTTATTATAAAGTTCTCTAACCTCTCCTATCCTATATTTATTTTATATTAAACCGGTTTATAAATTTAGTAACGAAGCTATAAGATTTAAATACGCCGACGATTATACTATCTTTATTTATAGTAATACCCTCGAGGAATTTAGCGCTAAGGTTTAAGAAGAGTTTAATTTAATAGTAGAATAGGGAATTGATAATACTATCGAATTTTCTCCTAATAAGATAGAAATCTAATATTTCTATAAGAAAAGGGCCCCTTTAATACTCCCCAAAATTAGGTACGGCGAAACTCTAGTAGTCGTATAGCCGGTAATCTAATAGCTTAAGATCTAGCTATATAGTAAATTCAATTTTAAATACTATATTAAAAAGAAGGTAGTATTTACCCGGGTTATCGTAATATATATTAAATCTCTTAATAAAATTTATATTAGTACCCCCCCTAACTAAATAATTAAAATTATAAAGGCTATAATATTCTTTAAAGCCCTATTTAATGCCGAATTATAATAGTTAAGGTTAATAAAATAATTTATAACCCGTAGATATAATATTTTTCCCCTTATTAAAAGCGGACTATAGGACTAAATTGATAAAATATAAATTATTATTAATATAATTATCCGAACTAATTTACCTATCTAACGTACTATTTATTTAATTACCTTCTACTATAAAGTTAGCCTCCCCTCCGTAGAATAATTCTTCGAAATTATCTATTACTAATATACTATCTACTTATTTACCCTTAATTTAATTTACCCCTTTACTACCCGCTTTATTTACCCCCGGTTTATAATAAAAAGAACCCTATACTAGCTAATTACTTTTAAATTAATAATTTAAATTATAATTCCCTTCCTACGGCCGCTCTTATAATTACCGGTCTATAATAGTACTATTTACTTTAATCCTACCTACGCCTCCAAAAAGTAAATTACTAAGGACTTTACTAATTAATTAAAATAGTTAGACCCCTTTAAAATCGTTATTTATAATAATAATTCTATAATAGGGAAATAAATCGCTCGCTAAAAATATAAATAATAAAAGGATAATAATAACGACCCCAATAATAAATATATTAGTTTCGAATATATTATTTTCTAAGGTAAAAAGGAGATCGGCCGAAGCTATAACCAATTAATATAAATAGAGGTCTTTAATACCAAAGTAAAGGGTACCTAATATAGCCTTAAAATTATAATAACCCTAGCGGATACTATAGCCCCTAAAATTACAATCTATTTCAATAATAAAACTATTATTTATAACTTTAGAAACACCCCGGCGCTATCTTCGCAAATAACCTTCCTAAAATTCTAATAAATTTAAAGGGATTATAGCTAAGATTTAATAGGAATTAAATAAATGCCTAAATATATAAATATTATAAGTAACGAAATTACTAACGAATTAGCTAAGGCCGGTACGGAAGGCGGTAATATAATAAATAAAATAATTATATTTATTTATTCTAAAAGACTAATTAAAAAATAAGCTAGGGAGGCCTTTAAAGCCTAATAAATAGAAAATAAACTGGAGTCCTACGCTAATTACCATCTTTAAACTAATATTAAGCCTATAAAAGAACTAAAAAAATTCAATCGCCCATTACTGTGACGGTTGGGACCGTCAAGGTTCTTTCACGTGCACAAATCCCATTGAGGGTGGCTTCCATTCACGGGTATGGTTCAGGTCTTGGCTCGGGCTCCCTCCCAGAGCCTGGGTATAAAACCTCGCCTCCCCATCGAGCCTTCCCTTTTGGGATTCTTTCCCTTCTTTAACTTCTTATCTTTAGTCCAAGTTAATTAAAGTCGTACAACAACGTGCCCTCTAGTTACGCCGTAACATTACAAGAAATTCCTTCCCTTTTAGGGTCGTATACAACACTCTTCTTTTCGACATCGACGACGACAACATTTTAGAGTTTTGAAGTACGACCCGACCGTTGGTAATACGGCTCTATCCCATACTAACCAGTTGGTACTACAGTTCTATCCCAAACCACGCTACCGGGCTAGGCTGCTACTTTATTTCTCCTATATCCCCGGATCGTACCTTAACGGCCATCCTATCCGTATACCTAGAATCGCGCCAACGAGATCGTTCAACCAGTTCCAACACCCATTCTCCAATCACTACCTCACGAATTAGATCCGATTATTTAGATATCTACGTAGTAGTAATAGAGCCTCACGAACCACGCAGATAGGTCACTATTGCACCTTGCAGCCAGATCTGAACCGGTGTATTTAATAGGATTAGTACCCTTGGCGGGCGCCTATTGTAGGCAAATCTACGACTTTTGTTTATTATTGTCAATAACATTAGCTGTCGCAAACCTAGCGACCATTCACCCGGGGAAGCGGGGTTGCAGAGCCTCAAACCTTACCATTCACCTGGGTTCCCTACTTCATTCACTTCTTTACCATTTACCTCTTTACCTAATTAGAGCACAAATAACAACAACATCAAACCGCGGCTCATCCGGTCTTTATCGTTTCTAGCAACTAGGTCTATAGCAAACTCCCCTTACCCGTATCATTCAACATTAATATTAGTATATAAGACGGATTTTAATACCGTCTTTTCCTTTCTCGATACTCCCTATCTTTCTGCAACATTAGCTCCCGCTAAGCCTCGTCTCCGACAATCCGGTACTCCCGCAAAGCCTCATCATGTCTCAACTACAAATAACCCTAAAAGAGATATTCCTTACCCAAAGTAATACTATCATCGAATTCCAGAAGCGAATTAAAATTCTTATTAGTTTGGAAGACTTTACCGCTACTTTAAAGTTACTAACCTTTCGTCCTAAGGCCTCGCTTCTAGAAATAGAGAAATTCAACGGCACCTCTCTATATTACGAAATTTAGCTCCCTATAATGACGGCTAAATTGGAATTCGATAGACTATTTATTGGATCGGAAAAAGCGCAGTTTTTCTACGTATATTCTAGACTTGAGGATAAGGTTTAGCAATTCGTATAGCTTCAATTCATCCGAATAAGTGAGAATAATAATTTTAAACTATCTGCTATTTTGGAGCAATTATATCGGCACTTCGATAACCCTCATAAGGTATAAGATGCCGAGGAAAAGATCTAATCTATTAAGTAATATACCGAAGCGGGAATATAGGGAAGGCGTGAAGGCTTTATAGGGGGTTTCAAGGGTCGGTTCGCATTAAAGCGAAGGTAGGCCACAAAGGGTTTGCATATCAACTACGGTTTGCACTCTACGCGGCACCTGATTGGTCAGAATTGGGTGTAAAATGATAAAAGCTAAAGACCCCTATAAGGACCTTCTAGAAGGTTACTATAAGGGTCTTTGGTTAGGGGTAGTCTTAGTGGTCTTTTTGGTGGTCCTTCTAGTGGTCTTGGACTTTGGCTTCAAAGTCCGGATGAGGGCATTCACATTTCACGGTCCGCGCGAAACTTTTCGCGCGACGGAAAAAAAGCTGTCACCAGTTGGAATCGAACTGGCAATCTCAAGAAAGAGAGCGACGACGAGAACCATTGAGCCACTGGCCCAATTGATTGATCCGGCCTTCGATAACCTCATTAATATAGGGGGAGCGTTAAATTCCGGGAAAGAACTATCGACCAACCAGCCTTCTATAAGAGACCGCTAAAGATCTTTAACTTTAGTGATTTCTTTAGGGAGCACATGAATTAACCAATCAGAATTCCCCATAAGTGCAAACTCTAGTTTGCTTGCAAACTGTCACAGGTATTGCTCAACTGTGACATTAGCTATATAAGCGTGCACTTGGTGTTCTGTCTGATGAACAGAACATTCTTCCATCTTTTGGTGGTTTGGCCTAGGCAGTGCATGTCCCTGGTTCCCATGACATTATGTTCTGTTCAAGGGTGCGACACCGTGGGTTCAATTCCCCGCAGTGACAATGTTGGAGACGGTTTTTGGAGCTACCCGTCGCGACTGACATGTGTCAACGACTGTCGCATTCGAAAGCATTGCTTTCAGGTGGTGTTATATAGCCTACGGCGACCGCAGCCGCCGCGGGAAGACAGCCGTAGTCCTTTCCCTCCCCAAGACGGGGTCCCCAGAGAGAGCGGGATTTTAAGGGAAGGTAGTGTCACAGGTATTGCTCAACTGTGACATTAGCTATATAAGCGTGCACTTGGTGTTCTGTCTGATGAACAGAACATTCTTCCATCTTTTGGTGGTTTGGCCTAGGCAGTGCATGTCCCTGGTTCCCATGACACAAACTCTATGCAGCATAACTACCCTTCAAACCCCCGCAAAGGCTTTACAATCTCCCTATTTTCCCGCTACGGTAAAGACGAGCATTTTATGGCTTTTCTCGCCCGTTTCGAAAGACTCTTCTATCGCTGTAGTGCCAATAAATGGCCAGAGCATATCCAGATGGCTACCATTCGTCGCGCTATATTATCCGATTTCAAAGAGAAGCTCCGTCTCGTCGATAAACCTAGTAGTTATACCGATCTCGTCTCCAAGCTGTAGCGCCTTGCCGGTTCGGTAAACGGTAGCTACTCAAAAGACAAAACGAATTCCAAGACTACCAACAATAGAGGTAACAAGATAGATATCAGTACTATAGGCGCGGCAATCAACAGTCTAGACCTCTCTTGCCTACCCGAGGACGTAGAATCGGGTCACTCTAGTATTTCGGATGATAGAGATAACGTAGAGGAGTTTATAACGGAGCAGCAGAATTACTCTGCCAAACACACTTGAGGCACCAGTACCAGGGATTTGGGACTCAATGGGGGATATTGGGGATTATCACATATATAATTAGATTCTTAACGCTTCCGGGACAGAAGCTTATTGCGAGGGGGGGGTAATATAACGGTTGGGACCGTCAAGGTTCTTTCACGTGCACAGATCCCATTGAGGGTAGCTTCCATTCACGGGTATGGTTCAGGTCTTAGCTCGGGCTCCCTCCTAGAGCCTGGGTATAAAACCTCGCCTCCCCATTGAGCCTTCCCTTTTGGGATTCTTTCCCTTCTTCAACTTCTTGTCTTTAGTCCAAGTTAATCAAAGTCGTACAACAACGTGCCCTCTGGTTACGCTGTGACAATTACTATATTACCTTCTAACGGCCCGCACTAGGTATAGCGATTTTAAAGAATATTATAAGCGTTTTAAACACGAAAACTACTTATTAACTTACTTATATAGTAAATAGAAGACCCTAGCGTACCCTTTCTATTATATAAAGGCTTATATAATATTACCGTTTACTAATAACTCTGCTAAGTAAGAAAATATTACCTTTATACTAAATATTAATTAATGCCTTTTTATCGTTAGGATATAAACCTTTAAGTTCTTTAATTAGATTTGCACTAAGAAAAATTAATAATATACTTTCTAGTAGAAATATATAGAGGAAGGAAGTATAGTAGACAATTAGAGCCGCTTCTTTAAGGACGAAGGCTTAGATGCCCCGGCCTTGGCACGCAGTGCACAAAACCTTCTCCTGGCTGCACCCTTCTGGTGCAGCCTTTCCTTCCTTTCTTTCCTTGTCAAATATAGCATTTCAACCATTACACGACTGCTCGCTGTGCMWYACTCTTGCAGACCCGTTACATTATATTTGACCCTCTTTTCAATACCCCGTTGCCRTTCTYTYGCAGGCACGCCCAAAGAGTCTCCCTCTCGTCGCTCTCGTCCCTCAGCGACAACCCCATCATCCACGATTGCCAGCGATTTCATCTTCGCTCTATCCCGTTCGCCTGCGGTCAAGCCAGATCTCTGCTGCCCGGACTACCGTCCCTCTCGACAACGGCACCAAGATTCCGAACGATTCAAGCTCCCCGTGGTTGAGCTCGCCTTCTGCGACACAGGCTCATCGCCTGCCTTTTCGCCGCTGTCCGTTCTGACGGCAAAATTTTTCTTCTGGCCTCTGCCTCCGTCAGGCATGCCCGGTTGGAGCCGCTGGCGATCCTTCGATGCCAGCGTTGCTTAGGAAGCTCTGAGCTCGGCTCAGACCACGAGGAGGGGGAGGAGGAGAGAGGGGAGGTGGAGCAGAGACTCTGCTAAGGCTCTGCTGGTTCGAGAAGTGCAAAGCTGAAGGCACGAGGAGGAACAACGTCGCGGTTCGCAGTCCGGTGGGGGCCCAGACGGTTACGACGACAACAGCCAAGAGGAGGAGGAATACTCGGACTGAGCAGTGCCAGAGTGGCAGCCTTGAGAACACTGGGGGCGAGGGAGTGTCATTCATGTCCAAAAGGAGGGACCGCTGATCTATGACTTGCTGGGCATGCTTCTGCTGGTCAGAGCAGTGAGGCCACCGTGCAGTACCCTTCGCCGCCTAGCCACTTTGTGGTGTCTGCTACGAAACGCAACCGCAGGAGGGTGGCAGACGTGAACATTTCGTGGGCACAAGGATCACTGAGGTCGTTCCCTGGCGAGGGAATCATGCGAGCTCATGGTCACTGAGGTGATGACAGCTACTACCGGCTAGGGAAGCAGAGCGATACGAAGCACTGGGTGATGGTCTTGTTTCTGACCGCTGCCGGCATGGATTTGCTCAGCGGAAGAGGACTGCCGGATGGGCAAGACCTAGATGTCCCCTGATTAAGTCTTGGTGCCTGGGCCATTGGGCGCAGCTCTGTGAGGGTAGGTGCTTGGCGAAGTACCGCTGACCCGGGTAGTGAGCAGGTGGTCGTGCAGCGTTTGTTTGAGGGCTCAGATGGAGGGATCTTGTTTTTTCTGGTGTTGTTGATTCTTCCCCGTACGGTGGGCATTTGGTTGGGTGTGACTGGCGAGCTGGATTTTGGTCGTTTTCGTGTATTTAGCTGTGGCTGCGACTTTCGCGCGGTGGGCCTGCGTCTCTTTGAGGGAGCAGGGGGGTAATGTCTGCCCCGGCCTTGGCACGCAGTGCACAAAACCTTCTCCTGGCTGCACCCTTCTGGTGCAGCCTTTCCTTCCTTTCTTTCCTTGTCAAATATAGCATTTCAACCATTACACGACTGCTCGCTGTGCAACACTCTTGCAGACCCGTTACAGTAATATTAATATTTATAGTAGCGGGAGGAAATACTAAAAGAGGGCGAAGGGGAGGAGGAGTAATTTAACCTTTTTCTTTTATTTTAAGAATCCTTTATTTTTACTTTCTATATTATTATAACTTTTAGCGGTATACCGCGTTTAACGCAATGGGCACTATAGGACACAATAACCACTAGCCCTAATTTGCATACGGATTTATATAGTTTCTAGCTGGAAAAATTTTACTTTGGGGGCACGTGCTTCTATAAACTAGATTAGATTAGGACGGCGCCGCTATCGCACGTCTCATGCCCTTAGGGAGGCGGAAGTAGACGTTAAATACAATAACAATAATAAGCCGTGGGCTCCAGGCAAACGGCCTGTACTGGGCTCCGGCGGCCCCATTCACATGAGTGACATGACAGCGCCCAGCCAGTATGGCCTCCGCTGTTGACAGGGCAAAACTCCGCCAAAAGGACTCGGCAACTCCACTGTAGAAGGGTTGGCGGTGGGTTGGGTGTGCCGGAATACCGATGGATGGAAAACATTCCATCACCGCCAATAAAAAAGAATCCCGTCATCATTCATCACCGAATTGTCAAATTATCGCCCCGTCTGACACCTCTTCGCCTTTATCGGGGGCTGAGATGGCGATATGCACGCTATCGGCCTGGAAGAAGAACTCGGCCTTGAATAGCTCGCGAGTCTTGGCGGCCGTGATGGTTACGGTTACACGACAGCAGTGATGCCGCGCTCGTCCTCACAACAACCGAACCGACATGACCGTAAAGAGATACGCTTATTTAAATAGCGAGCGTTCCCTTCTTTCGTATCGGTGTCACGAGACACCCTTTAAACTACCAGCGGACAACTACCAACGGACCCGAATGTCGGAGCTTCTCACATCATGCTTCCACCGATAGCACGAAGCACGAATGGTCTGACGGGTTGGCTGACTGCTTCATGCCGTTATGCCAAGCATCGTGGATTTCCTTGGGAAGCGAAAAACAGAGCGCCACCGCCACCTTCAGTGGGTGCCGAGAAAAAAACGACCAACTCGAAATCTCCCCGCAAAAAAAAACCGCCAAAAGTCACCGTCATCACTCTTCGATTTAACCACCTTCTTGAATCTTCACGACAATGCACTTTCTTGAAGTGAGAGTCCTCACTTCCTTGCGATAATATTCGGTTCTTAATGGTGTGAAAGGATACCTAGTGTAAAAGAAGAGTAGAGGTATGGTTGGCAGGACGAGGACCTCGCGCGAACGTTACAGCGGAATCACGAGGTGATGTGATACGCTCTCGAAGACTTCATTTCTTTCTAAAACATATTTCTTGACTAAGGTACTTCAAAAGGTCTGTGAATAATGAACGTATATTTCTTTTCCGCTATTCGAGTACAAACTCCATCCCCGTTCGCTATTCAGAAGTCAAGCAGATAAGCGCATCCTCCAAGTAACGAACTTTGCTCTCATATCAGAAACGCAACCCCAGGCGGAAGATCACCACCACCTCTCTTGACAAAGTCCCATCTCTTAAAGAAGGCAGTAGCATTCCACACTTTATTCATATTCTTCTAAGTCTCCTATTCTCAGGCCTCGGCGAGGAAGGGTTACCCTACATCCTCTCACAACCTACACGGCTTAACCGCCAAGCTGATTCCCAATAAATTGACCACCCCCCTCCAGCGCTGCTCCACGGTATGGAAGGCCTCTGCGGACCCCTCGCCCTCAATAAAAGACACCTCAATCCTCTTTAGCGAGGGCGGCCTCACGCGCGCTATCGCCGACGACAAGTTATCCAAAAAAACCAGCATCTCCTCCAGCCAGCGGGCCCAGTCCGATTCCCGCCACCCCAGCCGTATGGGGCACCCACATACACCGTAGCGGGACCACCATTCAATGAGGTTGAGCGTCTCCACGCTGGGCGGAAGGTAGTTGGCGAAGAAATTGACGAGGGAATCCAGGCTGGCCGCGATTTCCTTCTTCCCCGCGAGACCCGAGAAGGTGATGGTAAGCTCCCTCAGCTTTTTCAGGTTCCTGAGATTCGCCCAACCCAAGTGTCCTTGCATGTCGCCCTCTGGGCCAAAAAGAAACCAGGGCCCCCAGGGGTACACCCGCTTGCTGAGCTCGTAGGACAGGAATAGGGGAAGATGGAGAGCTTCGAGGTTGGGGAAGAAAGCCAGTCGGTTGTCGAGGCAGTGCCAGGCATCTCTCCCTTCGTGAACGTGGCCCTCGGCAATGCTACATTGGTCCCTGGTACGGGTTAAGGTGAGACCCGTGACTTTTGTGGCATCTACCTGGTTCTCGAAGTAAATTCTCTCATTAGCCAAAGCTTCAATGAACTCAAAAAGCTGCAGGTGGCAGTGCATCGTTGGGGTCCTTAGCTCGCCCTGGCGAGGCTTGGAGGCAATGAGCCTGTATGCCTTGAGGAATACATCGTGTTTTGCGTAGTCCAAGCCTGAGAGGCCCTCCTTTTTGCTGGGTAGTTGCAGCCGCTTAAGGCTATCAATGTGGTTCTCCAGCCCTATATCCTTGAGGTAGCGGATGTTTTTGAGTCGGTCTATGTAGGTCACGAACACCAGGTACTCATCTGCGCCAAGGAGGGGGATCAACTCGGGCTTCTCCAAGAGCTCACGGAGAGGGGTCTGGAGGTTTCCTTCCGCCCATTCTTCCACTCCCGCCATGATTTCCGTATGCGCCCAGTTGTCGGCTTGCGGTATGAAATCGATCTCGACGTGTTTGTCTCTGTGCCACTTCAAATCCCACGGCAAAGTCGCGCCTGTAAAGGTGCTCGGTATTTCGTACGGCACATACGGATCATTGAAAACCATAGTGACCTTGCGAAGGAATGGAGGCGGCCAACATGGCATAGGTTCCCCAATATTCCGGTCTCCCACGAGTCGGCCATCCGATCCAATGCTGGGAAAGACCCGGGTATGACCATCTGACCCCAGAATCCCAACTTGGAGTCGCCTTTGCCGCAACAAAAAGTCCCACAACATCCTTTGGAGGGGGTCGGTAATTACACCCTGGTTAACCCGGGTGGTCCACGGGGCGAGCAACCGTATATCCATCGACTCAACACGGTTAGACAATAACAAGAGAGGGATGAATACGGAAATCCACGGCGATCCACCATGACGCGGCTTTTCCCCTTGAAACATAGAAGATATGGCGTCTTTGAATGGATGTCGCTTTGGTAGCATACGTGCGATTTGGGCGGTCTCCTGTAGCACTTTTGGTGGCATTTTATATAAGTTCTCATCGTCGTTGACGGGAAATTTAAGGGAGAGGTGCCTAATCAGTTTCCCCTTTTCTGGATTCCGCACAAGCGTTTCGAATAGCCTGCACATGTCCGAGCAGTTGGAAAGAACCACGTGCTCAAGGAGGAGTGGCTCAGCCAGGTCATGTAACTGTCTACTGGCTCGAGAGACATTGAGCAGAGCTCTGTAGTCGACGGAGCTTGACAGCTTGTCGTAGGGAGGTGCGGCGGAACGTTCAGGCACAGGACATCTGAGAATCATCATCAGAATCTCGGGGGGCAATATCGGCTTGCTATGGTGATCTTCGATCAGGCCAGCATCTAGAATGAGTAATCTTATTAGTTACAAATCGAAGAATATATCCTTGAGGGGCCAAAGTCTTACCATCAGGGATCTGTTGCGGCTGAGCATCCCGAAGTATAATCGTCTGGGTGTTTTCCTTTTTCGATGTTGCGTCGTTCCCGGCAACGTCAAACACTTCGTTCTTTATGAGTTTCAGACCCATGATGAAACTTTGGGATCAAGAAATTTCGTTGGGCTCGTAGTAGGAAGTGAGTAGAGGCACAAAGGCAGTGATGAAATTTTGGGACCAAGAGATTCAAGTTGGCTTCGCAGGTAAAGGTGGTTGTGGATGTAGCAACGAGTGATGGGGAATTTTCCGGGAGAGTTTGGAGGTGGCTGTGAGGTTGATATAGTTGATCCAATAAAAAAAAATGTATTGAAGGGGAATCTAACACATCTACCTCTAGGTTCTCTTATGACTCTGAATCTCAGCCCGAAGATGCTGATATGCGATGCATTTGTTAATGTCCGCGTATCTCTATGCGGGCCTTTTGTTGTTGTAAGTCCGCTTCGGACTGGGAAAAAAAAGACTGGCATATCATAGATTCTGAACATGCACTTGCATACGGCCGTTTCAGTGGTGAAGACACGTGTACCCTGCTAGAGGAACAGATCAAATCCCAACTACGTGGAAAGCATAGAGAACTGCAGAGAATAAACGGACTGTGGCGAGCAGGTAATCCTTGAGCAAACTGGAACATACCTGTAGACATTGTCGTGTTTCCCTCGTCAAAAACTACAAGCCCTTCAAACCCTCTTCCGCCTCAAGCTCCTCCTTCTCAGGACACCATCGATCCTGTAGTTCCTTATCCAGCGTCTTCCCAATCGTCTCGCTATCCCACCATTCTCCCCAGCTCGTCAAGAAGATACGATCCGGATCTTCGGGGAGATCATCCCGCGTAAAAGCCCGCAGGATGCTCTGCGCCCCTATTTTTTCTGCGTCAGTGACCAACATCAACTCACATGTAAAACCTCCACAGCTCCTCTCTACAAATATGCAGACCATCGGCCACATACATGCAGAAAGAGCTTGTGGCATACCGAAAGAAACAGAAAGAAGCGGAAACTCACCTTCCTCCACACTCTTAGCATCCTTCATCTCCATACTCAACACGAATCCACTTCCCCTTCCAATGCCCGTCCCGGGAATCAGTCCCGGGCTGACCGCCACCACCTTACAGCCCGTGTCCTTCAACTTTCTCCGCCACCAGTGCGCCCCGAGCAGCTGCACAAACTTGGTCTCGGCGTATACCGTGTCTCCGTCCTTGCCCGAGCCGGCCAGGAGGTCCTTCTCAAGCGTGCTAGGGTCCGTGACGCGGCGGATGGCGCCCGAGGAGACTACAATGATGCGACTTTCTGTGGTATCGGTGGTATCGGTCCTGTCGGATCGGAGAAGCGCGGGGAGGAGGAGGTGGGTTAGGTAATGCTGGGCTGTTTTTTTTTTTTTTCTGTTAGTTCCGGCCTTTTACACGTGGTCGAACGAACGGATGTCCGGTGACGGCATATCGCACTGGGACTCAAGGAACTCAAGGAACTCAAGGGGACTCACACAAATGATTAACCACCAAAGCCTCGCACCATTTACTCCCTCCCGGGCCCGGCTTCTCAGTCCCAGCCCCATTAGTAATCCCAGCATTCAGCAGGAGGTAATCAATCCGCTTATCCCCGAGCTTCTCCAGCGTCTGTCTCGCAAACTGCTTAACGGTCTTAAGATCAGACAGCTCCAGCGGCAGGATCTCAAGAGAGTGGGGATCCAAGGACCCGGACGGGAATGCAGCTCGATATGCATTTTGCGTACGGGATACATCGCGGGCGCCGAGGATGAAGTTGTACGGCTGCGAGGTCTGGGAGAGAAGATGCTTGATTACGTGGAAGCCCTGTGTCGATGTCGGGGGTGTTAGTTCATCTTCATGGACTGAAGAGGGAGGGAAGGGCGTGCAGTGCCGAAGCAGACATGGTCACATGGAGGGGTTGAGCAGGAGGGACATGGAAGGGTTGGGTAGTGTACAGACCAGGCCGGATGAAGCACCTGTTGCTACTACTGTTTTGGCAGTGGTGGCCATTTTTACTGTCGGTTGTTTTCAGGATGCTGCGCGGTTCGGAGTTGGTGATGTTTTGTCTGGTGCAGAGGACTGGAATGTCCGAGTGAGTGGAAGACGTTTAGGGGAAATGCATGAGTTGTTGGGAAAGAGCGATGTCGTTGACCCCCTGCACTTGGCTGATGTAATCGATGCAGTGCTGTGCAGTGTGTGGTCTCAAGAAGGAACGACCGAGACGAACCACTTTTATGTCCAAAGCAGAGGATCCGGGGTTAGGGGTAACTCCGGTCTAAAAATCCGGACCATCCACCCACATGCTTCTTCTTGTTAGAAATCGCTTCCTGTTCCGATATGGATTCACGCTGATCTGATTTGTAAGTTGCAGTATCTTTCCGAGGAGCAGCTCAACTCGGACTTATCTTCATTACGACCTATTCGGTACTCTCGAACTATCCAACGTTATGGGTATCATGTACATGACTCTTTTAAACGGTAAGTCAGTCGCCCTCAAGCTTAACGATCTCTTTTCTGCCAGATTCCACATCTAGAACATATCCCTCAGTTGCTGGTACACCCCAGCCCCGTTAGAAGACGCAGGGCTTCCCGTGGATGCCCTCCCAGCCATACCAGCATCGTGAGGGCTCGTCAGGTTGGAAAAGTGCCCACCGCCTCCAGCGCCGCCCAAAGACACATCGGGTGGGTGAATCCGATTCACTCGCGTCCGTCCCGGCGCCAGACCACCTTGCATATTCTCAAAGATGCGCGACATCTCAGTATGTAACCTGAGCCCGTTAGTCTGATCATCCGGCGACGATCCTTGGGTCTGGTTCTGATGAGCCGCCGGAGTTGAGGCAGGCGAGGCAAGTCCGCCGCCTCTGGTCCCTTGAGAAATGGCGTCGGAGCGGCCAAACGGCCCTCCTCCGGGGTATGTTGCGGAGCCAGGGCTGTGCACACTGCTCGCAGGACTACCGCCGGCAGCGTTGTCTTGGAAGCGCCCGAATGGCCTGGCCATAGTGCTGTTGCGGGTCGTCGGGTTCGAAGTGTTCGAGTTGTCTTCTTCCATTCCCAACCGAGCAGCGTACTTCTTTAGGGACCCAATCGTGCGCCATATCCGTCGCGACACCCATGACTTTGCCGACATAGTCTTGATCAGTTCAAGAGCCATGTAAAATTCCTTGCGGCAGGAGGCGCTGAATTGGAGTGGTGCGTGGGTTGAGGCGAGGAACAAGACGGCGATGGCGGAGGTGAGGAACTGGTGGCCGAACATTTGCATGCGGCGGTAGATGTTCGTGGTGGCGTTGAGATCTGTCAGATAATGAATTGTCTCTTTGGCTAGTTCGACGGCCTTGCACGCAAACTGCATGTTCTCGGCGATGCTGATGGCGCTGTGCAGTATTGGGGTATACAGCCAGATGCGTATCTAAGAAAAAGGAGTAAGCAACCTATCTCTTCGAAGAAACCCTCTGGGCTAGATCAACGCACCTGGTTGAGCCTCAGTCGGGTCCAAATCTGCAAGCGTTGGGTATCCCCTATGGGCATCTTAAGTGGACTCGGATCAGACGAATTGATCTTGATTTCTTCAGGGATACTGTTATACCAGTCAATGATCTTGCGGTCCAGCTCTTCGAAGTCGCTAGGCTTAAGTTCACGGATGACGGCCGGCTCGAAATAGTCTACCAGCTTCCAGGTCTTGGCAGCCAACCCGGACCAGGTGATCATGGCCAGCAAGAACGGGTTGTCATCCTGTGCCAGATGGTCAGCGGGGCTCTTGAATGTAGGAAGTTTCGGTATCTCGGTCTTACCGGGTAGGGCAGCTTTGGGTCAATCTTGGCATCGTCGCACACAAACGGCAAACCAGTGGCGAAGCTCCACCTCCTCTCCAGCACATAGGCGATCCAAAACGTGTTAATGGCGTTCCTCCTGTCCTGAGGGTCGGTGATCTTATCAACTCCCTCTCGCCGGTGGAGACCCAGTTCGAAGCATAGCCGCATGAGTTGGCCCATCATACGCCATGCCCCAAGCTCGTCGTTAGAAAAGAACTTGTAGCCGGCGACAAGAGCTAAATAGGGTAACTTGACGACATCGGCAAGCCCACTCATAAACGTCTTCACGGTGACAGGCTCGATGGATTCGTACAGCCGAGCTGCCTTCGCGCTGTTTCCGTGCTCCTCGATAACCAAGGCACAGCATAGAACAATCTTCAGTAGAAGCGTCCTGTCGTCGGTGAAAGCCTCGTCTTGGCCTGCCGGTGGCACCAAGCCTTGTCTTTTCGATTTTTCCATCCACTCAGAGACCTCGGTCGCATGTCGAATCGTACTCTCCATCTTCATAACAGGATACATGATACTGATTTCCTCCTCGTGCAGCTTGCAAAGTCGGATCATTTCGGCCTTGTCAAACTCCCACAGTGGATCGATCTGTCTTTGATAGGGGGATGGCTGCATCGGGGGTAGTGGTGTCGGTGATGTACGCGGTGTCGGTTCAGCCTGTGCGCCGCTGTTGCCGTCGCCGCTGTTGCCGTCGCCACTGTCACCACTGTCGTCGAGTGCCTCACTGGCACCGGCGTATCCCATGTTGTGCAGGGTGTTTTTGGCCACATCCACGGTAAAGGCAATGCTGGTCGGTCCATTAAACGTCGATGGTGGTCGCAAAGGGGCGAGAGGCCTAGGAAACTGGGGCATGGAGGCTGTCGATGGCGAGGGAGTAACTGTCGCGGAAGGCGGTGGCAAGATGCGATCGTGAATGGGGGCGAGACGTAGGGCTTCCTGGCGCAAGGCACTCATGTTGCTGAAGAGAGTTTCGACCTGATCCTGAAGACGGCTCACTTGGTCGGCCATCTGTTTAAACTCGTCCGAATCCTTGAGGCTGTGCGAGCAACAGTTGGGCGCATAGAGACACTGGAGATTGAGATGGCCGCATCGCTGACAAGGGGTTTGGCCATTGCACTTGATCTTGCGGCGCTTGCACTCGTTGCTGCGGACGTTGAGGACCGCGGTCAGTAATCACATATCAAAAGGGAGGGAAGTTGTCTCCAAATCCGTTGAGGGCCTGAAGTCTTTTTGGGGGTAAATACGGAAAGTTGGAAAGGGAACGAGGTGACAATACCATGCTATCGAAATGTACTACAAGCGAGTTTGAGGTTAGCTAACATGTCCGTGTACAGGGTGATACCATTCCACATGCTAAAGATGAGAGGAGGTAGGACTGGATGAGGCATATGGATTGAGATGCTACACACTCTATTTCGTTTACTCCGCTGTTGTTTAGAGCTTGAAGCGCCATCGTCATCGCCAGCCTTGCGCTTAGCGGCACTGCCCGAGGTAGTGCTGTTGTTCCGAGATGCTGTTCCGGTAGGGTGATCTTGGGTATCCGACTGTGCTGCCGGGGAGTCGTAGTTCATGGGGTTCATGTCATTTTGAGCGGAATTGTCACCGCGCGGGGAGTACACGGACGAGTTGCGACGGTAGGGATCATGAGGGTTGGCGAGGGAGGCGGTTGTGCTACCAGCGATCGATGGTCGGGGGGGCCCATGGTTTGTACTTTCAGCCGTCCTCATGGGACCGGAAGCGAGGTCGTAAGACGCAAAGTCTCGCTGGTGACTCTGGAGCGGATGAAGGTGCTGTTGCACTTGGCTGTGGTGGTGACTGTTGTAAAGGTTCGATTTCGGGAGTGAGTATCCAGTAAATGAATGCGGCGACAAGGCGGCACTCGATGGCATCCCACCCTGGCCACCACCACTTCCACCTGTCAGCCCTGCCACCGACATGGAACCCAGACCCAAAGCGCCTCCAGAGGCTCCCCGTGTTGAGCCAGACATTCCTTGCTGAATAGCCGCAGCAGCTGTACCTATGGCATTTGGGGATGAAGAGGTGGTAGCGGTGGATGTCGTCGCAGAAGGTAAACCTCCGGCGCCGAGGAAGGAGCGCAAGTCGCTGACCTGTGTCTCGAGAAGATCCATTTTGGTCAGTGGATGGGCTTTCCTCAAATTCCACTTGTCTTCATTGCCGGGGCGACGCCTCTAGCTTCTCGGTTCCGGGTTCCAGTCGTTCCAGGCAGTTCCAGTTCCAGCGGGTGCTTCCACTTTAGCCCCTCCCTCATCTGTCAGGGCAGTTCGTATTTAGGTCTCGATTTTGCGGTTCGCCTGCCCGCCACCCTGGTAATAATTGCGTGGTGATAAACTGCGACAAAATCGAGCGGGACAATGCGATTCGGCGGCCAGTCCTGTTAATAAAATGTTGCAGGTATCTGTTTACTGTAAGCGGGAAAGGTTTCCGCTAGAGGTACAGGATTACCTAACAATTAAAACAATGGATGTGCTCTCACGTGATCAAGTCTCTTTAAAATCTGTGGACTAGCGGGGAACACATGAGGACATGATCCTCCAAATGTCTCCGCTACAGCCTGTTAAGGTCGTTGAGGTCCCCGGAGTACCTCTTTGTTAATGTCCGAGACGGGCTAGGCACCAATCAATTCGAGAAACAAGGTTCTACCGGTAATGAGACAAGAACAAATCTTGACCATTCTGGACCATATGAAACATTTGATGGGCATTACTAATTTGGCATTTGGTCTTCCCGATAGTGAAGAAGCGGAATCCATGGCCACAGAGACTCAAATCCGTAGTGTAGGCACAGAGACCCCCCACTTTTCTTGGGTGTTTTAGCTACCCTAACCACTAGCTGCCATCTCCCGTCGCGACCTAAATAATATCAAATGTTCGTCGCCGAATGAAGCTCTTCACGACACGAATGAAGCTCTTCACGACACGAATAAAGCTCTTCACGATACGAATAAAACTCTTTGCAAATGAAACTTCTTACCTTATTAAAAAAAAATTGCGATATCTCACTATCTCTTCTCATCCTAGTACTATGCGCGACTCGGTTCGTGTGCCGTGCAGGATCGAAAACCTATCGTAGAGGTATTAAATTCGCCCGCCCAAAAAAGTGGGGAGTCTCTATACCTACGGATTTTTGTCTCTGTGGCTACGGATTCTAGTGAAGAAGAGTATCGGATAAAAGAGGTGACAGGGGTGGTCAGACCGCCCTGTCTTATATAATCTGGGCCCGCTGGTATAACTAGTAAAACCCTAATACTAGAGATTTTGTATAAGGGATTTACTTAGTAGATCTCTATATAATATACGGTTTGTACCTTACTTTTTGTATATATATTTTAACCCTTACTTATATTTATATTTTACAATTAAGAATTTTATACGTAGTATTATCGATTATAGTTAACCGGGCAAATATAATACTTAGCAAATAACGATAAAAATAATAGAACCGAACCCCCTATATTCAATAATATTTATTTTTATCGATTTTAAGACCGTAAGCGAAATTATTTTTAATAAGTTTGAAGATTGGTATTTTTAGGAGAAAGGATTTAAAGATAAGGCTTTCAATAAGGAGCTTTAGTCTTTTATCGACCCTAATCCTAAGAAGAGAATCCCTTAGCCCGTTGCTCCTTTTAAATTACTAATTATTAATTTTTAAGAATTAGCTATCGAGATAACCTAAGAGACCCAAATCTAATAATAGATTCTCGAATCTACCGAAGAGGAAATTTCGATTAAAACTTCGAATAATTCTAGGCTTCTAATAGTTAATACCCGGGCTTTTTAAACCGCCCAATCCGTTATAGCCCCGACTTATACCCTAGTATCTATAAACCCTACTCCCGCCTTAATTCGAGTACCCGTCCCTCCCGGACCGATTATTAAAGTATCCTTTACTATTAAACGTTTAGATTTTATATTTAAATTTAATTTCTATAACTATAAAGCTACTTTAGTTAAATACCGTTACGAGAAAAAGGATTAGGATAAATTTATCCTAAATATTAATAAAGTTAAAAATTAAATAAAAAAATATATTATTAAAAAACTTTATTTAATTTATTTCCTAAAGATTAAAATTATTATTATTTAGTACGACAAATTTCGTACTTCGATTAGTTATAACCCTATTAGAGTTAAAAAGGATGTTTACGTTAAGTATTAGGAAAAGGTTTATTTTATTCGTCCCCCTAAGAATTAAACTATTTAATTTAAAGAATAGGAGGGAATTATAATTATCGGTTAATACTATAAAGTCGATAAATATACTAACTTAGAGAATTAGTATTAAAATTTCCTCTACGTAGTAAATAAATTCCCTAATTCTCCCCTTAATACTTAGGCTATAATATATTACTAAATTAAAAATAATAGGTTTTATATTTTTATAGATATAGTTCGGGAATTTAGGTAGGCGGTCTATAAAGTATTCCTATTAAATAAGAGTAACTTTTAAATTTATAAAGGTAGAGCGTTTAGGGCTAGAATTATATTTATTAAAGAAATTAGTAGGGACGTTCCTAGTAACCTTTAGGACAACCGAAGTAAAAGGCCGGTTAAAGGTTATTAAGACTATAATTTTAATAATAAGAAGCCGAAGAAGGCTTATTTTATTTACGAACGTATAAGTTATTAAATTAAATATTATTAGTACGTTAATATTATTAATTAATTAAAATATTTTAAAGAGAATTCTTATATTCGTACGAGAATAAATAAAAATTATTAGAAGGACCCTAAATTCGCCTAATAAGTAAGGGAAATCCTAAAAGAAATTTAAATTAAAAAGGATAAGGAAGAAATACCTTATATTAATAGCGTTAATAATTTTTAATTTAATAATCGGCGTATTAGTAATACGAATTGCGAAGCGAATTTTTTAATATTAGAACTTTATAATAAAGGGCCAAAATACTTATTAAGAGACTTAGTAATTTTTAATTTAAATATAATAATTTATATTTTTAATAAGGCCGGCCGGTTTGAAGGCTTTATACCCGTAAGGGAAAGAAATTATATTTGGGCGGGAAATAAATTTATTATAATTGAAAGGTATAATTTAATCTATTTAATAGTAAATAACGACGAGGGTTTTTCTATTAGTTTTAAATTTAATAATATTATATTTATATTAAAAATAGTTTATAACTTTATATTTTTAAGAAAATTATTAGAAAAAGGATTATATTAGGATTATTCTCTTAATTTTAATTGTTTACGTTTCCGCTTAGATAACGCTTACCTTTACTATTTCTCTTTAAAATTTAATTAATTTGTATTAGAATATATACCTTTCGAAATATATATTAACTAATCTTCTTTTTATATATAATTTTACTAATTTACTAACGAGACCGCTAAGAAGCTTTTAAAGGACGATACTTTACGTTAGTACCTTCGCTTTAATTACTTAGGACTAGAGACCTTAATTTAACTAACGAATAAGGAGTATAAAGTCCGGCTTAAGGGCTTTAATTTTATTTACTACGATTTTTATATAGTAATTAAAATAAAGTATTAAGTACGTAGAGAGGTCTGTAATACGCTAAAAGGTCTGGGATTCCGTCTCGCGGTCGATTTCTTTAATTATTTGCCTATAAAGGTACCTAATAGAAGGACGGTCTTAAATTTAATAGTCGTTATAAATCGCTAATCTAAAATAATATAATTATATTATTTATTAAATCGGATAACGGATTCGATTATTACTATATTAACGTTATTATTCAATAGTTTTAACTTTTATTATTAAATCCGACCTAAAGTAATCGAATATAATAATAAAATAATTATAATTAAACTCTACGTTACCGCCTTCTTAATAATAAGAAATATAATTATTAAACCTTCGGCTTTATATATTTAAGTATAGAACGGTAGCGCCGAGCGTTTAGAGGGTATAATTAGGGAAAAATCGACGGCTATAAAGGAAAGGGTAAAATTACTTTAAGAATTCTAAAGAAAAATTACGATAGTAGTAATATATTTACTAAATATAACCCTACGATAGAAATATAATTGGAAGTCCCTAAAAGAGCGTTTTATAACGTATATAATAAATTATAACGGCGGTTAATAAAGAACAGTATTATAATTATTATATTTAAAGGTATATAGGTATAAAACGTTCGTATTTACGGTTAATATCCTACGCGGTTAGAAGCGGACTTAAAAATTTAAAAAACGGGTTTAAGTAGGATATTTAATTAATTATTAGTCTAATAATATTTATTACGTTTAGAATTTATATACGAATTAAATAATTGTAATTAGGGATGTAATATTTAATAAGGACGAAATTTTTATAAGTAATATCGAATAATTCTATAATACTTTTAATATTTCCTTAGAAAAATTGGCCGTATAATTAAATAATATTTATTAATTAGATTTTAATATATCCGACCCATTACCGACTAAAGGCGTTAAAATAGAAAATAAGGAGGTTAATCTAATTATTAAATCTTTATTTACCGCCGATAGAATTACGACTTCCGAACCGACCGAATTTATATATATATAAGAGGAAGAAAAATAAGTAAATTAAAAGGGTAAGGGTATTATAATTACCCCGGCGGTAGCCCTAAAACTATAACCGTAGGAGGATTAGTAAATAATAATAATAAATAAAGAGGAGGAAATAAATTATCCTACCCCTTTAGAAAATTTAACGTCGTTCTTTATTAATAGCTTTAATACGTTATACCTTCAAAAGAATTAATTAATATACAATAAATATCTTTATTAAATCGGATTTTTCTTAATTATTTTAAATAAGATAAATATTAGGTTATATAATAGATAGTCTATCGATAAAGAAACTTTCGATTAATTAAAATACTTAGGGATTAGAAAAATCGATGGGGAGAAGGAATTTTCTAATAATTCGAAATTAATTAAAAATTATATAAATCGTTTCGACGCCCTTAAGACCTTAAATATATTTTATAAATAAAACTTCCCTCTTCTCCCTCGGTTCTATAAAGACCTTTAAGGTTATCCCTTTAATAATATTTTTATAAGGGTAGAGCGGGAATATATAAATAATTACAAAGAAAAGAAATTATAAGTATAAATTAATTAAAACGAATAATTAATTAATAAAACTATTATTCCTCTTAATTCTATATAAGTATATACGTATAAGTTTAATGTAGAAGGTTACTTCTTTAAATATAAAATTCGTTTAATTATACGAAGAAATTAATAGTTATACGATAATATATACGAAATATACATTATAACCTTCGCAATCCGGTCCTTCCGGATTATAATAGTTATCGCCGCTTATTTTAATTTCGAATTCAAATAGTACGATACTATTAATACTTTTATTAATATAGTATTAAACGAAATTGTTTATATAAAAGTACTATACGGTTAGGTACGTCGAAATAAAGTATTAAAATTATTACAAATTTTCTATAATTTAAAACGGTCGCTTCTATTTTAATAAAAGGAATTTACTAAAACCTTAATAAAGGTTAGCCTAGCCCCTATCCCTATAGAATTATATATTTTAATTTATAAGAATATAATTATATTCTTCTATATTAATAATATTATCTTCGTTCATAAAATAGAATATTTATCGTTAGTAAATAAAATAATTATTACCCTTAAAAAATATTATTAACTAACCGGCGGCTATAATATTTAATAGTTCTTAAATATTAAAGTTATTCGAGACTACTATCGTCGATTAATTTAGCTATTTTAAAGAAAGTATATTTTCAAAATAATAAAAGGAATTATATAGATTAGGAAAGCCCCCAATACCTTTATAATACTTAAAAAATTAATCGCTTCGTTAGAAACCGCTATTTAGTATTCAATTAAGGAATATTAAAAGGCAATTAGCGCTATTCTTTACCTTATTATTATTATTAAATTAAATATTTCATTTATACTATTTCAATTAATTTACTTCCTTATTAACTTTAAATAAATTTACTATTTAGTAATCCGATAATTAAAAGTTTACCTCCGAAGTACCAATTACTATACCCTCTAATTAAAAGGAGGTAACGGCTTCGAAATCTATATTAATTTATCCTTTATTAATAACTCTTCGGACTAACGGAATTCCTAAGGGTTTATAATATAATTATTTAGTAGGACTATTAATTAGCGAATTAATAAATAAAATATAGTAACGACCTTAATAATAGAAGTTAAATTATTATCCTTCGCTTAAAGAGCGAAGGAAAGTATATAAATAAAGAGGCTTTTCGATTCCCTTACCTTCCGATTTAAATTTAAAGTCGTATCCTTCGGTTATAATAATAAATAAACGATCCGCTTTATTACTAGGGAGAATTTTAAATTTTAAATTAAGTTCAAGTATATTGATATTTATAATTATTAATTTAGAGAAGAATAATAACGAAGCTTTATCGATATATACTATATACTAATAAGGTAAATAATTACTAATAAATTAATAAAGGCGTTAAATTTACGTAAATATTTTAAATTTATAAAATAATTCAATTTAATAAATATTAGGGAAATAAAGAGAGAGACGAAGAAATTATTAATAATCGAAGCGAACTACTTGATTGTAAGGGTCGACGAAGAGGATTGGAGAGAAGAGATTTATTGAGCGATAAAAAGAAGGGATAGGTATTAATACGGGTATAAATTATTTTCCTATATAATATAATTGAGAAGACCTTTATAAATTGAGAAGCTCTAATACGGTAATTATTGTGAGGTAGAAAAAGATAAAAAGATTGGCCCCGGTAGGATTCGAACTTACGACCTTTAGGTATAGTATTTAGGGATGAATTATTAATTATACTATTAAATATATTTAAGAAATAGTAGACGGATAGTTAAGACTATACCCTAACGTTCTAACTATTAAGCTACGGGACCCTACTTATTATTAGAAATAGTACTATTAACCTTCTATATCTATAGTATACGATAGCGGGCGATATTTTTAAAGGTAACCGTTGGAAGAAATGGAGAAAATAGGTGTAGAATTATAAATAGTTTTATTTGGCTAGTTTCTTAGATTAAATCTAATTTAGTTGGGGGGGTATATTAGATAAAAGAAGTAATAGGGGTAGTTAAACCGCCCTATCTTATATAATTTGGGCCCGTTAGTATAATTAGTAAAACCTTGATATTAGAGATTCTGTGTGAGGGATTTACCTAGTAGATCTCTATATAATACACGGTTTGCACCCTACTTTTCGTATATATATTTTGACCCCTGCTCGTGCTCGTATTCTACAAAGAGCTAGGGGTATCTAAGTCTAGCTCCGATTAACTACCGCCAGATGTGCATTTTCAGATCGTCCACGCCAAATCCTCTTGCAACATCTAGCCTTGCACCCGTCCGGTACACTCGCCAAATCCAACTCTTTCGCCCTCTTTTCCTACACAGAAGCCACGAAAGGTGACGGTATCTCCATCCTTGAGGAACGTGCGAGTTTCATTGCCGCCATTGAGCTGGATCTCCCGTTTACCGCCCTCACTCAACTCAAGCAGACTGCCACTCTGTTCCGGTACCGGTCCACTGATGGTGCCCGACCCCAAAAGGTCACCCGGTCGCAGCGGACATCCTCCCAGTGTATGGTGGGCAATCATTTGAGGGAATGACCACATGAGGTTCTTTCCGCTCGTCTTGGTGATGGTGGTTGTACTGCCTTCCGAAGCTGAAAAGGGGGGTTGGTTGTTAGCAAGCCATGTCATGTCAAAGAGCCGATGCGAATGGACTTACTTGTTAGGTCCACCTCCAGTTGGATGTCATAGACGGTTTCCTCCCTCTTCTCCTTGAGATATTCTTGCACCGGCGTTGGGTTCTCGATTCCCTTGGCCCTAAACGGTTCCAGCGCATCCGCAAGCACAACCCAGGGGCTGATTGTCGTGGCAAAGTTCTTGCCATTGAACGGGCCCAGCGGGACGTACTCCCACGTTTGAATGTCTCTCGCGCTCCAATCGTTCAAGAGAACGTAACCAAACACGTGCTCTTCCGCCTCGTCAATGCTGACTGGCTGGCCCAGGGGGTTTGACTTGGTGATGAAGCAGCCCAGCTCAAGTTCAATGTCTAGCCTTCGACTGGGTGCCACGGTTGGCTGCTTGGGATCTGCTTTGGGGTCCAGTAGGATCTGGCCGACGGGGCGACGCACTGGTGTGCCTGACACGACGATGCTGGAGGCTCTTCCATGGTATCCAACAGGCAAGTGAGTGTAGTTTGGTTGCAGAGCGTTTTGCGGACCGCGGAACATGACACCTACGGCGTAGGCATGGTGATAACCGGCGTAAAAGTCGGTATAATCGCCTATGGCCATCGGAAGGTGCATTTGGACCCTTTTCTGAGGCACGAGTGCCTTTTCTCGGAGCTCGGCATTGTTCTTTAGGAGATCCGGGTGAGTTGTGTTTTCTGATAGAAGATCCTGGATTCTTTCTCGGACATGACGATGGACGGATCTCCCAAGCTGCGCGAAGGCATTGAGGGTAGGCTGTGCAAAGACTTCTGGGTTAGATTGCCCGCCATATGGCAATAGGTTTCCTCCGCCGATCCCATAAGCCAGCACTTTGAGGTCAAGGACGTAGGTGCCAATGGCTATGCCGACATGGGGAGAAGGGTCGTTGGGAGTGCTGATGATGCCAAAGGGGATGTTGGCCAGCGAAAAGTCGCTGGAGGGGTCGATATCAAGCCACGAACGCGCCATTGTCGTAATGTTTTTGATGCAGCAAAAGTGTCAAATTCGATTATCCAGATGGTGAACATGGTGAAGTCATGATAAGCCTCCAATTATAAGTGAAAGTGAACTCCGACGCAAGCCGCCCGCCCCGCCAGCTCCTCCGCATCTCGGCTTACCCCACATTGGCCGGCATAGCGGTTTCCACCCCCGCGGGCCGTTGAACCAACTCCAATTCCGCTCTTGACGGGAAGGGAAGGCGCCATCAGTTATCATCCTGGATCCTTCCTACCTAAACATGGAGGTTGATGGTTGGGGGTACCTTGCCAAATCTTGTATCGAACAAACGTACCACATTTTTGTTATTCACTTCAGTCGTTTCAAGTTGACATCTGGCATCTATCGAGTCGAGAACTTGTAAACACCTTGTCCCAATGCACTTCTTCACCCAAGATCCACAACATGGAACTGTGCGAATCATCTGCGATACATGCAAGTGCCTTGCATGAACATGGGGATGGGCTGTTTGATCTTCAAATTGACTTTCCACTTGTAACAGACGAGGACGACTTCCGTCGTTAATAAACTAAAACATTGACATTCAAGTTTTGTTTTCTCTTCAAGTCACAATAATGAGAGCGAGCAACTACCTAAGCCTGGGATATATTTATACAAAATAGATTTACATGCCGTAGGAAGTTTGGTTGCGCAACTTCATAAGGTCTGTTCCCATGTCTGACGTTGCTACGGACGATGGACCTGACCGTCGATCCCAGGGCCAAGGGGGCTGGCTCGGACCTCAAAGACCCGACAGTTTGGTAAGTACATGGTACTGCAAAACTATAACAACACAATACGGATTCAATATATCAGGTATATCAAATCCCATGCCAAGGTCTTCATCATGAAAGCCCTCAAAGTTCCAGCCAAAGATCGAAAACAATGGATATAAAAGCCGAAACCGAAAGCGAACTTGAGCAGGAAGAAACGGGACCTGGAATAAGTACACGCGGGCACTACATTCACATAAAGAGTTGGAGGCTGCGGAGTGACGTACAACGATCCAACCAGAATGAAGAGGTATGGTAAGGTACCGTAGAAACTCGGGGCGTTCGTTTTCGGGAACTCGCCTGGCATCCTAAGCACACTTGAGGCACCTCTAGCATTGCAGACTACTACTCGAATCCCTTCCACTTCCAAACCCCAAAACCTAAGGCACCCAAGTTGCGTCTATATAATATTTCCTTATGAATCCCACAGCTTGCACACAGATTCTGTTGGTTCCCGAAAACGAACGCCCCGAGATTATACGGTATCGGATGAATCCATTTCTGTGTGCAAAATGAAAGCTTCTGCAGGCTGCAACTTCCATTCTAGACCCTTCTTCATCAGCATTTCAGCACTGGCCTTAGGATGTGAAGTGGAAGGCACGACTCATGTGGCTACCTGCTACCTCTACAAGGAGTCACACATTGCGTGCAGGCCGAAAAAACAAATCCCGGGAAAAAAAATACAGACGTGCAGCACCGTAGTACAATAGGTATCCACCCTGGGTACTCCGGAGAGAGGGAAAGTTGGGAAACTGTGCTGATTGTTGCAGATTGAGGCTCTGAAATACCGCAGAATTTCGGGCCATCCATCTTGAGCTTCCCTGGAAATCAGGCAGGGTCTGCAAGCATACTGCAACATTCATGCCCACCAAAATTTCTATACAAGACGGTGATTCTAGATGTCCCCACCCTCCAAGTAGCCTTTTTAAGCCCTGTCTTTTTCCCTGTAACCTTCCCCTATAACCTTTTGCCCTCTATAGAACTCGTCGTCGTCGATAATCGTAATACTTTCTAGTATTGAACGTTGAAATGGATCCACGCGTTGGGATATTCTATCTCAACACAGGCACTAGGATCTAGGAACGGGAGCCTGAGGCAGCAAGGCCCCCAGCACGGCCAGCACGCCCAGCACGGCCAGCACCAAAAATCCCAGCACAACCAGCACAGCCAGCCCGGGCACCTCGCCCTCCCCCCCCTCCTCCCCCTCCTCCTCCTCCTCCCCCGTCACCTCTAACGAATCAACAACGTACTAAACAACGCCCTAGTCGCAAACCAAAGTCGTATAGCGAGAAGGCTATAAAGGGGAAGCACATCAGGGGGCCCACGACCAGGGTTAAACGGCACTACCCTAACGAGCTCAAAATCCAGGTTAGTGAGGTTACATCGTGGCGGGGTAGAGACTAGGATTCAGAGAGAGGCACAGCACTAACAATTCAAGCAGGTATTGACGTACCTAACACAGACCAAAGTGCCCATCGACGACCGCCAACGCCGCCGCCGCCGTAAGGGGGCCAGCCAATACGATAAACAGCACGCTGTCGATGGCCACCGTAATATCTACATTTACGAAGTTACCACCTTCTTCAAAATACCAAGGCCTACTATACAAGATTAGTGGGAAATACGAAACAAAATATTATTACGTATAACTCGTAAGGGCAAAGCTCTATAGCCAGAACTTGAACGTCAACTCTACACAAAGTTCTAGTACGTCAAGCAGGGCAACACTATAATCACAATAGCATAATTCCGCCGAGAATCTACTACTCTATTTCGTACGATTTATCCGGATCAAGCATCACAATACCCATAATTATTTTCTCGTAGTTAATTTAGAAACTTCTTATCACGTTATTATATAGCGCACAGAAGGATTACCCATCAATCTCAACGACTACCAGCTAAACTACTTGCCAAAGTAAGCTCATTTTTAAAGTAAGTTTATATATCCATATAATAATCCATAGTCCTTTTTCATAGAAACTTCATAGAAAATAAGACCTAGAGAAAATAGGAGAAGACCTAGAGAAATTCGGGAAAGACCTAGACATTATCGGAGGCTAACTATTTTAACCTACAGGTTCATCAAACGCAACAGTCAACCTACTTTGCCTGGCACAAATACCAAATTTCCTCCTTCCGCTATCATAAACTTCAACGAGATCCCCCTCCCTTTCAAATATCTCAATGGTTGCACCTATGCAATAAAGGGTAGCAAATCCATTACGGGCAAGACCAACCGCAGTAGATAGGGTAAACGGCAAGCTACCCTAATTCTATATATCTTTACAAATAGAGTTGCTCGTCTTAAACCCACGATTATCTTTCATAGCAAAAGCACCTCTAAGAACGTTATAAAAGAGAGAGCTCTCTATACTCAAAATATAGAAATACAATTCAACAAAGCAGCATACCAGAACAAGGACTTACTACTTAACTAGTTTAATAACGAGCTCGCTCCTATTATCAATGACGATATTAAGCAAGAGTTATTACTAGTTATAGATATATACCCATCTCATAATACCCAACGAGTCAGAGACAAACTCAGAAATATAAAGGTAGTACCAGCCATAATCCCTAGTAGCCTCACTAGTCTACTGCAGCCACTCGATACAACAATTAACTCATCTTTTAAAAAGATGTTGAAAGAAGAGACCTTCTTAACTAAGAAAGAGTGGGAAGATAAGCCAGAGAATCAGGGCAAGGCACAGTCAATCTCTAACAGAAGGATTATAGTAACTCACGTAGTATCAAAGTACTAGAAGACTTTACAGACTAATAAAAAGGCTATGGTTATCAAGTCTTTTCAAGACAACGGTATCTCCATCCTTCCAAATGGCAGTCAAGATCAGTTGATTAACATCAAAGAGATTGACAGAGCCAACATCGATTAGCGTAACTGGGAGACAGCTATTAATATCACTATTAGTATCGACGACTTTAAAGCTATCCCCTTATTTAAAGACGGCGGCATTACTTTCGAATTATAGACAGAAGAAGTCACAAAATCTGGAAGTTATCGCCAGTATAAAAAGGACAAACTAAAAGACTGGTACTCACAACGTAAACTAGGAATATCAAGGACCAAGGCTGAGCTCATTCAGAGGTTAGAAGAATACGACGAACAACACCAGGGATAATAACAACAACAACAGCAACCAGCAGTCTAGAATATCAACAACCAGCAGTCTAGATTATTACCAGCAGTTACACCAGCAGTCTAAATAACCAGCAACGAGCAGTTTAGTCACCAATTTGTATTATTATCAACAACATTAGCAACCAGAAATATCACTAGTCTAGATAACAGATAAATCAAAGTTCGTCATCCCTCTTATCATCACCAACCTCGCCGTCGTCAGAATCAGAAGAATCGAAGTCATCAGTATACTCGATAATATCAATATACATGAAGGCAATACCCTTAGCTTCCTGCCACCAGCGTACTATCTCAAGCCGGTTGTCCCAATTACACCAATATTTACCCAATTCAGTCACATAACAATAAACATCACCAACACCCTTAAGTCTAACCTCAATTTCGATCTTATAACGGCTTCTATCACAAACCCAGCCAAAGTAGGTACGCTTCTAGGCCACATCCATAAGGGTAAGACCTTCTAGAACGTTGGGAAATAAGGGCATTCGCGGTACGATAACATAATCGGTTCGTTCGACGAACTAGTATTGGGCACCAGGGTAATCATCTATTACATCTATAAAGAGGGAGTCAGAAAGAACCTCAACACCAAGGGGTTTGTTTACTTACAGACGAGATCGATCGTACCCAGGATCAACTTCTGTCTAGTTGTAACTGCCATAGCTAGATTGCTAGGGTTTCGTTGCAAGGGGTTACAAGGGGGAAAAGAAATGACAGGGGGAAAAGACAGGGCACCAGAAGAATCGAATTTACAGTGCTCCGGGGTCTCACGCTATCCCCCCCACTCTTTTTCTCGGGCATAAAACGCACAGATTCGAGCAGTGTGCTTACAGATTATGCCTGATTTCCAGGGAAG
Source organism: Neurospora sp. CHS-2018b (assembly GCA_009806015.1). Taxonomy (NCBI): domain Eukaryota; kingdom Fungi; phylum Ascomycota; class Sordariomycetes; order Sordariales; family Sordariaceae; genus Neurospora; species Neurospora sp. CHS-2018b. Next base: position 1,183,806 of record RAOV01000002.1, read on the forward strand.
CTCAAGATGGATGGCCCGAGATTCTGCGGTACGCAGACGACCTGCATTTGGCCTCCACCAAAGCCACGGAATTTATCACCGACGTGCGTCTACATGTACCAAATAGGCGGAATAGGGCATTACATCTTACTTGGATATCAGATTTGACGTCGAGCAGTGCGCGCCCCGGGGCAGCCGGCCGGATAACACGTTTGAGAGGTTGCTCAGCAAACTGTCCATATTTTCCTGACACAAGATGAAAAGCAAAGATGACCAGACGACCCAATTTCTGCCAGTGCCCACGTTGAAGAGGCTCAGACATGTTAAACATGTTCCTCGTCCGGAGATAAACTTACAGGCAGCCACATGTGCAGCTGCTTCTAGAGTTGAGTGTGGCCTGATTTCGAGCATTTGAAATCGAAGGTATACGCAGGCACGCTGTCGACCTCTGGCCTGCCTGCATCGGACATTGTTCGTTTTTTATTTTACTCCTTTGCCTTGCATTTCATGTTAAAATCAGTTGTTACTCACCTCCCCCAAGGCAACCGTAGCTTTATTCAATCGTTCAAGTAACTACATCTTCCCACCCATCTCCGTCCCCCCTCGCTCTCCTTTCTCTCCTTTCAAGTTCATCAACGAGTCAGTACTTCAAGTCGAGAGCATATCTTCAGTTGCCAAATCCCTCGAGATTTACACCTACTTTACAACCCCCACTCTTTTATTATGGCTGCTTCTATATTTCCCAGCAGGCCTACAAGCCAGGTTCGTGGCTCGCCTCGATATCGAAGCCCTTCTCCTTTTCACTGGCACAGACTCGCCGAAGTCAATACAACCGAGGGTCAGCCTGAAGAGCCAGAGGGCGCTACTTGCGGCGATGTCCTAGACGAACCGTCGCGTCCCCCATCACGCGGAAGTGACGCTTCGAGCATGTGGGCACCTCCCATTTCATATCTCGACGATGCTCGCCAGAGCAGCTCTCCATCCCGCCCGGCCAGTCAGGATACTCAAGCCAGGCGTGAGGTGAAGGTGATAACCCCACCAACCTCAGAGGAACAACCACAATCGGCAAGCATCGAGCAAATGCGTAAGTCTTACCCTTTCTTGGCCAGTACTGGCAGCATCGACTCTTGAAAGTATTGGACACTAACACAGCATTTCTCGCTCCTCTAGCGCCTGCTGTAGTAAACGACAAGACATCACTCCTCTCTGACGCCAACGCTCTCGAGGTAGACAACAGCAGCGAGTGGGAAGACGTAACGGCTCACGACACTATCATGATCCACGATCTCAACCCCTATTCATCAAACGAGACGCCCGTCATCAACTCCACAAGACCTCTCCAATACATTGGAGTAAACCAAGACGATATTTCTTTCCACAGCATTAGTTCGCATGAGTCCAACATGAAATACTTGTCGGCATGCAACGACTACCTCACACCCCCCGAAACGAGTGCCCCAAAGAAGGGTTGGCTACCTGTACCCCGGCATAGATACTCCGACTACTTTGGGCTTGGGTCGTCTAGCACAATCAACAGCGGGAAAGCCTCTCTCCCCCGGCGCGGGGCCGTTTGTGGTTCCAGATATCGCAGCGGTTACGACGCCTTGACTCCTTCAAAGAGGCAGCCCAGTCCTCAGTCCTCCTCTAGCCTTAGTGCTGGCCAGTCCTTGCCCAACATAAATGCGGGCTTCGTCGGGGTGGAGGAGTATAGGAGGAATTCATTCGTGGATCACGAGACAAAATCGAGCATCCCAAGCCCTCTTACTTACTCCGAGATCATAGCGGTTAACGAGGCACAGCCTCAATATTCATTGTTCCCAAGGCAGAAGAACATGTCGCAGTCAACCATCATAAGCATACCCATTTCACGAGGGTCGTTCGAGCAGTTACCCCCTCCTGCCATCCCTATCGAATGCCCGGTACCACTACGTGTGCCCAGGTTAAGCACACTCGTTGTCGAGGTCGAAGAAGAACGCAAGCAATACCAACCAGAGCCCAGCGACGAGAAGGCAAAGGGGTGGCGAAACAAGTCATTTTTCAAGAGGTGGGCATGGCTCAAGTTCGGAAAGAGGGAGTCAAACCGCCAAGATGGACCCGGTCGATTGCTCGATCCCTCTCGGTACAGGTACTCGACAAGATACATATAAACCTTAGCATTGGCGGTATCGACTGGGATAACTGGATGGAGGTCACTGATGTCACGGTCGACGATCTGACCCTTGGCTGGGATCGGATCAGCCTTATTCTGGGCAGCCCATGCAGCCCATGTTCATGGGAAAGCATCATTACCGGTAATCTACCCAGTTTGGAACGGTTAAACTGTCTTACGCGTTGGCTCTGAATTACGCTGATCTTTGAGCTTAAGCGTTGAGATATCTTAAGCGTTGAGAATGCTTAAGCGTTGGGAGTAGGGGCTTACACCTGATTGGCTGGATTGGCTCCCGCAGGGCCGCTAATGCAAAGAAGTCCGCTCCTTCCCCTTCTCCCCTTCTTCTCCTTCCCTTTCCCTTCCCCTTCTCTTTCCCCTTCTCCCTTCCCCTTCTTCTTCTTCCCCTTCTCCTTCCCCAAGGCCCGTCGCCCACCCAAGTCCAAAACCACCTCGTCGCCCGCCCAGGTCCAAAACCACCAAGTCCACCCGGCCAATGTACACCGTTTCAAAACCACCAAGTTCACTACCATCACCACCACCTTATATCGCGGCCGTCGTTACCGTCGTCGTCGTCGTCGCTATCGTCGTCGCTATCGTCGGGGCAATTGAATCTGCGATGCAAATAATGATAGTCAGCTTGGGAATTGAAACGGGGATGCAGCCATACCTAGGAGTGTCGTTGTAGTAACGGTGGTGGTAATGATGGTTGCAAGAGGAAAGTTGGGACTTGGGAGACGGCGGACACTTCAGCTTTTTCACTTCGTCAACCCCGCTTCTTTCACCTTCTCTCTCCTTCTCCCTCTTTCTTTCCCCACCTTCCCTCTTTCATTCATCGTGCCTTCTTGAAATGGAAGTTTTTAAGTTTATTTAAAGTTTTGCAGCGGCCCGGGAGCTTAGCGTCCTGTCCCGGCCCAACGGTTAGGAATTCTCAACGCTTAAGATATCTCAACGCTTAAGAGCGTTGGCCAGCGGTTGACAGCGTTGGGCCACGCTTAAGATATATTAACCGCTCCATAGACCCCTATATTCCCGTTAATGATTTGATTCCGACGGATCCTTATAGATGTGGATGGAAGCTACGGCAATTACAATTCCTTACAACTAACGGGCCGCCTCCCACCACCGCCGGCAGACACTCCATCGCCCTTTCCTGAACTTGGACCTGTCCGCCTTCAATATTGCTAAGTATCATAGTGTACCTTAGTGACACCAACAAAATCATCACCATCAGCGGAGGAGGCAGCTACACCTTCACCAGTAGCACTGGGCACTTCCGGTTCTTCCAACTACAAACAGCTTATCGTCCTCTTCTGGCTCGTATTTTGACTTATTTGGGCCCTAGCTGGACCTGCCTCGCTCGTCGTCGTCGTCGTGTCCCCCCCCTCATGGCGTCCGGCTCTGACCAAAAGAAGGCGTTTGTTTGGTACCTTAACGACTACTCTCCCGTCAAGGTTCCAGGTGAGAGCAAGCCCGTGTACGTCTATGTCGGTGATCTGCCTCCTCGCATTCCGATCAATGAGGGCAACATCCCGCCCCTTCGCAAGGCCGTTCCGTATGATCCGGAGCGCCATATCAGAAGGATGGTCTCGGTGCCTCCGGGACACTGGGTTTGAAGCGCAATTTGGAGTGCAGGCTTAAGGTTGGCGGACGTTGATGCCCAGAGACGAGAATAGGGCGGGTGAAGTTCGTTAAGGACAGACCAGCAAGGGCAGATGGAGGGGAAGATCGCGTTTTGATGTCGACCCTTTCCACATGATGTCTCTTTGAGTGCTGGGAAGTTCATCGCAAGGAGGGTGCAGGTTAGATACACTAGGGAGCTGAACCTTGGCTGAGGCTGAGGCTGAGGCTTCTTCTTCTGCGGACCCTTTTGGTGGCCAGCAGAAGATTGACTGGAAGGGTAAGGGAAAGGAGATCTAGCTCTAGCTGGACCTGCCTCGCTCGTCTCCGTCGTCGTCGTCGTGTGCCCCCATCATGGCATCCGGCTCTGACCAAAAGAAGGCGTTTGTTTGGTACTTTCCTTTGCTAGAGCAAGACGAGCTTGCTGGCAGCACGGCTGGAAACATCACAATAGGCCTGCCAATCGAGGAGAAGGACAAGGGTCCCAACAAGGGTCCCGACAAGGGGGACATTTTGAATGGTGCGGCGGAGACAAATGCCTTCTTCCACCCCAGCCGATGGAGTTGAGAACCGCCTCAAAGCCTCAAACCGACACCTTGACCCTCCACCTCACCAAAACATTTTGCTAACCTCACCCCAAAAAGCCGTTCGCCTACGTAACGCCAGACCTCCGTGTTCAACCATCCAACACGCCTGACACAGATAAACTAAAACTGTTTTCTCCCATTGGATACCGTACCTCTATGGACATTTCTTTTGTTTTTCTCGGATTCAAATGTGGAGAATACTTTCATACGTGGTTCATTTTTTCTGCTTTTTATTTCATCACAGACGGCCTTGGTCGCAAGACTCGGGATAACGGGTTGGCGTTGGCAAGATGGTTCCTAACTATGGATTCAAAGGACGGGTATGGATACGGCGGTTGGACTGGTCTCAGACAAAGCTGGAATGGAGCGCATGGTTTGGAGTTGGGATACGGTTACCAGGGTTGGAGTTTATTCGTACTTGAATTCAGTTCTTTCTATAGTGCTTTCTATCTCTTGAACTCGTTTATTAAGGTGACAATGTTGCATCAATACTATTCGTCGCAGACGTATGATGATGCTGTAGGCCCCGTCTTTGTGGTATGCCTGAGCAGCTTCAACACTTTCTGGCATGTGCTCCCCAGAGCAAGTGTCGGTATGCTCACTCCCTCCTTCATCTACAGGTGTCTAATCTCGTGGACTAGAAAAGTCTCTCCTCTTCCCATACTATTAAGAGGCAACGGGTACTGACTCGCAACGCCATACCCGAGAACGTGCTTCTCTGATTCTTTTTCCGTATTACCCGTTGGGGAGGCTGACAGATTTCCTGTCTGTTCCCCAACTCTGCTCTATAGAGTTGGCGCTAAAACTACCGGACATGCTAAAACCCGACCGGACAGTAAATATGCAGCCGAAAAAGGGCAAAACCCTACCTTCCACCTTTGTAGTACTATAAATTTATAAAACCTTAACCAAAAAAATTAATTTGACCTTCATTCTCTTCCTCTTTTCTTTACTAATCTACTCAACTAACTTGTACGCCTATCACTATAATACCTATCCTACTATAACCTTTTGAATTAAAATTACTTTTTTAGGGTTATAGCGTTTTTTATTAATTTTAAAACGCTATAACCCTACCAAATTAAGTCCAATTCCTAAAGTTATACCTTTATTTAATAGTTCTTTATTTAATTAATATTCCAATACTAATTATAATACTATATTTTAGCGATTCAGACCTCGGGGAGGACCTAAATAAAGAGGATTTAGGTAATTCTCAATTAGATTCTAATATCCAATAACTTAATTCTAACTTCCCCTACTATAATTATTCCGCTAATACTTCCACTGATACCCTTACTAATACCGACGCCCCTATTAATGCCGATACTAACGCCGATACCGACGCTAACGCTAATACTGATATTAATACCAATACCGAAGCCGATACTAATACTAAAGCCGAAGATAACGAATATAATAAACCTCCTGTTAAAAAGGCTATTCGGTAACTTATTTAAAAATAATACTACTATAATTAATAATAAAAGGAAAAAAAGAAGCTCCAAACTCAATAATTATAATAAATTTAATATTAAATTTCTTTTAATAAACGAATTATTCGAAATTAAATTCGAACTATTATATTTACTACCAATAATACTCCCGCTTCTATTTTCAATAATAATAATAATAATAATAGTAGTTTATTATTAAAATGGCCTATTCTTTGCGATATTACAACTAAATTTAGGGTATCTAAAACCTAAATTAATTTCTATATTCTATACGTTATAATTAAGAATTATTTTCCTCGGTTTTTAATTAGGCCTAGTAGGGGGCGCTTTAGTAACCGTCCTACTTACCTTATAAAAGCGGAAGATTAAATATTAGAAATTTATATTTATTAGTTTATTAATTCTAATAATTTAATAATTAAAGACCTACTAATAAATATAATTAATAATATATAAATTAGTAGAAACCGTCTTAAAAGACTAATTTACGCCTACTTCTATAAGAAGTAGAAAATTAATTATCCTTAATTTAAATTAATTAAATTTAAGCTTATAGAAATAAATAGGGTTTCTATTGAGCTACAATTTAAAACTATTAAAAAGTTTTTTAGAAAATACTAAAAGGCGGTAAAGAAGAAAAATATTAAAGTTTTTAGGCTTTGGAACGCTAATAAAATAGGCTGCTGTATCGGTATATTTAATAATAACTACGAAATTTTAATGGAAAAGACGGAAAAGAGGAAGAGGGTTAATATTTAATACTTAATTTAATATTTTATTTTATATTAATGTTTTTTTTTTTTAACCCAAAATTAACGACCCTACTAACTGCGAATTAATAATTTTAATAAGGTATAAAAGTATTGCCGGCGAAGCTATTCTAGCGTATTATATTTTTAAAAGATAGCCATTTATTAATTGGGGATTTTTCAAAGATATTAATTCGGATATAAAGTTTACTATTAGTAATTTAGCGTTTAATAATATTAAAATTATATTATAATAGATTCGCTATTTCAATTATTATTTTTAAATCCGCTACGTTAAAGTTAAACGCTATAATTTGGATTTTAAAAAGTAGTTTAATATTAATTTAGAAGGAAAACGGGTTATAACCCTCGATAAAAATACCTTCCGAATACGGTTAAATAGTAAATTAGTCCGGTTTTTTCTACTAAATTCTTTCTCCGCTTACTATAATCTTTATTTATTTAATTATTATGAAAGTTTTAATATTAATATTATTTTTCTTCTTCTTTATTCTTCTTACTTCTTACAACTTATAGATATAGGCGTTTTTTAGCACTATAAACGTATATATTAAACTATATTACGAAACTATATTCGGAGAAGTAAACTCCGGTTCGACCGTAACGATTTTATATAGTCTTTTAATATAAGTATTTCTTTACTTTAAAACTTTATACTAATTATATACTAACTCTTTCTTATAACGGATATTTAAAACTGCCTTTTCCAAGCCTTATATTATAAACGGCTTTAAAAATTTAGGGCTATAGCCTATTAACCCCTAATTAATTTCGGATAAACTTTAATAGGATATAAATAAAGTATTTACTCTTAAATAACCCGAAATATAATTTAATTTAAAACGTTAGAATAAAGCTATAAATACTATAAAATTATTAAAGAGGTTTGCTCCCCGTATTTAAAAGGCCTTTCGGAAATTTCGCTAACTTATTTACGATTTATTAAGCTAATTTATTAATTTAAAAGCCCGTCTTTATAAAAGTACTATATTTAAGAGCTTTATTAATAAATTTATTAAGGATAAGAATAACCGTTTTACTAATATAATTAAAAAGACTTCTACGAAAAGAAAAATTAAACTATCCGGTAATATAATTAATAAAGTATCTATTTAATATATTTAAAAAATAAATAATAAAGTTTAAGAATAATAAAAGGCAAAGGAATAGAAAAAATAATATTTAACTATAATCAAAGTATAAGAACTAACATTAAAGGCTTTAAAAGCAAAGTATAAAATTTATAAAAAAGTAAAAGAGAATAAAATAATAGGATAATATAGTAGAATAATTTAGCCTTCTTAAGAATAATTCCTTAAATTTAAAGGTATTTAGAACAATTTTCTACCCTTAAATCCTCGGAAAAAACCCAAAGAAAGCGAACAGCTTCTATTCTTCGTAAATATAAAAAAACGGATATAAGTCCCAAAATTTATACAAAAACCGTTTAGTAACTTTACTAACTACTATAATAAAGATAGTAATAGGGGCGAAGATAATAATAGGGGTAAAGATAATAATAAGGGTAATATTACTTTTAATAATAGTAATAATAACGAGAGTAAAGTAAGCTTTATTATTAATAGAGAGAGAGATTTTAACGAAGAATTTAACGATGCTAAACTTAGTTTTCTAATAATTATTTTAAATTATAATCGGCTTAGCCTAGCCTATAATACTAAAAAGCAGAAGGATCGAAATTATAAAGAAGAAGAAGAGGAAGAAAAGAATAGAAAAGAATTTTATACTTTTATTTCTAATTAAGTATAAAAGAAAGCAAAGACTATAGCATCTAGCAACTCTAACGGTACAAAATACGACGAACAATAATAAAAACGATAAGAAGAATAGTAAGAAGAATAGTAAAAAGAATAATAAGAATAGTAATAAGAATAATAATAAGAATAGTAATAAGAAGAATAGTAATAAAAATAGTAATAAGAATAATAATAGTAATAAAAAATTAGAAATAGTTAAAATTTAATATAATAAGTAATATAAATAAAGTTAGTTTCTATACTATACTATTAACGTAGTACTTAAAATTTATAAAGAAAAAAAAAGAATTAAAAAAAGAATTAAAAAAAGAATTGAAAAATAATTAATACCGGCCGGCTTTAATTCCGTTACTTACTATTTAGCCAGCTCCAACTCCAAATTTCTAATCCTAATCCTACTACCTAATACCTATTAAAAATTAGTATTAAAATTATAAAAAAAGGGGAAAAAAGCGAAGAAAGATAGAAGAAACTTACGTATTTTTAAGTATTTAATTTTTTAATAGGAAATTGAAACCCCCCCGCTATTAAGTAGCAACCCGTAAACTACTAACCTAATAGCGTAGGGGAATTACCCTCCTACTCCCTAAGGTTCGAAATTCCTCAAAAATAAAACGTAGGGACTAAAATACGCTTCGTATTTAAAGAACTACTATTAATTAAATAAACCTCTTATAAAGGAAACCCTAGTAGCATAATATTTAGAGAAATAAAATTATTAAATTTAAAAGTTTAAAAGTTCATCCTAAAAAGTACGTTGGTTAAAATAACTTAAACGCCGTTATAAGGGGCATAAAATAATTAAATTAAAATTACATTTTTAAGGGCTTATTTAAAAAGATCCTTAACTTTCCTAATCTTAGCCTACTTATTAATAAAATTAAATCTAAAATAAATAATCCTTAATTAAATTAAGTATACCGTTTTTAATTAAGCTTTATTAAAACTATAATATTTAATAAAACTTTTAATTTATTATCGATAGGCCAACCGTTAATATAAACGGTAATTTATTTATCTTTATACTCCCTCCGTTAAATTAGTATAATTATTAATTACGTTCTAAAGTCGATAGGCCAACTACTAACGCTTATAGGGTACTCCCTAATATTAAATAATTTATTTTAAATTATTAATTAAATAAAATTTAATTGGAGCTAAGGGGGGGCGTAATATAGCGTTAACTCTCCGGTAGACTGTAAGGTAACTACGTACTATATTACTATATAAATTAAAATTAAGGCTTCCTTTATAAATTACTATTTATTTTCTCCGTTAAATTAATATAATTATTAACTACGCTCCAAGATCGATAGGCCGGGTTTATCTTTTTTATTAGAGGTAACCCTATTATTTTCGCTATAAATTAATAAAAATATCCTTAGCAAATACTTTTATAATAGTTAATTTCTAATAAATTCTAGAATTTTACTTCTTCTTATTAAATATTTATACCCCCGAATATCCCTATATTATTATTATTATTATTAGTCTTATACACGTTAATTAACTATATAGTCTACCTAGTAGGTATACGGTACTACTTCCGTTTTTAATCGGTAGGAAAAACCGTATTAAAGCCGGCTAAAAACCCTCTACTACTCTTTCGCACCGGTACCGTAGTAGTATCGTACCTACGTCGCTTATCTTCCTCTTAATATAATTTCACTATTATTCCCGAGGTTTAATTTTTAAATCCTGGGCGCGGTTTCTTTGGCCTTACCCCATCTCCGGCTACCTTCTATACCTTCCTCCGGCGTTTACGGCCGCCCTTTTATATTATTATTCCTTCCTCCTCTTTATACCCTACCCTTTTATTCTATTTTTCTTAATAAATACGTTATAACGGCCCTACTATTTAATATAAAGTAATCTTTCGCTCGCTCCTTCCCTTCCTTCCGTTCTTTTCCCTTTATATTTCCTATTATACTTACTGTTATATTTCCTACCGCCCTATTATTTATAACCCGCTACCGTATTACTAATAATTCCGATTCGGCTCTATTATAACGCCCTTTAATAATTCGGTTCTTACCGACCCTAATAAGAAGGCCGATAAAAATAATAAAAAGCCTAAATTAGCCGCTAAATAATTTAAAGCTAAGGCCGCCGCCGAAGCTAAAGGTTCTAATACCTATAATAATACTTCCGAGGCTCCTAGCTCTCCGCCTTATAACTCTTACAATTGTAATTAGCCGTTTAATAAAGCTATCGAATCGGCGCGTAAAAAAATCTTTAAAGAAAACGCTACGAAAACCCTTACTACTTCGTTATATTATTATATACTGTCCGATAATATATAATACTATTTATATATTCGTATTCTCTATTGTATTACGCCTACTATCTTTAAATCCGTCAACAAATTTACTATCGCCTTTAACCCTATCCGTTACTTCTAAAATCCTTATATATCGTTGTTCTTTCTTCGTATTAATATTATTATTAACCCTCGGTATAATTAATGCGTATACCCCTTATAATAAATATAAAAAGGGAAAGAAGATCGAAGAGTACCCGAAGGGTAATTGCTTTATTATCGCCCGTAATTTTATTTGCATTGCTATAGAATTGCGCCGTTCCGCTAATATAAATAATAATAATTTTAATTATAAAACTTTAATTATAAAAATATAAAATACTATAGTTATTTAGGTAATAATCGTAGGCTCTAATACTTCCCGTACTAAGCTTATTAAAATTATCGCTATATTGGACGATAATAATAGTAATAATATTATTACGGCCCTAATTACTATTATTTATATTTTAAAAAAGAGAAAGTTAAATAATAGCGGTATTATTGGTTCTTTTACCTCGGACTTCTCTATCCTTTGTAATAATGTTTCTTTAATACGCCTTTCCTCCGCCCAATCTAATAAATTCGTTTATATTATTTATATTAAAATCGATAACTTCGTTATTAATTATAAATGTATTCGTAGTATCGAGATTGTAATTGGTTCTATTTAAATTAAAATCGTTAAAATTAATAATTACCTCTCTATTGTACGTATCCCTTCGCGCTTCCGTATTATTTTCGCCGCTAATTTAATATCTAATTATTTAACGTAGAGGCTATAATTTATATTATATATTTTAAATTTCTAAAGCTTATTATCGCCGCCCCTATTTTTAATATTAAAAATAGGCGTATCGGTTATAAGACTATCCTTAAGAGAATTAATTTTAAAGCCTTCCCTAACGAATATATCGATAATAGTAAATTCTTCGAAGATAACGAAGAATATAAGGATAGTTATAAAAATAAGGATAAAAAAGAGGAGGAGGAAGAGGATAATAATATTTTGCCCTCCTCTCTTCTATTTTATAGCGAGGCCGCCCTTTAATAATTAGGCCGGTTATTCGGTACTAGATTAGTATCTTTATAATATTATAATAATTTTTAATAAGATATTTCAAAATCTTTAATAATATATAATTTCTTCGTTAGTAATTAGTCGGTTCCGTATCGGCTCTATACTAAATTATTATTGTAATTCAAATAATTAATTTTGGAGTATTTTAAGCGTACTCTTGCTTACCGGTATTAAAGATTAATTTAATTCTTTAATCTCTCTTTTATTTCCTTTATTTATTTAATTTTTACCGCTAATTTATACTTTTATAATCGGCCTAATTTTAGAGCTTAACGGAAGATTCGCTCCGCTCCCTCTATAGTTTCGAATTTGTTGTAGAATTATTCGATATTTATCGGCTAATTTAAATCCTATCCTTATATATCTTCCGTTTCCCTATATTTTAAAACGATATATTCGAACGTCTCTTTAATTAACCCGTACTAATAATATAGTATCGCTACCTTTAGTACCCTCCTTTCGAAGAGGAATGCCCGTAGGCCTATTTTACTAATCCTAATTTATATTAAAAGTAAGTTTATAGCCTTCGAAAAGTAATATAATAATAATTTCTTATTTATATTAGGCTAAATATAATATTATAATATAATTCTATTAAATTATATACGTACTTTTACGGTATTTAGCTTCTTCTTCTTCCTTATTGTTTCGGTTATTTTAACGTACTATTTTATTATTTACTCCTTCCTTATTGCCTCCTCTAACTACTCCTCCTTTTTACTTAATATAAATTCCCTCTCTTTTCCCTATAATACTGGAATATCTTTTTTAAAAGCCTATTACTTAACCTATTCGGCTTTTACCCGGCTATTAACTAGTAGTACCTATAATTATTTTCTTAACCTCCTACCCTATATTTCGGCCGTTACCTTTATAAGTATCCTTTTAACGAAAATTATTATTAAGGAATAGGCGAACTGTTCTTCGAACGTTCTAACCCTCTTATTAAAATAGAAGTCGAAGGGGGGGTAAAAGGTTTCCGTCTCTATATTAAACGTTGATATAATTTTATATACTTTAAAGATTACTTTAAAATAATTAATTTAAATTGTTATAAAAACCTTCGTAAGCCTATAGAATTCCCCTAACGGTTCTATTAGAATATAGTACGTTAACGCTCTATAAATTATAATTATATAAATTACTTTCGTATATACCTCTTTTATTCGGATAAAATTATAACCCTACGTCTTCGCTATAATATATATAAAAACGAAAATCTATATCGATATCTTCTTCTTTACCGCTTAAAAATACGTCCGGTAAATTAGTTTATAATTTAACTATACGTTTAAAAACCGAATTAACTCCGTAGGGGCAAATTAATATCCCCCGAAATCGACCGTTTCGGTCCTTAGTTACCGGGTTTTAATAAAATAAATAAGTTCGGACTTATTCGCTTTAAACTCCATTCCTCTTTCCGCTACTTAATTATAATAAATCCGCTATATTTCTTTTAACTTTTCGTAATTATCTTCTATTAATTTTAAAAAAATTAAAATATTTATATTGTTTACGAAATTTACCGTTATTATACCCCGTAAATCCCTTAATACCTTATAGAATATAATTATAAAAATAAAGAATAGAATAAGTAAAAGGGGGGAGCCCTATAATACCCTTACGGGTATTTAGAACTCCCGTATTAATTTTCCGTTGAAGAAGAAACTTCCCCGCCGGTCCGTTAAAAAACTTTCGACTTAACGAAGTAACTATTATAGTAACCCCTTTTCTTATAATATATAAAGGAGCTACCTATAATTAACCCGGTCGAACGCCCCTTTAAAATCTAAGAAGAGTAGCGATATTACCGCCCTTAGTTCCTACGCTGTATATACCGTCTCTATTACTACCCGAATTACAAATTTTATTAATCTCCCTTTCCTATTCTCTATTTACCCTTCTAATAAAAGCCTATACTCCTCCGCTATAAGGGTAAATCGTTCTATTATAATTACCTCTAAAACCTTTCCTACGCAATTTAATAACGTTATAAGGCGCTATATTCCGGCTATCTTCTTTTATACCGCTATCTTTCTTAATTTCTTTAATACTATTACCTTTATATACTACTACTATACCGAGAAAGAGCCGAAGGTAAAATTACCGGTCGCGATTATAATAAGCATTTCCGCGAACCGTTTCTTACAAACCTTAAATAGCCTATTAAAAAGCTAATCGTTTCCTAATACCTTATTAAAGGTTATATAGCGTAATATCTTTACTATATCGTCCGTATTAATTCTATAATTTATTAGTAATTCGGTCCTTCTTTTCTCTTACTAATTTAATAAATATTCTATTAGTACCTCCACTTCTAAAAAGAACTTTTCCATTAAAATCTCTATTTTACCTTTATAATCCTACTTCTCTATTATATTTCCCTCTTAATATAGTACTAATATTTTAAGGGAGTTAGAAAGTAAATAACTCTATATTCTTCCCTACTATTCTAACGTCTAAAGCTTCTTCGTATCTTTTAATATATCCTTTATAAAAGTATACTACTATTTCGCTTACGCAAATTAAATAGCTTCGGTTTATTTCCGTTTCGCTTCCTCTAATTTTCTTTTCTTTATCGGTATCCTCTTCTATTTCTAAGCCTTCGCTATCTTTTTTATATATTTAATAGCCTCCTTTATACCTAAATCCTATTAATCGGTACGCTTACCCTTTCCCCTCTTCTATTTCAAAACTATTTTATTAATAACCCTAATTAATTCTTCTATTAATTTTTCGGCCGCGGCCTTCAAGCCGGCAATTATAATAATTACCGCCGGGGCTATAATATATTTTTTAATAAATTCTTTAATTTTCTTAATATTTATAAATACTTAATTATAATCTTCTTTAATATCCTCCGGCTCCTTAATAATTTCGGTACGGATTAAGACTAATTAAATTTAATAATTTAATTTAATAAGGACCTTATCCTCTACTATTTAATATATAATATATAATATTTCTATTATTTAAATATAATTAATAATACTATTAAACTCCCGCCGTAATTCGTTCCCTAATTGTATCGGCTCGCTTCTTAACGTTATTAGGACGAGCCTATAATTTATTACTAACGAAAGGAAGATATAATTACCCCTACTAATTCTCTTATTAATATCCTATTTTAAATAGTAGAAATTTATATCCTTAATTATAATATCTCTTCCCTTCGGCTTTAACGCAATTTCCTAAAAGGGGGTAACTTATTCACTTTTAAAATTTGAATCCCAAATTAGTAAATAGATAGACTATACCCTTATTTCGTTTTCTCCCTCTCTTAACCTTATTATTACCTAATCGTCTCCTTATTCGTAGTCCTATCGGTCGATTATAAAATATTTATTTATATATAACGCCGTACGCCCTTAATTAATACTATTTAACGCCTAATAATATAAAGCCTTAATATTAGGAATATTATTTGTAACCGTATTTCGGCCTAATTCTTAGAACGCTATAATATTATAACGGTCTTCTATTTCCAATATAATTTTTATTCGATTATATAATTTTATTATATTCTAATATAAAATCCTTAAATTTATAAGGTAAATATAAGAGTAATATTCTTTTAATATAATCGAAGGTTCGATTTAATAGCGATATTCAATATTTTAAAGATTCTCTTCTAGCGCTTCGCCTTAACTATATCCAATTTAGCGCAAAATTCCTTCTATTACTTCGTATAAGGGCCGCTACGCTTATTAATTATTATTATCTACTATTCGGATTCTAAAATTTCTAAATTTACGTCCGGGACTTCTAAGTTACTATCTTCGTTAATGGGTATAAATTAAGGCTATACTAGCGTCGTAAAGGGGGCAATCTTTTTAAGTCCCTATATCGCTTCGGATTATATTTATTAGAGGAATTATTATTAAATAGCTTCGTCGGCCAGTTTATTAATTATAAGCTAGTTAAGCGCCGGCGTTTTTTTAATAATTATTAGCTCCGTCTATTAAGTAAATTCGTATAAACGTTCTATAAACGCTATAGAAGAGCGACTAAACGCTATTTTTATAAGTAGGTAATTATAAAAGAATGCGAAATATCCTTTATAATTATAAGGGAAGTATTTTACGAAGTCGGGCTTTTAATTAGAAGGGTAATTAATTTTAATATCCTTTATTATTCTATTTAAATATTTCTTTTCGGCGTATTAGGGGTACTATGCTTCTTTCTCCTTAGGGTAATAATTATATAGATAATTGAATTCTTAATAATTATAGTACTATTAGGGGATTGCGTTTCGTTTAAAGGGTTTATAATAGAATATATTACTTATTTAGAAGAGGGAATCCTTAATAAAACGAATTCTTTCGTCTATATTAATTACTTCTAAGAGGAGAGAGCCCCTCTCGTTCCTATATTTCCTCTAGAATACTTTCGTTCGGACAATATTAATTTTATTCGCTAAGGACAATTCCTTCGCTAATTATATTAAATTAATATTATTAATAACTGCCTATAGTACGCCGCGGGTTATTACCGAAACTATATAGAACGTAATTGTCGTTTCCTTATAGAAAACGTATACTATTTAAATTTAATACGTTAAATACTACTTCTTTCCTTCTTTTCTAAATATTATAATATAATCTCCGTTAAAATATAATTTTATAACCGCTCTAGTATCGGCCTTAAAGAATTTCTAATTAATCGCCTATATTATATCGCTAACTATACGCCTCTCCTAATCGGTAAAGAGAGGTTTATTATTTAATTTAATAATAAAGTATTATTCGGTTTAAAGGGGGATAAAAGCCTAAGTATTTATTAGGATAAAGTAAAATCTCTTTAAGCCCGTTAATTAGGTATTCGGGTCTGTGGTAATAACGGCCCAAATTTTCGGGGGAATTGTTTACTTCTTTATAATATTGGCGACTATTTTCTTAAGTTTATTTATATCGTTTTTAAGTTATTCGATAGCGTTGAAGAGGGTTGGAAAAGTTTTATTATATATATTTAGAATATTTGCGGTGATATTAAAGAATCTTTCTACTTACTTTGCGTAGATTTTAAATGGATTATTAATACCGGGGAAATTTATAACCTCTAAAAAGAATTTCTCTATATTTTTTTAATAGGGTTTTAGGGTCGTTAAGGCTTCGAACGTAGCGTCGCCGGCTATTATTATTGTTATTGGTATTCCGGCCGCGGGATTTCCGGGTACGTATCGACTCGCTACCAAACCGCCACTATTATTCCCGACCGCCGCAATACCCGCGTCTTCTATACGCAATTAATACGGCATCGTAGATAGGGGTAATCGGACGTCCTAAATACGATTCTAATATTAAAAATAGTTTTACTATCGTCGTCGACTAAGAACCCGCGTTTTAACGTTTCGCGAGCTAATTAATAAATATCCCTATATTACAATTAATAATAAAGTTAAACGATCTATCCCTAAATTACTTATATAAGTTAGCCGATAAATCAAATTAAATATTACTCTTATATAGACTAAGCTCTACTACTAAATTAATTAATAATTTAATAGAAATATTCTTATCGCTTAATAGCGAAAGAGGATTCCGCGGTATTATTGTATTAATATTTATATTTAGTCTAAATTAATTTTCTTATTAAGCTTAATATTTTCTTCTTCGCTTAATATTAAGGGTATTAATTAGAAGGCTTAATAATTTATATATTACTATACTTAAGATTTAGAATTAAAGATAATAAATATCCCGCGGAGGGGTATTAAAGTAAAAATACCCTAGTAATTATGTCGAGATCTACTGAGTGCACGATAACACGAGGGTAGACGAGATGGTTTGGAATGCTTGAATTGATTGAGAGAAGAAGAAGAAAAGGGAATAAAGGAGGCGGGGAGCCGACTTTATATAGGTCTAAAATATAAGAGTTTGGGGAAATGTGTTTGGATCGAAATGTATGTAGGAATATTGTTAGTGTATACTGTGTATGTCCGACACTCCCCCTCGAACCAAACAAAATAATAAAAACGAAGTTATTTAGAATATATATCGGGTATAGGCTAGTAAAAAACCCAGTGGGTAAAAAAGGTCTCTATATTATCCGATTTTAAGAAGAAAAAAGGAAATAATAAATCGTTAATAATAAAAAACGGACATAGCTTGTCGTATATATAAGATATAGTGAAACTAAGGTTAGATTTGAAACCAAATCGTTAAATTGAATAGAATAAAGGTATAAATAATAGAAAGGCCGGGTAAGCAAGGGTATAACCCGGGTAGACGACTTAATAATCCGGGTAAATAATATTAGTTAGGGTAAATTAATTTTCTTCGAGTATACGACCAAATTGAATTAATAAGTAATTGTAAATTGATTTTTAAATTTTCCTATATTAAGGAATTTCGCGGAAATCGAGCAGTTACGATTTAATTAGTTTAATTACGTATACCCTAAATTAGCGGTCGGTAGATTTATAAAGGCGATAGTATAAAAACCCGAAAGATAGTAAGATAGTATAGCGTATAGGGGGTATATAATAGAGTATAATATATAGGGAGTACTAGAGCCGTTAAAAGGTATATTTAATAATAGGAGAGTACGGTTTTTAACGTAGTCCTAGGGTATTATAGAACTAAATGAACTTATTAGTAGGTAATACTTTAGTTAATCTATCAGCGATTTATTCGCTAGTAAAAATATATTTAAAATCGACCTTTCCGGAAGCCTATTTCTTACAGTAAAAGAATTCTTATATATTAATATACTTTATCCTAGTATAGAATTTGGGGTTCTTCGTTAAAATTAAAGCTCTTTAATTATTATTATAAATAACGGTTATTAATACGGGCTATTCGTCTAATTTTCTTAATAATTATTATAGTTAGATTGCCTCCTTAGTAGCTTGCGTTTGCCCGATTAATTTTACTTCGTAAAATAATAAGGCTATAGTAGCCTATCTTTTTGAATTTTAATTAATAATAACGCTTCTAACGTTGAATATATAGCCGGAGGTAAACCGGCGCTTTTAGGAATTACTAACCTAATCTACGTTTATAAAACCGATTAGTAATTCGAATTTATCCCTTAAATATATTAATTCGAATCCGATAGTACTACATAAATACTTAAAAATCCGTTTTACTACGCCGATATACATTACGGTAAATTTAATTATATATCGGCTATAAAAGGATATTATAAATACTATATCCGGGCGTATACTGAATATTACGTATATTAGTAAACCGATAGCATTGGCGTACTAGGTTTTAATTTTATTATTAACCTTAAAATCTTTAGTTAATTCTTCGATTTTAGATATTAACGCTTATATAAGCGTCTTAACCTAATTAGTTTCCTATAGACCGAATTGTTAAATAATCTTTTCTAAATATACCTTTTAAGATAGGCGAATAGTACGATTAGGGCGGTCGCGAATAATTTTTATATTTAAATAGAACGAAACGGGTCTTATATCGGCTATTTTAAAGCGTTTACTAAGAGCGTCCTTTAATAATTATACTTCAATTTTAGTTAGGGTGGCGATAAGTAAATTATTAATATAGATAGCGACGTAAATATACCTTTTTATAAATACCCTATCGTTTACGCTAAGGGGTAAAAAATTAAAACTCTTTAAAAAACCTAATAGTATATTATATTAGATTCGTAGTAATTATTTTAGACCGTATAGGGCTTTATTTAGGTAGTATACGAATCCTTAGTCTTAATCGAAATTTGGGGGCTATTCTACAAATATTTCTTCTTTTATTTTATTGTAAAGAAAGGCCGTATAAACGTCTATTTATTCGAACTTTAGGTTAAATATAGTAGTAATAGCGAAGAGTAGCTTATAATTTATAAGTTTAACTACGGCTATAAACATTTTATTATAGTCGATACCTTCTTATTATTCGAAGCTTTTAACGACCTATCTAGCTTTATATTATATAATTTTACCGTTAGTACCGGTTTTAATTTTATATATTTATTTGCCGGATAGAATATAGCGTCCGGCGGGTTTTAGTACTAAATTTTAGGTCTTATTATTTACTAAGGAATTATATTTACTATTTATAATTTACTTCTAATTTAATTAATAAGGATTTTATAGCGCTTCTCGGTAATTCTTTAGTTCTTACAGGGTATTTTCGGTATCGGCGTTAATAACAATATTAGCGAAGGTATAAAGTAGCGAAATAGCAACTTCGGGGTTTAATACTAAAAGCGGTAGCATTTATAATTCGGGGTAGCAGTTAATAATTTTTTAAACGTATTATTAGTCGTAGAAGTTTAGTATTCCTCTAACGATAATATAATTTTATATAGATAATAGTAGTGAAGATAGCGGTAAATTTAATAAAGCTAGCGGTTCGGGGGTCTTATTAGGGGTAGTAGAATCTAATTATTTATATATATTAGAGTCTCCCCTTAGATAAATAGGCGGATTATCTATAGGAATTGCTCCCCTAGAATATAAAGCTCCCTTAATATTAGGGATAAATTGAATTATAGATAGGTTATATAATTCTACTTCATATTTATCCGCGATCGTAGAGTATTTTAAATTGGTACGGTTAATAATATAAGGCATTTATTTATTAAAGGTTATATTATTAGAAATAATAATCCGGTTATTATTTGTTAGAATAATGTAATTCCGGGAATTATTATAGCTAAGTAATTGATAGGGGGATTTAACGGGATTGAATTTGCTTTGGAAACTCTTTTTAATTAAGTAGTAAAATCCGGGTGAGCCGAGTACCTGTAAATGGGAAAGGTCTAGTTTATTTTTAAATTAGGCTTCGTAAGGGGTTTTATTAATAATAGAGCTTGGCGATCAATTTCGTAAATATATAACGGACTATACTAAATATAACTAATATTTGAGGGTAAATTTAGTTTAGTAAAATATAACGGTGATTCGTTCTAATATAATACCGTTGAATTTTTTAGCGATGCTATTTTATTAATGTTGTTCTGTAGCCGTATAGTATAATACTATATAGCGGTTACGGTACTACGCCTTTAATTTATTATTAATATTTTCGCTAATTTAATTTAAATATATATTAAAAATTTTGCGCTCCGTCGTTTCGTAACGGTTAACCTATTCGGTAAATTTATTATATAGGTCCGACTTTCGTTTTAAAATATATATCTAAATATATTAAGTAAAATTATTAATAATAATAAATTAATAGTACTCCTTATTTACGCCGTCCGCTATAAGCAGGCCGGCGATATTTAAATATATTTATTCTAATAGTCGGGTACTACGGCGAATAGATCCGGTATAGGGAACCTATTTTAGCCTGCTAGCCGTATAATTCTTATAAAAGTAGGCCGTTTCAATAGGTTTTATACCTATAGATATTATTTATAATAGTTTTAGGTTCCCTTCGCCGAAATAGCCTAATTATTAATACTATAGTTATATAGCTTTATTAGAAAGATAGTAGGCTTTTAAAGCGACGTCGGTGGCGGCCGAATATTTAGTTTAATTAAAAAAATATAATTTATTAATTTCGGAATTAGAAAACCGGAATTAAATACCGGAGAAGGCGGTAAGGCGGCCGTCTAATATAGCAATATTATAAGAAATTTTAACCTTACGGAGTTAGGATATAGAAATAAGGTTGTAGGCAGCCGTAGGGTATAAATATATATTAGTTAATAGTAAATAACCCGGCTTACTATTTAAAACCGTTTGAATTTTAAAAGTATTAATATAGGTAGGCATAAAAGAGATATTTCTTATATTAAGAATAGAAGGACTATTATACAAGCGAAGCGAAGAAGAAATAAAACTATTAATATAATAAATAAAATAGTTAATAACATTTATATCGAAGATATATAAGTCTTTTAAAGAATTTAAGAAAGAGTTTATACTATTAGCGGCGGATAATATAGAAATAATTGAGCTAAATAAAGACCGTTTAGGGGGTATAATAATAGCGAGTAGTATTATTATTGCGTTTAACCGCTCCGGGGAGAGTTTGATATTAATTGGTTCGGTAGCCTAGTTCTTCGGAGTAGTTAGACGGAGGGATTCCTAAGCCCATTGGCATTTAGATTTAAGTTCGTCGGCTTCGTTTATAAAAATTAAATTTTCTATATTAAAGGCGTTAGGATTAATATTGCCGGCCGATAAATAATTACATTATTATTTATCAGTAGAATCCTTATTCTTTTGGTAGCCGTTTTAGGGTTATTTTACCGGGTACTTCCCTAGGTATAGTTCCTTAGATTATAGATATAATTCGGGGTATTATTTAAAATAGCGCTCGTCGCTATACCTAGGGTCGTTATATACGCTATAAGGAAACTAAATAAACTTTTTCTTACCCTTTATAGCGGCCGCCTTAGCGGCGTAAAGTACCTTTTATTCCTTTTCCTTTAATTCTTTTTAATTATTACGCTCCGTTTCGGAAATTTTAGCGTTCGAAATGACCTTTCCTAAAATAATTCCGGACTTATAGATTTTATTCTTTTCTTTCCAGACGGGTAAAACGCGGCTATTTTGGAAAAGGTTCTCCCGAAATTAGCAGTATCGGTTATTTAAACCTTATATAAAATAATAAATTAAGAGCGGCTTGGGGATTCGTAAGGATTCGTCTAAGCGAATTATAATTTTATAGGTTTCGATATATTTTTAGGTATATTTAAAAATATTATTAAAGTTAGCGAATATTAATCCTTCCTATTTTTAGACTAATTTCTAGTAAAATAGTCCTATTTAACCGTTAATTCGGATTATATTAGCGAAGCGCTCTAAGGCCTCGCGTATTGTAGTAACGGGTTTTAATAGGGGTGTAGGGGTTTTTAATAGGTTGAGAATTTGATTATTAATATAGTTTAAAATTATATTTAGAAGTTAATTTTAGAATATAGGCTAATTAGTATATATAACGCTATAGTTAATTTGAATTTAGAATTGGCCTTTAGTAAGGGGTTCGTTATTAATTAGGGCGTAATTTATATTTAAAATAGATACGTATTATTAGATAGCCCGGTCTTATTTGGCCTAATTGTTTATATTAGTAAATTTGGGCAGGTTAAAATAATTATTAGTATTAAGCCTATTTTTAAATATAGTAGGCCGTAGAAGTTTGGGGCCGTAAAAAGAAAAACTTGTAATTTAAATGTATTAAAAATTTTAGGTACTAGAATACGAACGTAGTAATATAACGGTAAATCCCTAGATGTTTAAGGGACTTAGGGGAGTTAGTAGAGGCGAGGGCGTTGGAAAGCCCGAAATATAATAGGTTAGTAAATAGGAAGGTAGAAAGTAGGGAATATCTTCAATTTTATTAGAGAAACCATTATTAAATAGAGTAAATAAAATATTATAAATTAAATATAAGAAACCGATTTGGTTTAAGTAGCGGGTAATAATAGGAAGGTAAATACGTAGTTATAAATTATAGCGGAGGTATTTGCAGATACAGTATTTAAATAGCTTAGTAGGGGTGGTAATATACCGTATGCGTATTCTTACAGGTTTATATAGGGTAGATAAGGAAGTTGTAAATTCGGGTCTGAGTTGGATTTTCGGTTATTGTAATGGCGGCGGTCTCTGGCGACGGTAAGGTCCCAGTTTTGGCACGCAATTGAGGTTATTATTAGATAACGACGACGTAATGGAGTCGGGGGTAGGTAAAGATATTAATAATAATTTTAATTACGTATTATATATTCCGGGCTTATAACCTATCGAGATTTACTAAGTATACGATAATACGAGGGTAGACGAAATGGTTTGGAATATTTAAATTGATTGAGAGAAGAAGAAGAAAAGGGAATAAAGGAGGCGGGGAGCCGACTTTATATAAGTCTAAAATATAAGAGTTTGGGGAAACGTGTTTGGATCGAAATGCATACAGGAATATTGTTAGTGCATACCGTGTATGTCCGACAAATTACCCTGTAGAAAAGTAAATTGAGGAAGAAATTAGAATTATTAATTAAGCCTATTAATATAGATTAGAATTTCTATATAGGAACCGTATAGAAATTATTTAATATAAATAGAAATTTATTATTATTTAAATTTATTTTTAGCCCTACGGAAAAGTACTAGAGAATACCCGAATAATTTTCCCGTAGAAACGTTTAATTCCCTATAAGACCTTATATATAGTTATATACGTTGCCTTATAGCGTTTAACTTTTTAATTAAACCCTCTATATAATTATATACGCTATTCTATATATAGCTAATCGCTCTTATCTATCTTAGTTAGTCGTTCTTACGTAGCGTTTAATTTCCTAAGCGGACCCTATTGAGCGCTAATTTATAAAAGGGACTCCCTTAGGTAGCCGGTTAATATAGCGTTTAATTATTTGAGCGGACCTTACTAAGCGCTAATTTATAGAAGGGGATCCCCTAAACGAACCCTATTAAGCGCTAATTTATAAAAGGGACTCCCTTAAACGGACCTTACCGAGCGCTAATTTATAGAAGGGATTCCCTTAAGTAAACCCTTTAGGCAGCCGGCTAATATAGCGTTTAATTATTTAAATAGACCTTACCGAATGCTAATTTATAGTAAACGGACCTTACCGAGCGTTAATTTATAGAAGGGGATCCTTTAAGTAAACCCCTTAGGTAGCCGGCTAGTATAGCGCTTAATTATTTAAACGGACCCTATTAAACGCTAATTTATAAAAGGGGATCCCCTAAGTAAACCCTTTAAGCGGACCCTACTAAGCGCTAATTTATAGAAGGGGATCCCCTAAGTAAACCCTTTGAGTAGACCCTACCGAATGCTAATTTATAGAAGGGGATCCCTTAAGTGAACCCTTTAAGCGGACCCTACCGAGCGCTAATTTATAATAGGGAATCCTTTAAGCGAACCTCTAAGCGACCTTATATATAATTAATCCCTCTTGCCTACTTTAGTTAGTCGCTCCTACCTTGGCTAGTCTTAACCGGTCGCTCTTACCTTCCCTTCTTATATACTCTCCGACCGCCAATCTGGGGAAGGTCCGGGTAGACGGTTTGAGTCGCGACTTCCCGATTTCCGCGAAATTCCCTAGTATAGGAAATTTTAAAAATCGACTTACGGCTACCAAATTAAATATTTCCGTCGCACCTTAATATAAATTTAAGCGGATTTCGATATTTACGGTTAATATAAGGGTAGGGTAGGTATATTAAGTAGCGGGTAGGTAAAATAAGTGCCGGGTAGGTAAGCTACCTTCCTTCGGCTAAATTAGCTAATTTAATTAATATATATATAAAATAGTTAGGTTAATTCAAGTACTAAGTAGGTAAGCTACTTTCTCTTAACTAAATTAGCCAATTTAATTAATATATATATATATATAAGGTAGCTAGGTTAATTTAACTCCTAAGTAGGTAAGTTACCTTCTTTCGGCTAAGTTAATTAATTTAACCGGTATATATATAAAGTAGCCGGGTTAATTCAATTCCCGGGTAAGTAAGCTACTTTCTTTCGGCTAAGTTGGCCAATTTAATTAATATATAAAATAAATAAGTTAGTTCAACTCCCGGGTAGGTAAGTTATTTTCTCTCGGCTAAATTAGCTAATTTAACCGGTATATAAAATAATTAAGTTAATTCAACTCCCGGGTAAGTAAGTTACTTTCTCTCGGCTAAGTTAATTAATTTAGCCGGTATATATATAAAGTAGCCGGGTTAATTCAACTCCTAAGTAGGTAAGTTACTTTCTCTCGGCTAAATTAGCCAATTTAACCGGTATATAAAATAGATAAGTTAGTTCAACTCCCGGGTAGGTAAGCTCTCTTCCCTCGGCTAAATTAATTAATTTAATTAATATAAATATAAAGTAGCTGGGTCGGTTCGAGTGCCGGGTAGGTAAGCTACCTTCCTTCGGCTAAATTAACTAATTTAATTAATATATATATAAAGTAGCTAAGTTAATTCAACTCCCGGGTAGGTAAGTCCTTTTCCTTCGGCTAAGTTAATTAAATAATTAAGTTAATTCGAATACCGGGTAAGTAAATTACCTTCCTTCGGCTAAATTAACTAATTTAGCTAGTATATATATAAAGTAATTAAATCGAAATAAGTACCGGGTAGGTAAGTCAACTTCTCTCGTTCGGAGATAGTGGTCGCGGTAATTAAATAAATAAAATAATTAATTTAAATATTAAATATGTAATTTTCTTCGTTCGAAGGTAGGAANAACTTCTCTCGTTCGGAGATAGTGGTCGCGGTAATTAAATAAATAAAATAATTAATTTAAATATTAAATATGTAATTTTCTTCGTTCGAAGGTAGGAATTATAATTAATAAAATAATAAGTAAATTAATATATATACTAATTAAATAAGCTAACCTCCCTCGTTCGAATATAAGGGTTATAATTAATATATAAATAGGGTAGAAAGTTAATAAACGCTGTTAATATAAAATATAATAATAAAATATTACATTTAAATAAAGTAATAAATTCAAATAAATTAAAATACAAATCTATTTTAGTACTACGTAATTAGGTTAATTATCTTCGTACAAATTTAGTAGCGGCGGTTAATATAAATGTAAAATAATAAAATAATATATTTAAATTAAATAATTAATTCGAATAAAGTAATAAAATATATATAATTTAAATAATAATTAAGCAATCTAATTACTCTAGAATATAATTAATAGCCGCGATTAATATATAAATAGAATAATAAAGTATTTGGGTCAAATAGAATAAAATAAACAAATTTATTAAAAAGTTTCTAATTAAACTTTATTAATAAATATAATATAAATACTATATTAAATAATTATAAGACTTTTATACCTATTTAAATATTATTTAAATTACGAATAATCTTTTCAATATAATATATACCGTATTAGTTTATTTCAAATTAGTTATATAAAATTATCAACCTAATTAAATTAATAAGGATTTTCAAAAACCTATTAAAAAGGAATAGAATGATAGTATAATTAGAAGTATAGGTTTATAATATAGTAGCGATCTATTACTATATTAATACGAATACCTTGAAAGGTTGCACGCATCTTAGAATTATATAGATTTTTTAATAAAAACACTTAATTTTTATACTTATAATAAAATTGGAATAAAAGTTGTATTTTACGTATTTTCGTAAAATAAAAATCGTATCTACGTTATATAACTACTTATAAACCCATATACAAGTTTTGGCTAGGTTTGGACTATTGGTTGTTGTGTAATTAAATACTATATAAAATCCCTATGGAAAATGTGCGATTTTTGCTGTCCGGTGGGGTTTTGGCATGTCCGGTGGTTTTGGCGCCAACTCTGTGGAGCAGAGTTGGGGAACAGACAGGAAATCTGTCAGCCTCCCCAACGGGTAACCCCGCGCCGTACCCCTTTCATACGTAGGGTACCTTAGTAACCCCCTTCTCCCCCAATTTTTCTTCTCCGTCAATGGACTGGGTACCTCCAGGCACTCAAAGGCGAGTTGACGTTGAGGGCGTTGTTTGTCTATGTCTCATGTTTTTCCTCCAACTTTTTCAGACCCACCCCCACCCTTCACATTCCCTTCTACATCAGCCGTGATCCTCCCTATCAACGCCCGGAATTTCTTCTCCCCGCTTGTCACCTCCCCCACAAACTCCGCCATCAATTTCTTCACTTCTCCCTCCGCCCACTTTTCCCTGTAGTACGGGGCCAGATCCGTGAGGAAGAGTTCGTGATCGGCTATTAGTGAGGTGTAGAGGGCTGTGAAGGTGCTCAGGGGTAATATTGGTTTGTTGGTGAAGGTGTTCGTGGAGGAGTCTGTGGAGGTGTCCGCGGAGGTGTCCGCGGAGGTGAGGGAGTTTAGGGTTTGATTTCGGGAGTGGGCGCGGGAGAGGATGGAATGGAGGGTTTGGAGGGCTTGGTCGGTGATGGCCGAGGAGGTGTTGGGCAAATCTTGGGTGGCGGGTGGGTTAGTGGTGTCTGCGGAAGTTGTGGCTGTGGAGGAAGTCGATGGGAGGGAAAGAGGAGGAGGTCCTAAATTTCGAATACATGAAGTTGGAGTGATAATGGACAGGAAGAGAAAGTGTAGATGGTCAAAAGTTTTGCGGATGTGCTTTTTGAGGCCAGACCTGTCAGAGGAGGAGAAGGGAGAGGAAAGAGGATTCGAAAGGGTGGGAAGACGGGCGTAGCAGCGGAGGGAACACTCGGAGGCGCGGGGGCAGGTGCATGGGATTTTAGGCAGTAATGTCTCTGGTGAAGATTCTGCCATTTCTTGGGTTAAGAGCGCTGGACTTGGTGATAGGGAAGGGATAGCTAGTAGTGTACTGCTGTACGTAGACCTGGGATTTGATGTTGAAGCAGAGAGAAGGAATGAGCGTTTGGTTCGGAGTGCGACTCTCAGGAGATGAGGAAAAGTTCTTCTATGCCCCGTCTGGGTTCCATGTCGGGCGGGGATTATTTTCATATGAATCTTGTTCGGGTGGTGCAATACCTTGTCCGAGACCTCTGATGAATCAACCCAAGAAGGGTGATCCGATGATTCATCTCCGGACCAGATCAGGTTCAACATGACTTCCGTGATCAATGACTGCGCTGGATAAACTCTGAACAAATCAAACTCACACAAGCGGATATTGAGGTGGGATACAGTCACCTATATGAGTAAAAGCCAATGCTTCTAGAAAGCCATTGTTATATCTAGCCGACTGAACAGTAGGGCTGTTAGCATATGGTTCCCGCTCTCAACAAAGATGAAGAATGCGGGTTTGTAAAAGCTTCTTTGTGTCCGATAGTTTCTGGAAGCCTGCCGTAAAAAATCATGTTAGCTCGTATGTACAATTTCTTTGATGGGCTGGTTTTAGTACTTGTGTCGTAGAATCGAAGGAGATCCTCATTGTCCACGTTAGCCTCGGGCCCATCTCAAAGAATGACGGAGGTTCAAAGGATGTACATATCACTCGTTCTCTCGCGTTGTGAGAATGAATCCAATGTTTCCTCGATGAACCCTGATGACTCTTCCGCACCCTACCTTGTTTCCACGTGTGTTTGGAGCGATGACCCATGTTTGCGAAGGGGTGTGTCAGGGGTAAGATCTCAACGTAAACAAATCATCCTTGTGAGTTCATGGGTTAGGGTTTGCTTGCGGTGCACCACAAGAATTCCCCACTTTCGCCAAGATCAGTGGATGTCCAAGCGTCATCACTTCCGAACAACGGGTTTCCTCCTTCTCCAGAACATCATCATCCAAATCATCACCACCTGGCCATTCGAATCAAGACATCGCAGAATCACCACCATTTCCGAAACCCTCAAAGACAACAAAAACCAACGGATCCATTCCAATACTCTCATATTTCTCTCCCAAGATGCCCGGCTCCTCCCTCTGGCTAACCCCTCCTCCTTCCCACCCCCTCTACCCCATCCTCTCCTTCCTCATCTCTCAACGCCTCCCCTCTGACTTTCCCTCCGAGGCTGGCGCTGCCGACGCACGTCTAACTCCTGAATTCTTTGCTCCCCACATGACCCTCAGCTCCGGCATCTCCCCGGATCTCTATGGCGACGATCCCCAGGGCTGGCTCGACTCGATCCCCTGGCCGTCTGCTAACGAGGTAAAGGTGCGGTTTGAGGGCATCAACTCTCAGGACACATATTACCGGAGATGTTATGCAAAGGTCAAGCTGGACGAGGGGATCAAGAAGATTGCCGGGCTGGCGAGGGCGAGAGGGGTGAGTGGGGAGGAGTATGCGAATGGTGCGAAGACGCAAGAGTGGTTGGATTGGTGGAGGAAGGAATTTGGGCCGCATGTTAGTTTGATGTAGTAAGTTTTCGGCCCTTGCTTTTCCTCCCCCGCTCTATGTTGCCTAGGTTGTGCTAAGCGCAGGGCTGCAGTGGGGATGTGCCGATTAGTGATGACAGGTTGAAGGAGATCGCCAAGGTCGTGGAGGAGGGTGATATCAAGCTGACTGAGCCGGAAGGCGATGTCGAGGGAAATGGTTGGAATGGCGGTGCTGTCTGGTTGGTCCCTACTGATAAGGATATCAAGGACTGGAAGCCGATTGCGAAGCGCGCGTTGTAGAGACCGGGGGGGCAGTGCCTTGTGGTGAAGCATGTTTAAGATGTGTGGATATTGATATGCTGCTATTGATGTTTGCTGTTCTAAACGCCGAAAGCTTCTACGGACGGCGATTACTACCGCACGCTTGAGGACTCATCAGGATATGAATGAACGGATGACAGTCATTCCCGTCCTCTGGCTTCGTTCTGACCCTTATCGAAACCGCCGAGGATGCGCATCGGGCTAGGCGTTGTATGAATTGAGTCGCATATACTGCATCCTTTGCACAAGCTCGCCATCCGTCCCCCGCCACGTTCTCCCCTTAAGGTGTCGCACACACAGCTTTGTCCCCTCGTCAGGGTAGTACAGCCAGCAAGCCCACTTCCTCCATAGCCCGTCCTTCATCTCCGTCCTCGCTCGTTGGCCAGCCGTGTCCTCAATGAAGGCGCCCCTCAACATAGCAGCACGGCTGGGAAAGATTTGGGAGAGGTAATGTGCCGTCGAGGCAAGGTGTGGCTTGTCGTGCCAGAAAAAGAGCGGCGTGAGAGGGATCTTAACACTGGTACTCCCGCTTCCAACCGAAAAGTTTTGCTTGTACAGGTTCGTCAAGGCTCGGAGCGCCGGGTAGAGCATGACGTGGTCCGACTTGGCGTAGGAAACCATGCGAGTCGAAGGGAAGCAGACATACTTGACGGGTACGTCGGAGGTCGTTCGAGGCTCTTGTCCATCCGTCGTTTCTGAATCAGAGGAATCGGGAGACTCCGGTGCAAACTCGGACTGCTGCATGATCTCGAGAACTGGTGCCAAGGGGATGTCGGCAACAAGCGCCCAGTCGTGCTGCTGGATCCAAACGTAGGGCGTCTCGGTAAGCCGTAGGGCCGAGCGCACGCCCAGACCGAAACCAACCCGCGCGTGAGGCTCGATGAAGGTTATGCGCCCATCCTTGGTTCTGGTGATGGTAAGAGTCACGGCGTTGTGCTGTTGCGCATAGGCCAATGAGCCGAACTCCGCCTCTCCCTCGGTGATGATGAGCTCGTCGTCGTAGCAGGCCTTCTCAGCCCCGCCATGGCTCCGCGAATACTCATTGAGAATGAGTTTCTTGGCGTTCTCCTTGTACTCGGCGAACTTTTTGGCCCCCTCGGCAGTGACAGTCCCTTTCTTGAGTCGGGAGTCGGAAGCAATGCGGTCGTAGGTGTCGATGACCAAGATTACCCTGCACCTGGTCAGGGGAGCGCAGTGCTTCTGGAAAGAGGCGATGATGGATGACAAAAGTTCAGTGGACGGTGCCGAGGGTGTTGGCGAAGTGGTAAGGACCACGGTGACGAGGTCATGGCTGGACCGGGGTGAGTGAGTGCGAGCGGCCGCCGATGGGGGCGGGACCTGCTCAGAGGTCATTTCATCGGCAAGTCCATTCAGATCCTGCAGAAGTCAGGGTTGGGGTTGTTGATGGTCGACCTTTTGCTTTTGAATGATCCAAGATGTCGGCCTCCGGATTGACGTTGCGGGCGCGAGGTTGTCGAGTTGACGAACTTCGTTGGCTAAAATACTGCAGGGAGGGAGACACCGGCCGCAAGTCGGACTCGGCGAAATTTTGGAATTTTCTGTTTGTTCCATTGTCGTATCCGTAGCTGACGGGCCGGATGAAAGATTGGGTGGGTCCCATCGTGAAGGTCCTTCCCTGCCGTGGCATTCACCGGAGGCCGTTTCAGAGTTTCAAAGGCATCGCTTTTGGCTTCTTTGATCTAGCATGCGCAGTCTTGGTGGATAACAAATTGTTTGTCGCAAGAAAAGGTTTTGGAGACGGATTGATGCAAGTGATGAAAGGCACGTCAATTCTACACTAACAACTTTTCCGAGGGTAAATTACACAGGTGCGTTTTGTCCGGTACGATACACCGTGCACACAACATCGTCAACTTCAAGGCAGGCGACATCGATCGAGTTCTTGCCCAAAAAACCAACCTCGAGGCCCGGATACATCGCACCGCGCCTGCCAATGATTGCAAGAAGGGAAATTTGATTATGTCCGTCTTTTATCCATCGTACACGCCTTCCCACTGTACTTCCTTGCGTGTACTCTGGTTAACATTCCTTCCCCCTTGTGACCAACATCTCAGCAATGTCGGAAACCATGGGCATCGGCCCTATTTGCAAAAGATACGCTTAAACCAAGGGAAGCCTCCAAGCTGTCCATTCACGAAGGTCCACCAGCTCCTCCGTACCTCCGCGCCCGCTTCTTTCGTCTCCTCCCACATCTGTCCCGTTCCTTGGCCCTCGAGTGGAAGACCTCACGGATCAGCGCTGTTTGACCTTCCATTTTCACCTCGGTTGTGTGTTGTGAGAGCGAAGTCATGTCCATCGTCTTGTGTCCTTGAAGACACGGGCTTCATGCCGGATCGTATCGATCCATCGACGGGAGTTCACTCTTGTTAGGAGTCGTGGTCAGCCTCCTTCCTCCAGGAGAATGCCTACCACAGCGAGTGCCTTAATCGACGGGCTTCTGCCTTATCGACGGGCTTCTCGAACAAGTGACAAGCTTCGGCATGCTTTGGGAAAGGTCGGTTGGCTGCTGTTCCGTTCAATTGTCGATATGTGAATTGCAGAATTCAGTGTCCATCGCCTTGTCCGCCCCTGGCGGGAAAGACCATCCTCCAGCATTTCCAGTCCTGCTTAGCTTCAAATCTTGGACTGGTCGCCGTGATGACCTTGGCTTGCCTTCACCCCCTTCCAGCCTCGACTGATTCTCTTGGGTTTTGCGCTGCAGGCTTGACGTCTTCGAACCCTTACTATCTCGCAGTCTCGCAACCTCAGTACCCTAGCTGCGAAGAGAACAGCTGTTGACATCAAGGTCTGCCAGCTCCGTTTAGGGCGAACATTCTTGACATGAGGTTTCTAGACTTTACCGATGCACACGCGAGCAATAATGAATTATCACCTCCAACATCCATGGCCACAAGGCCGCGGGCGCGCCCACAGCACTGTACCTCGCCAACCATGTGCTGCTCGAGCCCTCAGCTTCCCACAGGCCTAAGGCGCCGTTGACAATGCCCCAGAGGATCACGATGTGACCGGGAAATCATATGTAAATATGGCTAGATGTGTCGGGATCGTGGGTTCTCGAACCTGAAACCGCCGTGGTGGCTATGGCAATACATGAAGGCCAAAAGGACCTGCATTGTCAGCAAAACCGCAATGATAGAGCCGATGATGCCGTGTAAGTTGTATCTCTGGCCGATAATATCGTGGTTAGTATCTTCCGCCGTTTGTTGGCCGTTGTAAAAGGTACCCGGGGCTATCCAGAACTCACAAAGTCATCATCCCCATCAGTAATCTTGTCTTTTCGATCGCGGATGAAGTGACCCATCCGAGCGCCGAAAGGTACATGATATACCTAAGCATCTGGGTACATTTGTGCAACAGCGCCCTTGGATGAGGTCGGAAGAAACGCAACACGATAGACCCGATCGGGAAAAGAAAGACGAACGGCACCGCCGCCATGGCGCCATGAACCTTCCGCAACCATAGAACCTGGTCAAGCTTAGACGTCAAACCTCTCCATGTTGACCAAAGATGGAAATCTGAGAAAGATTTCGGGCGTGAGATCCACAAAGGCAAAGGTCATAAGGACTTCCTACGAGTCGAACTTCTCACTAGCTCAAGATAGGGTCCTTCATAAGTAAAAGCGAAAAAGAATAAAGAGGACTGAACGCGATTTGAACGCGTGACCGTTCGGACTGCAGCCGAACGCTCTACCCCTGAGCTACCGGTCCATCTTATTTGATGATTCTCTGCTGCGATTGTCAGCTTGAAAATGGAAGTGTGTGGTTGGAAACGAGTAGGGAAAAGTGGTGAAGCGAGAATGTGAACGTTACAAAAAGTAGAAAAAATTGAGGACCGAACGCGAATTGAACGCGTGACCGTTCGGACTGCAGCCGAACGCTCTACCTCTGAGCTACCGGTCCAATTGAGATTTGGATAGGTTTCTCAAACGCCAGACTATAAGCTACAAGTGAAGCGCTGACCCCTGCCACTTGCCCGTCCTGCCCGATGACGTGGGTTCCCGACTTCCCGGTCTTGACTCGGGAGCGCAAACACCCGTTGACCCTGGACTTTGTCGCGGACCCTGAAATTCCATTATGTCGATTCCCCGTTGTCCGATCTCATGATTCCGTGATTTTCCCCTTTGCCGATACGTTTTAGCAACATTTTAGCTCAATCCAATCCAAAACAATCCACATTTCCTGCACATGTTTGACGATTCAAGTGCTTTTAAGCATGACCTAAAAAAGGCAAACGCCGCCCACTACTGCAGCCTCCCACGTTTAATATCTCTTACACCTTGCATTTGAGCTACCTACTGTCGCATTTCAGCTTCTGCTCGCCTGCCTCTCGTCGTCATAGTGTCTTTCCCATCTTGACGCAGCCATGCGACGGAGCGTTATCGCTGCGCGGTCCTCCGCAGGATCCTTGGCCCGCGCCGCCGTTTACCAGCAGCACCAGGTGCCCCGGCGCATGTTTGCAAGCGGCGGCACTCCTCCTCCCAGCAAGAGCGAGCCTCCTACGACTCCGGTCGACCGATCCCAGGCCCAGGCGCAACCCATCGGTGCCTATTACGAGGGCGTTCTCAATGGCAGCAAAAACTACCCAGACACCAAGCCCGAGTTGCCCCCGGTGACCTCCCAGAAATACCCGACCAAGCTTGCGCCCGCCGAGCCGGAAGCTAAGCCGGAACCGGAGAAGAAGCAGCAAGCTGAACCGGAGCCGAAGCCGAAGCAGGACGAGAATGTGAGTCCCGCCCCTACGCCCTCCGAGCCTCCGAAGAAGGAGCGGCAGCAGCCGCCCGTGAAGCAAGAGCAGAAGGAAGAAAAAAAAGCCCGCCTCTGCTACCACTTCTGCCGCCCCGACCGATGAACCCGAACTGGAACCAGCGCCAAAGACGGATGAGAAAGGGGATGAGGCTATCATCGCAATGCCCGCGACGCCGGCGCCGGCCCCGGTCAAGCGTGCGGCCCTTGTGCGCAAACCTCGCGAGCTGAAGTCGAAGAAAAAGGACCCAAAGGAGGCAAAGGAACCCAAAGTGGTCAAGTCTGTGACTCCCACACATCTTCAGAATTCTGATCCTGATCCTGATCCTGATCCTGAAACTGAAACAAGAAACTTCCTGATCGCCATGCTCGCATAAAACTACTGCTTCGTCGTCCTTCTTCTTCCATGGCGCCACCCCACCACTTCCTAAGCTCTTTGCGCTAGAATACTAACAAAGTTTTTCCTCATCTAGGCCCAGAGGACGTCCTCCCAAAGTCAAGCTCCCACTCCAAGCAGCAACCCCAGCGGCAACCTTAGCGGCAGCGACGGCAGCGGCACAGTCCCAGCCGGTCCTCCGCTTGAAGAAGGCGAAGCCGGCGGTACCCGCATCATTTTCTCTGCCAGCCTAGCCAGCGCAGCCCAACGAGCCGAGCGCTTAGCCTCCATCCGTTCCCAATCTAAGCTCGTCGCCGGCGTGCTCGTGCCGCCACGGCCCGAGGAGCCCGACAACTGCTGCATGAGCGGGTGCGTCAACTGCGTGTGGGACCAGTACCGGGACGAGATGGAGGCGTGGGCGACGGCGACGGCGGAGGCCGAGCAGCGGCTTGCTGCGCAGGAGGCCGGGCTAGGCGAGCAGGGCGCGGTGGCGGTTACGGGTGCGGTGGAGGCTAGGGGGAGTCAGCAGACGACAGTCAAGGGGACGGAATTGGCGGGCACGGCACATTCGGTGGTCGACCAGAGGGGAGCGGTTAGTATGGATGATGATGGGGGCGGAAGTTCGAGTAATTGGGACTTTGGAACTGCTCAGAGTCCTGCGACTGGCGCCGCCGGTGCTACGAAGACTTCGACTTCGACTTCGACTTCGACCTGGGACGATAACCTGTACAAGAATGTGCCGGTTGGTATCCGCGAGTTCATGAAGCAGGAGAAGAGGCTAAAAGAGAAGCATGCGCGCGAGGGGACGGTTGGGTAGTTGATTTCCGAATTGACGGTTTCAAAGTTCAGTTCCGCACCTTTTTTTCTTCTCATATTGTCTGCGTGTTTGTTTGGGAAAGGCGCTTATGTTTGGATTTGCCGGATTTTGATGCCTACCTTGCAATGACTTGATGATTTAAGCCTTACGACTTTCACGAGTTCATGATTTCACTTTGCTCATCGAACGTTGGTCTTGTTTTGTATAATTTTACTTCTTTTTTTTGCGCGCGAAATGCGCTCTCAATTTATCTGCCTTGCTTCATAACCAAAGAAGCAAGGCGGGCAGCGAGGCGGTTAGCCGGCGGCGCGAGCCACACTGGCTTTGGCTCGACGACATGTGAGCCGTAACCCGAGCTAACGAAATATCCCACTAGCAGTTAAGGATGTTTAAACGGTGCCCTACTGTGGCAACCGCCAACCAGACAAAGCCCATATATCGCCCTTTCGGCAGGGCCGGAAATCCTCCCTTAGGTACGGAGTAAGGGGAGTTTGCTTGGAGTCGGTAGACAGTTGTCATACCAGTCAGCCAAGCTCCCCCACGTTGTAACCGAACGGTGTTATGTGTATAACGAACCCATCAGCCCCCATCCTCGCTGCCCTTCGATGCGCTATACTCATCCGAGACGCCGTAATGTTGACCATGAATAACCTTCCCTTTGTAAATCCCAACTCCATGCTCTTCCCGGTCTATATGCGCTGCTTTTCGGTCCTCGTATCGGGGCGTGGTATATATGTAATTTTTCTTCTCCGGGTATCTTTTCTTTGCGTCGTCTTCTCCCTAGTCGGATGTCTCCCGTCTAGTTCTGGGCG
Source organism: Neurospora sp. CHS-2018b (assembly GCA_009806015.1). Taxonomy (NCBI): domain Eukaryota; kingdom Fungi; phylum Ascomycota; class Sordariomycetes; order Sordariales; family Sordariaceae; genus Neurospora; species Neurospora sp. CHS-2018b. The sequence goes on from RAOV01000002.1 coordinate 1,220,283, forward strand.
GCGGCAGCCTTCTTGGCCTTGGCCTCAGCAGCATTGCGGTCGTGCTCCTCAATGTTGCCAGCCTCCCAAGGGTAGCAGATCCACTCGTCACCGACGGTGAGAGCGGCGAAGTAGCGGCCCTTGGAGATGATGTCCTCGGGAAGAGTGCCCTTCTTGGGCTTGTCCTTGTTCTGTTGATCGCAGGCACGTCAGAAAAATGTAATTTGCGGGACTTTTTGTGCATTGCCAAAAAGGAGCCAACTTACGTGGAGGACAAAGATGGCGAACTGGGTCTCCTCGCCTTCGCCGAGGGCCTGACGGGCAGCCTCGACATCCTTCTGGAGCTCCTTGACGGCGTACTCAAGGGTGGTGCGGGTGTCATCGACCTCATCGACGATGAGGATGCGCTTGCCGATAAGGTTCTTCATGGAACCAAGGGCAGTGAGGTCGAGCCACTGGGTGCGGGTAACCTTAGTGCCAGGCTCCTCAACGACATTGTCGCCGAGAGACTCGTAGAGAGAGAGACCGATGGCCTGGATGGGGATGTTGGCAGAGCCGGGGCGCTTGAGGAAAGAGCGCAGGATACGGGCGGGAACGTAGCCACCACCGCCAATGGCGATCATGAGCTGGGGGTTGAAGGTCTCGAGGATCTTGGGAGCGACCTCCTGGCACAGGTTGTGCACCTAATCAGACAAGACATTTGTTAGCGCCATTGACCATATGTTTGTTGACTTTGCGCCGAGGGCGACGGGACAATGCGCGCAACGGCGCACAGCGTCGGCGTGACAGATCTGACAGATCCGGGAGTAGACTAACATCGTTGTAGGTAACGTAAAGCTTCTGGACCATTTTGACGGTAGTTCTGCGTTTATCGTTTCGCAAACGTGACTGGTAGGAATGGGTGGCGGGGTCGTGGGACGAAGGAATCCTGATAAGGACGGTACGGATAAGCAAGTTGTACGAGACTGTGGAAGTCGCGAGTTGACGGGAAAAAGCAATTGATGCTGGAAGGCAAGGATTGCTCACGGAGACGACGGCTTTTAAAACACTACGGGATCAGGAAACGTACGGGAAGTAGGTTTGCGACGAGACAGACGAAAACCTTGAGAAGGAGAGGTTTTAAAAATATGCGACTTGTAGGCAAAAAAAAGTTTCAGTCTCAAAACCTGAACCCGAACCCTCCCACACATTCACAGGCACACGACCCCACTATTGTTGCGCCCGCCGCGGAATCCCACGGCATTGCCCATGCGGGACCTGCAGGCGATTTCCTCCATTCAGCGCCAATTTTCACAACTTTCCCCCGCATCGCCAATCGCGCCTCTTTTGGTCGCTTGCTAAAATTCTTGGCGATGATGCCGCTTCACTGAGAAAAGTGTTTAAAACCATCGCGAGGCCCACTGCAGTCCGTTGGCGAGGGGACCTGAGTCTGCGGTGCTCAATGCGCCGCTCGCTTGCTGCTCGTCACAGAAGTGTTCTCACCCGCATTGACATTGCCTGACTGATGGAGGTGACGGAAGGTGTGGGTCAGCTCCGTCCATTCCTCGGACTGAAAGCGGAACTCGCCGATATCCACTCGCCGTCTTGGCGCTCCGGTCATCTTGTCTTCGGTCTGCTCGGTGTCGGGAGAAAGGTTGCCGATGTTGTTCGTGCAATACAAACAGTCTGTCCTGAAACCTTGTTCAGGTTGACTTGTTCGATCTTTTTCTGTTTTCTGGTTTTGTCCATGTTCCGTCAAAGAATCTAAGAGATATGGAGGAACTGCAACACCGAGTGTCTCGTATGCCTATCCCATGGAACAGCTTGTCTATTCGACAAGGGTGATTGTTTACATCAAAAAGGGGTGCTCCACCAAGGTGCCCTTGAGACTATTTGAAAGCTCAGTAGGCCGATCAAAACCGCTTTCCCTTTTTGAGCAAAAAAACAGTGCAGGTTGCCATGGGAGGATTCATGGATAGCTTGCTCTAGAGACGGACAAAAGAGCAGCTTTTTGAGTACACTTTGCCCGATGTATGTATCGATGAGTGTCTGGAGTCCTGAGTTGTCTTTGTCTTGATGTTGAAAGGGCAGATGTGTGATTGCATAGGAGCAAAGGATGCATATAGACAGCTGCTTTCCACTATCATGCAACTTCTGGACCGGTAGCTCAGAGGTAGAGCGTTCGGCTGCAGTCCGAACGGTCACGCGTTCAATTCGCGTTCGGTCCTCAACAACATCTTTTTTATCATTTTTTTAACCCTTTGACTTTTTGGACATCTCGGTCACAAAGCAGTGCTTATTTTGCCTCATACAACTCAGAATCTCAATAAATAGGACCGGTAGCTCAGGGGTAGAGCGTTCGGCTGCAGTCCGAACGGTCACGCGTTCAAATCGCGTTCAGTCCTCACCTTCATTTTTTACTCCTCTTGACAGTTTTTTGTCTGGTGAAACCCGTCAACTTTAACATGTTGATGTTTCTTTCTGACAGTCTTTGCAAATCCTTTCCCAATGCGCTTCCAGTCTGCCCAAGGTATATTCACACCCGGTTTCTTTTGACTTCTTAAGTTCTTGTGAGGAACTGTTGTTGGATGTTCGACATCTCGCATTGTTCTAGTTACTGCGGCTTCTTTGTCAACCTCTAGATTTGCTCAAGAATCTCTGGAAGTCGTGAAATGGAAAGAAGGTGATGGTGGTTGAAAGCTTGGGCCATCCTGTTTGGGGAAGCATGTTCAAAAGTCTTGGCAATCTTTAACTCGATCAAACATGTGGCCCGTGTGTCTTGAATTGTCATGACTGAACATTGACATTGCGAATTCGTGAACCAAACAAACACACACACTCGCCCAACGAACGAAAGCTCGTCAAAACGTAGCCTTACACGCGATTCAACGCGCCCACGATTCCAAAGCTGTCCAGAACAATGCCGCGATCCTGAATTACCAACTTACAAGACGACAACGCGTGATGGAGGACCCAGCGCCCAAGCGGCGCAGAACATCGCCGCGCAGCTCGGTTCCAGTTCCATCCGATGAAGCTCCCACAACACAGCAACCAAACCAGACCACTCCAGAGGAAACGCCTGCCCCAGAGTCTTCCAGTAATACATCCGCAAAGCGTCCATCTTATGCATCCCCAACAAAAGCGAGCCTTCAGAGGCACAATCCGGAGGTATTACAACGACGAGAGAGTCTAAGCCTAGCGCTCAGATCCCAATCCGAGTCGCGCGACGACAACCCGTTACGATCTCCCGCCAGACGGCTTGGAATCGCCAAAAGCCCAGAGCGACCGAACCCGCGCCCTCTTCCACCGCCCGCCCCCGAAGATGAGGAGGTAATCCTGAACCCTTTCCGTGGCCGAGGATTGCTCCGATCGCCCGTTCCCGGAGTTCTGCCCAAAGTAATCGTCCCCGAACCCGACCTTCCGCCGACACCAGAACACCCCGATCCAGTTGTCAGCACCCCGCCTTCCGGTATTCACAATACCCCGTCTAAGAGACCGAGGCGCAGCAAAGCACTGGCCGAGACACTTAGGAGCTCCTCGCCTACTAAGCGTGCGCCCGTCATGTCGGCCAAGGCAGCACAACTTGTTCCAGGCAAACCATCCGAAAAGTCGGGCCCTACCTCCACGACCGAGATCCCAGCCGAGACTCAGGAGCCGACAACGGCTGAATTGCGCGGGCTACAACCACCGGATCCGGATGCAGACAAGAAGCGGTTGCGCGATTCGCTCCTAGCTGAAATCGCCGAGCTCGAGCGCGACGTGGCCATAGCAAGCAAGGAAAACGAGCGCATCCGGCAAGCACACCTGTCCAAACAGAAACCATCAGCACCACCGAACGCGATCGAAATCCTCGACCTCCTACGGCGACGAGTCCTCCCACCCAAGGAACAAAAAGACCCCGACCCGTCCGCCGCGGCAACATCATGGCTCTCCTCAGCTCTCCACCCCATCGCCTTCCTTCCCTTCAGCAAACCTCCCTCGACGGGTGACGATCTCCCCTCACTATTTTCTACCACCGACGACGAGAAAGCCGAGAAACCGCCAATATCCCACCACCCCCTCCCCATGACAGCCGATGAAGCGCTGCCCTACCTCCAGGCCTTTACGCCATTGACTTTCACCTCGGTCATTTTTCCGCTTCCCCCATCTGAATCGGAACCATCAATCTCGTCTTCAGGGGATGAACCCCTCCTCCAAAGGCACCACATAACAGCCACCACCCCATCCAAATCCTTCACTGCCCGCCTCGAGTTAACCGTCAACACAACAACCATCTTCTCCATCACCAACCTCTCCGTCCCACTAATCCATCCGCCGACCGCAGCCGCCGAGCTTAGCCCCTTGATCGAACGTGTCGTCAAACAACCAAAAGAAGACGCAAGTTCGGCGCTGCACAACAACGTCAGCGTGCTCTGCTGGGCCATGGGCGAGTGGGTGCGCGTAGCCAAAGAACGGGCAAGAGTCTGGTGCGTTTTGGAGACGGAGCTGAACTCGGGGAAGGAAGCGGTGAGGGGTATGGTGGAGGGGTGGAGGGAGAGGAGTAAGATGAGACAAAAGAGGAGGAGGATGGGGAGGGGAAAGAAGAAGAAGAAGGCAGCACCACTTCGAGACCGGGAGGGGGGTGAAGAGGGGGGAAGTGATGACGATGAACAACTAGAGGAGGATGAGGAGGGGGAAGGAGAAGAAGAGGATGGCAAGAAGATACCCGAGTCCGAACTTGTGCCATTCATGAGCAGGACGAGTATGGATTATGATATACCCCTATTACTAGGAGCTGGACCAGGCGGCGCTGGTGGCCCGGGGAGTGAGGAAATGTCTTCGCTGAGGGTGCAGTGGAAGATTGAATTCGACTGGACGGGGGAGGCAAGGAGCGATATCAGGGTTTTTGTGGCGTTGCCGGGGAAGTGTGAGTATTTTTTCTTCCTATTTCCATTTGCATTTGCATCCGTATCCATTTCTATGGCGGGAAAGTATATCTATCCGTGAAACAAAATGCTGACCATGATAACAGGGCATAAATGCGACGAGCGCGGACAGTTGGCCAAGATCCCAGCGTTGTTCGACGAGCTCATCCAGGGCGGCGAAGAGCCGTTGAGTGCGGTTAGGACTGTTGCGGCCTTGTTGGCTGGTGAGCCACAACCGCAAAGGTGATGTGGATGATGGATACCCTTGTATGGTGTTGGGGGCTTGTTTGAGTACCAGTATGAGTACTTGTTTTGTATACCTGCCTTGCCTAAAAGGGGTGTTGATAGAGCTTGGTATCACTAGTTGGGAGTTGCATATTTCAGGCTGGGAGCATTTGTATTGATGGTGGAGGCAAATTACTTGGACTAGGGAGCTAAACACCTTAGTTTGCGAGGCGTATTGGGGTCAAGGAGCATTAGTACTTGTACGCAACATCACGACCTCCTCGAGCGGTTGCGGCATCTCAAAGGCTTAAATACCCCTTATATAAGCCACGTCTACCACATTTCCCCTGCAACCACTTTGATTTCATTATTTTGTTTTATGACACTACCTCTTCCACATGCTCATCTGTAACATTATCATCCCCAATTCCTTTCTCTTTTTCTGAGGCACCTCTTCTCTTCAGAACATGATCACGATCCCACAAAGCTCGCCCACTCGCTTAATCAACACTAACGCCCTTAGCACGCAAGTCCGCCTGCGCGATCTTGATCTCCTCCATCAGCTCCTTGTATGCCTCGGGCGTGTCGCGGAAGGTGAGCATGCCCCAGCCGAGGCGGAAGAGGACCCAGGCGCCGAAGGAGACGAGGGCCCAGAAAGGGAGCTGTTTGTCACCACCACCATTAGCAATTATTACGGTACTCGGGGTGTTGGAATGGAACTCTGGTTGGAAGGAAGACATACCACAGGCACAATCGCTGTCTGAACCAAAGCCGGGAGGGGAATCAATTCGAGGTAGAGGGAGAGGTAGAGCTGTTGGAGAGAACAGGTTAGTGATTTGATCAGTCAATTGGTTGATTGATTGATTGGTTCGAGATATGGCAGGGACGTGGTTGAGAGCGTTATAGACAACGTGGTAGAAGCGTGGTAGACAGCGAGTAGGAGGAGGAAGCGCGAGGCAGAGGCAAAGAGCCAGAGAGGCAGAGGTAGAGCGATGCTTGCAAGGCCACGCTGCGCCAAAGTAAAGACGGGGCCAGCGTGTCGCCACTACTGCTACTACTGCTTCTCCTGCTGTCGTGTTCCAGGCAGGGTAATCGCCCTTGTATGTTGCCATCCTCATCGTCGCCATTCGTCATCGTCGTCGTCGCCATCGTCGTCGGTCGGACAGATAACTCGGGAAAAACGTACCGAGCTCACAAGGAGTGCAATAGAAATAGTCTGCTGTGCGCGGGTCATCGTGCCTGTCGTATTTGCTCGTTCGTCTGTGATCGGTTTCTGTGGTTCTTGTTCTGGTTTTGTTGTGTATGTCTGTCTGGATGTTCGGTTCGGTAGGCGGCTGCAGTTCGTAAAGGTTACCGATCGACCGTTGGAATTGAAAAAAAGGAGAGTCTACCACACGATATTTAGTTAGCTGGTCAATTCCCGATTCCCATTCAGCGTCTCACTATCCCTCCTATACAGTAGATAAGGGTAATTGAACGTACAGTTGTCGCGGTTGGTGATGGGAGTCGAAAGTCGCAATGACGGAGAGAAAATGGAAACGAGCGATGTAATGGATGGGGACACTGTGGTTTGGAGGTCGCTGTAGTAGTGGAAGCTCGAGCCCGGGCTGGTGCAATGATGCGCGCTGGTGGATGGTGTGGTTGGCGCTGGGCGCGTTGATTGAACCCCCTGTCTTTCGTCGCTGGCAGCGTGGCCCTTTCAGAATGATTGTGGGAGGTTGCTGGGTTAGGGTTGTGCATGTCCCCACATTTACCCCTGAATCCTCTTGGGCATCCAGATGGATTCGATGATGGACTGCGATGTGAGTTGATGTGTGACAATGAGTAAAAGTGCTACAATGAAGATTTGGGTCGAAGGACCGAATTTAATTACATTATCTATGCAGTAGAGACGTGTACACAGCCTCTATCAAGGTCTATCACCATCAGGACTGTGGAGGTTGTGCTGACTGACTGACCAAGCCATCCCGTCCTTAAAGACTCGGGGGACACTCACGCCTCAGAAATACAAAATGAAGAAATCACACAAAGTCCTTCTGCTGATATAACAGGTGAGCTCTTCAAATTAACAATAGCCATTATAACAGCTGGTAAACTATGTACATGCCTCATGAGGCTAACCATTATCCTCGTCCTCCCGTAAATAACATTAAGTAATCTTTAACATGTAATATGTACAACCAAGTGTAATAGCGATAACACAACGATATTCCAATAATAATGGTACCTTTTCCCATTCCTTCCCATGTATACCATTATCGTATATCATATGGTGATTCCAACCCATTGCCCCTCGAATGCCTTTAAAATATGCAATCCACTTCTTCCCATCAGCCATCAGCCCATCACTCAATCCAAATCCGAATCCTCCTCATCACCACCCTCCCTCCCCTTCCACGCCGCCTTCTCCGCAACCGGTACTCTTCCCCTCAACCACCTAAGCGTCGCCTCCGTCCCGCGCTCCAAAACACTCCATCTGGGCACGCGGAACCTATTGCCACTAACATCCAGCCTCTCCAACCCACCGCTTCCGCCTAGGAGTCCAATGCGAGGGTTCAGATGCGCGATGTCGTTATTGGCCGCGTCCACCACATGCATACCCCTGATCGACTCCGGATCCAGCTCGGAGAGGTGGTTGTTGGAGATGGTCAGGACTGTAAGGTTCGGGAACGCGTCGCGGAGAGCGGTGCCGGCGGGCAGAGCGGAGATGCGGTTGAAGCTCACGTCGAGCTTTTGCAAGTTCGGGGCGCGGAGGTGGGCAATCAGGGGGGCCAAGCTCGTGATGTGGTTGTGGTTGAGGTTGAGCTCCTTAAGGGCGGGGAGTTCGAGGTGGTCATTGCCGTTTGGCCCTCCGAGGTATTTCTCAGCTACGAGCTCGTTGTGTGACAAGTTCAAAGCGGTCAAAGTTGCGGCGAAGAAAGAGAGCGATTCGGGGAACGCGGTGAAGAGGTTGTGGTGAAGCTGGATTTCAAAAACTTTGTGTTCGGCAGCGACCTTGGAGGAAATGACGGGGTGGAGTGAAGAGGACTGGGTTCCAGAGCGGTCGAGGACTCCGCCGGACTTAACGGGCCAGATCTCCTCAGTTAGCGTTTGGGAGCGGGAATGGGCCGGAGACGCCCGGGCAGAAGTTGGAGGTGTCGCGAACTGGTCCATATCAGATCGGCTGTCGTCGATATCGTCACTCTCAGCAGTAAGCTGGTCGTGTTCAGATGTGGCATTATTCGTAACAGTAGGCTCTTCTTGCTCAGAAGTGTCGTTCTTAACCGGAGCTTCCTTAGTCTCGGGCAAGGCCTCAGTGGTTGCCGTGGAAAGATCCTTAGGATCAGGGCCCTCCAAGCCGGCATCACTGGGGCTGACAACCTCCACCTCAGGTACAGAATTCACCTCAGGTGCAACAGTGTCCTCAGGTGGTTCGAGTCGGAGAGCCAGAATACCCTTCATCTCATCCGTGCTAATCGTACTGAATTTCTTCTCCCGGAGAGGGTTTCCGCTCAGTCGCAACATCGTCAAGTTCTCCATCCGTCCAACCTCATTAGGGATAATTCGGATGTCGTTACTCGAGAAATCGACGGACTTAAGATGTGCCAAGTGGGTAAAACCTTCCGGAATAGCATTGATGTTGTTCTCATCGGCGGCAATCGTATGCAGCTTCGCCCAGCTTCCGATGTCGGGCAGATCCTGAAGGCGGTTCATGGAGAGGCAAATCTGGAGGAGAGCAGGCATGGTGACGGTCTTTGTTTGGGAGCAGAGATGGATGAGCTGGTTCGACGAGACGTCCAAGGTCTGTAAGAACGGAAGAGAGTCGACTGAGTCATCGATCAATGTACCGCTGATCTGGTTCTTGCGCGCGTTGATCTCGGTCAATGGCATCTTCGCCAAGGTAGCAAAGGGCAAAGACTCGAAGGCGTTCTCGCTAACATTCAGAACGCGAAGGCGAGAGAGGTTGCCAAAGTTGGAAGGGAGCGAAGAGAGGTTGTTACCGTGGAGGTCCAAGATCTCAAGATTCTCCAGGTTCGCAAAGCAAGGGTCGAGTTCACCGTAAAGGAGATTACCACCGAGCTTCAGATCTCTGAGAGAGGTGATTTGCGACACCACCTCCAAGCAGCTGTTTGCCAGCCTGTTTGAGGACTGATGGACGGTTAGTAGCCGGTCAACACAATAGGGTATTCCATGTACGTACCAGATTCAGAGAGGTCAACAGACGAAGTTGCCTCAAACCCATTGGAAGTGTCACCAAGATATTTCCGTGCAGGTCCAAAGTCTCGAGTCCTGCAAAGATGTTGCCCTCGCTGTCCTCATCGTCCACCATCTCCTGTGGATCAACATCGGGGAAAATTGTATCGCTAATCATCTCAAGCTCGTTATCCGCAGCCACGAATCTTGTCAAGTCAACACACTCGGCCCAAGCACCTCCAGTTGCGCCGACAGCCTCAAGGTTATACATCTTCAGAACCTCGACCGGGATCTCCTTGAGACCCATCGCAGCAATGTTGAGGCGACCGCTGGTCCTTGCAGTAGCAAAACGTGCCTGTAGAACCTTGGCTTGTGACTTGTCATCCTTGTGCTGGTTGAAAGGATCATTATGTGAACCAAAGCCCAAGTCATCACCAAAAGATCCGAAGCCGGAAGACTCGTGCCCGAGGGCAGGGGCAGACTCGGTTATTGGCTGTACTGCAGCTTTCTTGGCCGCAGCCTTCGCCTTTGCGATCTGCTCACGTAACGTGGATGAGGCCTTCCGGTAGGCTTGCGCTGGGGACGTCTCGGTCGTATCGGCAGAGGTTGCCGTGCTTCCAGATGATGCTGATACACTCCCTTCAACAGATGTCGCCGCAGACCTTTGCGACGCCATAGATGCCTTTCTAGGTGCCGCTCCTTGCGTTCCCTTGTCCAGATTAGCCACAGATGGCTTCTTCGAAAGGCCATAGACAGATGTTCGCTTGGCAAGGGCGCGCGGTGCTGCGGTTTTCGGCTTCTCGGGGCTTGGTGTCTTGGGGCTTTGGTTATCAGTGACAGAGGACGGTAGATCCCCGTATAGAGACATGCGAGACGACCGTGGGATGGCTTTCTTTGCCGCTGGCACATTGAATGATTGGACGGTCTGTCGTGGCCTCAAAGAACCGTATGTTCCGTGGAAGCTGGAGCCATCCTCCTCATTATCCAGCCTTGAGCCAGGCCTGCTCCCGTGGTTGGACGAAGCACCGAGGGACTCATGCGATTGATGACTTGATCCAGGTCGAGAAAGCCTACTTGTCGGTCTTGACGAAGTTCTTCCCTTAGGTATCCCGTCGCTATAGAAAGAGGCAGCTGATTTCCCCCTCACCGATGGCGAAGAGGGCAACTGAGACAAGGTCTCGATCGTTCTCTCTATCAACGTCGAGTTTGACCTGACTGCAGAAGTTGGGCTGTCATCAGAGGCTATTGACTCTGTATCGTGCAACGCATGGCTGCTTGTGGAGGCCGAGAAAGACTGATAGGAGGGCTGCCGTTTGGGTGCTAGCGTTCGTGGTGTCTGGCTTGTCCTGGAAGTGGCAATGGAAGATCCCACAACGGAGCTTCTCGACGAGGATGGGGAAATATAGGTGCTGTGTCGAGATGTCGTTCTGGTGGTGCTTGCAGGTGCTTGGGATTGCCCCTGGCGTGAAGCAGCGCGGGCACAGTTGGCATGGGGAGACGAAACAACCCTCGAAGGTGCAATCAGCATGGATTGGGGCCTCCTCGACGTTGTGGTAGAAGCCAATTGGTCGCGGGAAGTGGTTGATCGGAGTCTTGGACTTTGCAAGGAGGTTCCGGCTAGGCCAGAGTCGGTGGGCAAGGATTCCCGGGATGGCGACGTTCGGAGCGAGGTCGATCGTGGGACGGGTAGCCTGGACTGTCCCGGAACCGGGAGTCTTGACGGCCGAGGAAGACCGCTAGGTCTAGGCTGAGAGCTGGGGGCTTGCGAGTTGTTCTCCATCTTGACGATGTATCGCTGGCCGAGCTCGGTGGTGTGTAAGTTTTCGTTCGAGGAGTTGAAGGAGCAAACAGCTGTCCAGTGTCGAGTACGAAAGCCTAGCGCATAAGGATTGGTCGAGTGCAAGGGATCAAGACAAGGTCGTGCTTGTCAACGGGAAAGGTTCCTGGCGTTTGGATGGTGGATGGTGCGGACTCGGATTCATGCAGTGTCGCAACCTGAATCGGCATGCAAGGGCCTGGGCGGATGCAAGATGTTGTGCAGAAGGTGGGGAGCTCGGTGATTCCTCGTTGGGTAGTGTCCAACGGAAGCACTACTGGTAACAAGCAAAAATAGCAATATGTAAGTCGAGATCGCAAATCGAAAATAGCAAATAAAACTTAGCAAGTAAGGTAGTAGGTTGATTCCAGATAATGTGAGTAAAGGAGGAAGGAGAAGCTCAAATCTGGAGAATAGGAGATCGGGATAGAGATAGTAGGTTGGTAGGCTGGGGAAGTCGATATCGGGAATCGGTTGACGCCTTCCTTTTCTTTTCCCTTTCCCCTTCTTTTTCCCGCCCCGTGAAATGAGGTGACGAACCACACGACAGAAGCAATAAAGTTGAAGAAGCCGAATGCTGGTCAACGACACCGAAATGGATAGGAAAGTGGACCAAATGGGAAATGACCTCAGACCGGGGCGCCGGCCGGCATCATGGCGATGGCTGGAGATGGTGGTGGTGGCCAGAGAGGTTCACAGGTTGCGCTCCAATGAATGGCGTTCCTAGGATCGACGGGCTTCTTCAGGGGCACCTGCCACTAATTGACAGCAGCCGCCAGGCGCCAACCGGCACTTGTCCACCTTCTGTTCTAGCGCGATCCGCCCCTGCGGTTGCCGATTTCATTTCACGGACCGGGGTCAGTCGGTGTCCGGGCTCCCCTTCCGGACATCCTCTCAATACTTGTATTTGTAATGGCGCTCTTCCCATATCGATCTCAGGGGTATTGTTCTATGTCTTCCGAACAACACGATTGTCACTTGGCAGCATGCGGATGTGATAAACAATAATGAGCTCAGCTGAACATGTGGCGCCGGATCCGACTCACCTCCATATTTCCAAGGTTGAAACATCGAGAGCCAAACATGAGGATTAGCGATCGTTGACCAAAGAAAAAGGGCTGCTCAAGGAATCCTGCCGTCTCCAAGGGTTATTCAGCCTTTCTCCAAGCATATAACATAGGATGCGAAGCTGTACAGTCCAATACTGGTTTGATTGTTAGCTCCAGACCTTGGGTCAACTTCCCTAGGCGTTTTCATGCTGTGAATATGCTTTTTCCAAAATAAAATACACCGTATTGGATCTTGTTAATGCCTTTCAAATCCGTACCCAGCTATTCATTCAGTCCCTAAGAGGTTTAGGACAATTCGGAAGACATCTCGTCCAGTATACTAACAGCTGTTCGCCAGAAAGCAACAATCTCAAGAACAGAGTAGACTTGGGGAGGAAACCGGGGGTGATGGGAGTTGCGGTGATGTGTTCGGACTTGAGAGTGTCTGGGTGGGAAAGGGTACCGGTGACTTGACCTCAGTGCGTCACCAGCTCTTCATCAAATATAAGGTCGTGTAAAAGCACTTGTATTTCTCTTCAATACCTCGCTTTCCGAGGCATCAGGTCATTGTTTGGAAGACTCTTGGTGTTTTGTTGTCCGCGGAGACTGAAGTAAGAGTAACGTTGCCGGCCGGCAACGGAGCGCACGAGCCATCCCACTGTGATGACCCCACACACACCATTGAGAAGGGCCCGGGTTGAGTGACATGGACAGGGGTTTGGTTGCAACGGCAGGAGCTGGGCCATCAGCCTCAAAGAACACTCCACACTCAACAACGACGTTCCATCACCACATCAACACCATGCCATTGACTTCAACTGTCCGCTGCGAGCGGAATGCTTGTGATTGCCTCTTTCTGGAATGATCTTCTCTCTCCCCTCCTGACCTCTTGGACCTTTTACAACATCTGCGCGCCACGTATGCACGGTTCTCCTCTTGTCTCTCGAACCTGGATTACGCGGTGTCCTGACTTTCACCACAACCGCCGATTCATCAGACAGAGACCGATCAAATAGAAGATGTTGCTTCATTCCTAGCAGAACTTTGACCGAGTTGGAAGATTGGGCCAAGAATATTAACGACGAAGCGTCTCAACTGAGGCCCTCTGACGTTCTGTCCACTGTCAAGCGATGTCTTCATCGATCGGCTCGACCGTGGTTGTCTTTGAGGACGGTGCAGAGAGCAAACAAGATCAAGGAGTATAGTTCAACGGTCTATGAAGGGCCTGAAACCCGATGTCCCTGACCTATTGTCAGATATCACGTCCCCGGAGTTATCCGGGGAATCTCCCGCGGGTCCAGCTTGCGGCTTCCGCTCCCTGTTCTATGGCGATGTTTTTACTAACGGCTTCCAAGTGATCGCATGTTGTTATTGATCCCTTAATCAACTTGCATTTTTGTTACACGAGGCCGATGCGGGTTTTGAAACGGCGCCGAGTGCGTCAATCACTGTGTGAAATCTTTGGGCGATGGTATCTCTGGACATCGTGGCCCACCCGGACATCAAACCGCCGCTTTTGGCGGGCTCTTCTACCGGACCGTTAAGGTTTTGGGCCACGAGGTGACGAGCATCTGAGGAGACCTGGGAGTCGTTTTCCCCATGGGCACAACCTCCGTCAAGTGAAGGGTAGTTCTGGGGCTGCCGGCTTGGCCACCTTTCTTTTTCTTCCCGAGCTTCTGCCCCTCGTTCTCAATTCTCTTTTCGACTTCGATCGTCGCGGATCCGGAACCCTCCAGCTTTTACACCATTTGCTTTAACTTGCTTTACTTGTGCAATTGATGTATTGCCCGTATCCGGATGCAATCAGACAATCAACCATGACGCCCTTTACGCCGCGCGCCAAACCGGCGCCATCCTCATCGATGGACGAGGTGGAATTGGTCGACGTCCCCATTGAAGAGCGTCCGCCTCAAGACCGAACTACCCGCAACGCCAATCGCATGAGCGTTCTTTCACAAGCTTCGACGACTTTGGTCAGATGGGTACCCCGCGTCAACTTCTGGGTGGCCCTTATCTGCGTTACGGTTGCGGCTTTCCTGATGATCCTCGATACCTCCATTCTCTCTACCGCCGTAAGTCACTCTGCGCTTCCTACAAAGACTCAAACCGCTAACGCTGCCAAAGATTCCAACAATCTCAGCCGAGTTCAGAAACATAGAGGATATAGCTTGGTACGCCACTGCCTTTCAGCTCGCCAACGCCTGCGTCTTGCCTTTGACCAGCAAGATCTACACCCGTTTTAGCACCAAATGGACCTTCAACTTCTTCCTTCTCATCTTCATGGTTGGATCGTACATCTGCAGGGCAGCTCATACTTCGGGTACGCTTATTGCAGGCCGAGCGGTTATGGGTCTTGGAGCAGGCGGCATCTGGAACGGCGGTCTCACAATTATCACCGCCATCACCAGCCCTAAGCGCCGTGCGTCGGTCATTGGTTGCGTTATCGCCTTTGCTCAGATGGGTGTTGGAGCCGGACCGCTCTTTGGAGGACTGTTGACACAACACACCAAGGATGGCTGGCGCGCTTGCTTCAAGATCAACCTCGAAATTGGTATGGTCTTGTTCTTCCCGGTCATGTTCATGCAGGTTCCGGAGCAGATCGAGAAGCCTCACCCGTGGAGGGTTATCAGGAGGTTGCATCGCGAATTCGACCTCCTTGGCTTTGCACTCCTGGCTCCTGCCGTCTTCTTGTTCGTCTGGGTTCTCACCACCGCCCAGCTTAGCGGGCCCTTCTCCTGGAGTAGTGGCGCAATTCTCGGCTCGCTCTGCAGTTCGATTCTACTCTTCGGCCTTTGGGGATATTGGAACTACAGGAAGGGCGACCACGCTCTGCTACCAGTCAGCACCATGACCAAGAGAGTCGTTTGGGCCAGCGCCTTGACCCAATGGTTCATCATGACGACGGTGTACTGCATGTCCTTCTTTCTCCCGATCTTCTTCCAGTCGGTTCAAGGAAAGACGCCTACCACCAGCGGTCTCGATTTGCTGCCTGGCTTTGGCGCTCAGCTTTTCTTTGGCATCGCCGGAGGTTTCCTTGGTAAGCCAGTCTCGCCCCTCTGTCACCAGCAACGCTAACAAATTCCCCATCATCTAGTCGAAAGAACCGGTTACATCATCCCCTACGCCGTCATCGCCGGCATCCTCTGCTCCGTCAGCTGCGGTCTTATGTCCACGATCGAGAGCGGCACCCACTTCGGCATTATCGCCGTTTACCAACTTATCAACGGCGCCGGCCGCGGCTTCGGCACGCAAATGCCCACCATCGCCGTCCAAACAGCCAACATGCACCCCATCGACACCACCATCGCCATCACCCTCCTCATGTTCACTCAAATGCTCGGCACCGCTCTCGTCCTCGCCTTCGCCAACAACATCTTCGCGCACTCCATCACGATGGCCCTAGAGCACCGCATGTCCCGCGAGGAAGTCGATGCGCTGATCAGGAACGGGACCATCGGCCTGAGTTCCAAGCCGGAGGACCGCGAGAAGCTGGAGAAGATGGGAGACTTGTTGAAGTACGTCATGCGCGCTTACCTCGAAGGCGTCCACAACGTCTTTTACATGGCGGCCGGGTTCGGCGTGCTCGCGGTTCTTAGCGCGTTCTTCCTGGGCTGGAAGGATATCAGGAAGACGAGCATGAAGAAGAATTGGTTTGGCATGTCGTCGGATAAGGAGGCGAACAAACTTCGTAAGAGTGCACCTGGTACACCTGCGAAGGGACCGAATACCAGTTTCAACGACGACACTCCCATTGGAAACGCCAGTCCCAATCCGGTGCTTAGTCCTCCTGCCAACGCGACTACAAAGGCCGAACGGAGGGTGAGCCGGATGAGTGCCACGGCTGACTTTGCTAAGTTCAATGTCAGTCCTACGCTCAGTCCTCTTGCCAACGGGACTACAAAGGCCGAGAGGAGGTTGAGTCGGATGAGTGCTACGGCTGGGTTGGCTTAGACGTCGACATCATTCAACGCCTGGTCGAGGTGGTTTTTGCCACTTGTTGACAGCGGATTTGGTTCTGAAAATCCAGGGAGTGGTGGTCATGACACGAACCAGACCGCGAAGGTGGAAAGGTCTGGAGGAAAGGTGAGTCTTGTAGGGGTTTTCGCAACATTCATGGAGAGTTTACGGCATTAGCAGGGCGTTTGGAGTTCAAAACTTCCCTTATTTGACTGGCTTTGATGGCGGACATGATACCCATGGTTTGCGGATATTTGGCTTGTTAGCATATCGCTTGCATATCACGATGGTGTGCTTTATTTATCCATTGGAGAGGCATCGGGTCGTTGCAGGGTCATTACTCGCTTCGAAGGATCGTTCAATGTCCTTAACTACCTAGCATTTCTAGGGTCATAATTAGCAAAGCCAATAGCATATCTAGTTCTTATACTTTCCTTCCAGTCGCTGTTTGCGTCATCTGTGATGTCCTGTTCCGTGAAGTTGTCATCCAACCCTCGTCCTGGTACTCCTATAGACACAAGCTGAGCACAGTATCACAGCGCACGAGAAACCAAAGGCAATCGCAAGGGGGACAGCAGACCGACTGGACTGACGACAGGAGAATGTGCGGTACAGGTAACGGTGTGGTTGCACTCTGGAGCGCGGACACGCAGGAGCAATGGAATAAGAAGAAGACGGCATGCGGCAATTGAACATGTCACATCGGCGGTTTTCCACGATGACGCTCGCAGTGAGCGCCGCGATAAACCAAGTGTGCATCCACACAGAAAGTCAAGCAAGTGGCCACTTGAAACAGAACATCACGGCCACAGACAAGAACACCAATAAACCCAATGTTCAACATGATTAATCAAGCAATCCAAACGAGCAAGTTTTTCTTCCCAATGTCCCAACCGCGCAGGCTGAGAAACAAAGTGAAAAAAAAAATTGGTAGCGTCTCTTTGAGTAGCGTGTCATCCTTAGTGCAGGGGCCATGCTAATCTTCTCTGTATCGTTTCAAATTGACCAAATTGCCCCGAAGGGCGAAGAAAAAAAGGAGGAAAGAAAAGTCTAAGAAGGGGGATGGGTTGGAGGGCTTCTTATACCCTTGGGGAGAGGGGAATAGTTGGTCTGTGCACGAGTGCAAATTCCGGTGGGGCTGGCTGGTTTGGGTGGAGCTGAGGTTGTGGCGGGTGGTGGGTGATGGCAGCTGCCACAGGTTTTGGTGTGGCGCATTGTGCGGCAGACGGAAGGCACAGCCACTTCCTGGGAGGTGAGGGAAATGGCTTGGCATTTGCAATCGACTCCACTGCCATGACCCTTGCCCCGCGGCCGCTTCCCGTCGCCGCGCCCGCAACGTCGTCGAGCGTTCTCACCCATTGTTTGCGCCGAACCAGCAACGACCGTAAGGACGGACAGCTTCCGTCCGATATACCGAGTTTGCCGTCTCCAAGGCTCCGAATCAATCAAATCCCGACCGGCCTGCGCGCGCCGAGATCGAGTCACCGCGATCAAGCAGATCCAAGTTCCAACTGAACCAATACGATCTTCCGAGTCGACCTTTGTGAATAAATCCATTAATCAAAACCAATGCGCCGATAACGCTTCTTGATCCTCACCACCGTATTCGATCTTATCTACATCTCTATAATCACAATTAACCAACAATGGCACGAATACACATCCTCACCATCCTCCTCCTCTCCCTCCTCTCCCTCGTCAGCGCTTGTACGTTTCCTCCATCCCCTCCCCCCCACATCCATCTCTCTCTCGCCATAGATACTAACACGCCCATCCTCCTCCTCACAGCCGCCCCAACCTTCTGCAAATGCACCTGCTTCTCCAACAGCACTATAATCCGTCTCGGTCCTCAACCCGACGACCCAGCCAACAACCCTCAACCACCACCACCATCCAAACCAACCGCCACAACCACCGCCACCGCATCCCCCAACAGCCCACGATCTCCCAACCACCAAACCCCCTACCTCCTTCACACAGGCCCCTCCAAACGCGCAGCCTCCAGCTCCTGCACCCAATGCAACCGCGCCTTCTGCCTACAATACAACCTACCCATCTGCAAAGACGCCGAAGAAAAGGACGTGACGACGACCTGTTTTCAGCGAGATAGCAGGAAGGACGAGATCATTGTCTGGGGGTTCATTTTGGGCACGGCGGGACTGTTGGGGTGGGCGGGAATACGAAAAGTTTTGGAGAAGGGGCAGGTTGCTGGCTTTAGAGGTGGAAATGGGAGGGCGGGGTTTATGGGTGGTATGGGAAGTGGTGGTGGTGGGTTGGGAGGTAGTGGGGGAGGTAATGGGGGAGATAGGGCCGGTGGTTTGGGAGGGATGGGAAGGGGGTTGTTTAGGAGGGTTTTTGCTGGGGGAGCAGGGCAAGGGCAAGGGGGAGGAAGAGGAGGAGGAGGAGGGGCTGGACAGGGGGCGTATAGTCCCCTTGGGGGTGAAGGGCGTTGACCTTGATGAACGTTTAAGTTTTGGGGAGATAATGAAATGTTATGTCTGTTCATGTCTATTCTCAGCGTTATGGGTTATGGCTCGGGAGCTCTGTGATGTGCTCGAACGTGTCTGTGAGTTGATTCGTGAGGTGTATAATGGGAGGGCAAAAATTGTCGAGGGATGATGTAACATCTTCATGGCTTTGGGTTCACCGGAGAACTGTCTGTGCCGGTTACGGTGTGCTTCTTGGAGTATACCTCTTCTCAGGATCCAAGCTGAAAGGGCATGGACTAGCTCAGAAGCTCTAAGTCTAAGCCATGAATGACGTGGCCTATCTGAACTTCATGCTCACAGAGAGCGAGGACTATGTGGATGTTGAGCTTCTGGTCTGATCAACGAAAGCACATAGATGTCAATAACTGAATCCGAGTGAGCGAATGTGGTTTTTCAACAAGACATTCGCCCAAGACACCTAGAGCTAGAGCACCTGAATGGTCGGATGCTATCTTACATAGGGGTCTGGTCAAGAGATAGAAGCAAAGCATGTGTCTTGATCTCCAACCATTGCACCATTGCATGCAGTACACGATGCACATTAAATTGTTACTTGGAGTGTTCAGCATGTGTAAATTCTAGAGTAGCCGTATATATTCTCTTAATGAGAATAGTAAAGACTAAATTCGAACAGTTACCACCGAAGACAAGCAAAGCACGTCTGATAAAATCTGTGGGGTATGAATGTATATGTTTCATCAAGAGTCTAAGTAGGTATTATGCTATCCCACTGCTCGCCACTAACTCCATGGCCGTGCCTGTTTTTGGTTCCCCGCCATATATGAAATTGCAAGCAAGAACTTTTAATGACCCGTTTTCCTTTTGAATGCCTTCAGAACTGCTCGCATGGATGGGGAAGCTTCTCAATATCCTCGACCTGCATCACGTGTGGCTTCCACTCCACAGTCTCGGTGTACAGCTCTCCATTTGCTGTTTTTCTAACCCTAGGTTCACCACTCTTCCCGGAAGAAATCCTCTAGTCCTCCTCGAGAGGGTTAGGCTTAGGGGTAGCCACTCCGCTGGCAAGGCCACCGTTCACCTCACGACGCTCACGAACCGCCTCGGCGAGCTCCTCGAGAGTAGAAACGGTGGACTCCCAGTCAATGCAGGCATCGGTGATGGAGACGCCCTTCTTGAGAGCCGAAGGACCCTCGGCGGGAACCTTCTGGTTGCCCTCGTTGATGTTGGACTCGATCATGACACCAATGATGGCCTTCTCGCCCTCACGAACCTGGTCAGCGACGACCTTGGCGACCTTGGGCTGGTTGCGGTGGTCCTTGTTGGAGTTGCCTAGAGGTAGTCTTTGTCAGTCACTGTTCGAACTTAAAAGTGTCAAAGTTGTAGACTTACCGTGAGAGCAGTCGACCATGATGGCGAGCTTCTGGCCCTTCTTGATGAGAGTCTCCTTGGCAGCCTGGATATTCTCCTTGTCGTAGTTGGGGCCCTTGGTGCCACCACGAAGAATGACGAAACCGTGCTCGTTACCCTTGGTGCGGGTAATAGCGGCCAAGCCCTGCTTGGTGACGCCCATGAAGTGGTGCTTAGCCGCGGCAGCGCCAATGGCATCAATGGCAACACCGAGGTTTCCGTCGGTTCCGTTCTTGAAACCGACAGGGAAAGAGAG
This sequence comes from Neurospora sp. CHS-2018b, assembly GCA_009806015.1. Taxonomy (NCBI): domain Eukaryota; kingdom Fungi; phylum Ascomycota; class Sordariomycetes; order Sordariales; family Sordariaceae; genus Neurospora; species Neurospora sp. CHS-2018b. Next base: position 1,240,478 of record RAOV01000002.1, read on the forward strand.
ACCAGAGGCAAGCTCACGGTGAAGCTGGCTTTCGGTAGTACGGGCGCCGATAGCACCGACAGAGATGAAGTCCGCAAGGAACTGAGGGGAGATGGTGTCCAACATCTCCGAAGCAATGGGCATACCGGCAGAAGTCAAATCGCGGAAAAGCTGTCTGGAGATACGAAGACCCTTGTTGATCTTGAAGGAAGAGTCGATATCGGGATCGTTAATAAGACCCTTCCAGCCGACGGTCGTGCGAGGCTTCTCGAGGTAGGCTCTCATCACAACAACGAGGTCGTCCTTAAGCTTCTCGGAAAGAGCCTTGAGCCTGCTGCAGTACTCGAGAGCTGTGGCAGGATCGTGCAGCGAGCAAGGGCCAACAACGACAAGCAGACGGTCATCCTTGCCCATGATGACGTTCACGGCCTCCTTCCTGCCCTTGACGACAGTCTCAAGAGCGGCATCCGTGATGGGAATTTCGGAGATGAGAAGAGCAGGAGGAATGAGGGGATCCTGTCCCTCGACTGGAAAACAAAGATAGTGTTAGTCACGGTGTTTGGGATATGGAGCAAGTGGTGATTTTTTTTGATTCGTGCCAACAGCCAAAGCACACAAGAACTTGGACACTTGGCTCGGTTTTGAACACCGCAGGTAGTCCCAACTATGTCGATGTCATGACGTCCACCGGTGCTTGTGATAATCCGCGCGGGTGCTTGGGAGATGATGCTCATACCTCTTGTGTCATCAGCCCGAAGGGGCACCATATCAGCGCCGACCATGGTTGCAGTGGGTGAGAGCTATAGGGTGATGGAGATTGTAGCCGTGAGGGTGTAGCAGGAGAAGTCGAGAGTTGAAGTTGTCAAAGAAGAAAGTTGAGCTCAGGAATGACTCTAGTCGAGGAAGGTGGTTTGAGTTTTGCTTGACAGGTCGAGAGGAAAGAAACTCGGCAGAGGAAGGAGCTTGAGGTCCAGGTGAGGGCGAAATAAAGGCAGGCAAGACCCTGTTGGCAGACGTGTGATTGGATGAGGTGATTGGAGGCGACAAGGAAGGCGTTAGTTGGAATAGGGTGGAAGGGGAGTCAATAACAAAGAAATTCTGCAGCCACCGAAGCCAAGCTGAGCGGATGGAAGGCACAATGGGTAGTGAGGTAGCGTAGCTCCTAAAAGTGTTTGTGGATGAGGCCAGGCCTGAGCTAATTCACTGGACAGTCTATAGACTTTGGGGTGAAGAGAAAGATGGCAGAAAACCACGCTTTCGTCCGGCTACTTATAAGATGAAAATATATTGCCGAACAAGGCACATTTCAAAGTATCCTCGTAGTGACTCACAAACTACGAGGGTCCCAAGCACCCAGGGGACCCTCTCATCCGAATTGAAAATCGAACAAGATGAGGGCAATGAACGGAGACGGGATGTGGACAGCGGGAAGCCAGCGGGCAGGCAAGCAACATTGAAAGTCCGGGGTGTGTCTTTCCGTAAACTTTTGAGAAGATCTGTGCGGGGCAGGGACACATGCCCGTGGACACTGACACATGCAGTCCAGTCAGCGGGTACGAAAATTTGTGTGAAGAGTGGAATTGGGAAAATGCCGCCTGCCATCGACTTTCATGTTTTGGAAGCAGCGCCCCGTATCGACTACCTCTACAAGCTCACGAATGGATTCGATCGACAAACATTGGGCAAGCTTGTGTCAACGACATGATGTTCTCCTCCAACCTGGTGCTGAAACTACAGGCTAGCAGGTGGTGCTGTGGGCGTGCTGTGGTGCAGAGTGTAGTAGTAATTCGGGGTTCTTCATTCGTCTCGGGCGCTTGGCCTCACCACGACTCGGCTGCCCCATCCGCTTCCGTCTGCTAGTGTCCGATGAACGGACCAATGGACCAGGGCTCCTGGAAAGAATCAACAGCTTCTTTCCAGGGTTCGACGCCGCTTCGATGCAACGTGAACCACTGCATCTCGACACGCCAGTGAGAACGTCACGTCACGGCCCGCAGCATCGACTCCCGTGGCCGTGAGTTGACGGACGCCGGTATCCTCGGTCATTTTGAAGTTTGATTTATTCACGCACGTATTTTACGGATGGGCGCTTGAGAGACTATAGAAGATATCTGGTGTTGGCCGTTGAGTAAATTGGGGAAGCACTGAAAGCTCAGGCCACCTAGAGCCTTTCCCTTGGATCATTCCATGTTTCTTTTCCTGCTCTTCTGTACATCGTCTTCGGTCTGTTCGATGGCAGCTTTGACGGCCTTGAATTTAGAAGCAAGCAATTAATCTCGACGTCGTTTCAAATTGCTTCTTCACCCGTGTAAGTTCCCCGGCAACACTTGATACCTTCTCATTTTGGACTGTTTGACATGGTTCAAGTGTTGATTCTGTTAATCGTATTGTTGGAAAAGTTTTCGACTCGTTCCGCAACTTCGTCTCTTCTAAAGTCTCTTCACCGCGTTAGAGACATCGGCAAAGAGGCGTTTGCTCCTTCATCCCATCTTCACAACCAACGGCACCAATATAGAGAATTAGATATCAACAATGTCTTTTCGAGTGGATTCTACTCGTTGACACGTTCTTTGAGGAGTGACGTGTTGGGATGGATCCTGTCCGGGGGGCATATGAACCGGCGGGCTCCGAAAGCCGGAGCGGTTACCGAGGATGCAAAGCCGAGCACCGGAGCTTCACCCTTTTTGGCCATCAAGGTACAACGCTTAGATACTGGTAATATCAAAATCCTGACTCGGTTCTATACTGGTGTCGGGAGAGAATACCCCTCGCGTATTGCATGTAGGTCAAGTGAAGAGAAATTATGATCAAGTCCCAGCCCATCAAGAGCCATTTCATAGAGGCAACACCATGTTCCGGATTACTTGTGTGGCTTAGTCCCTGAACTAGGTATACAGGTGCTGTTCACTAAAGAGATATCAAACTTTCCTTATGGACAGCACTACCGGGATATTTCGTATCCGCAGACTGATGACAGTGTTTTCAGTACTGGTTATTGTGTATAAATTTTACCTCTACGGTCCAAACCGAAAAACCGGATGCTTAAGTTCAAAGTTGCAGCTCTACAACCTTGGTTGGCGGGTACGGTACCGCTTTGCCTGGGTAGCAAAGGCCTGTACAGTCTGGCAGATGAGGAGCACGGCATGTTGTCCGATGGATCGAATTCGCTTGACTAATAAGAACTCGGGCATAGGTTGCCTTATAAGGCTGAGCACCACCTAGCCTGGCCCGATGCTGGTGTCAACCGGAGGGGTGTTGGGATGGACGTATGTTGAGGTGCCGTGGCGGGCTCGTGATTTCCAATCTGGCCTCGATAGCTTGAAGAAATTCGGGGGATTCTTATGGTCTCCAACATGCAGAGCTAAGTGATGTTCCAAATATGTGTATGCCACTCCAGACGACCAAGGTTTTCCCGTCATGATGGGACCGCTTAAGTGAGAAGGACAGCCCGGTATCCAAGATGGTGAAGGTGTTGACTTTCGTTGATCGTCTAGCATGCACTTCAAGAAGAACTGGATGACATAGAAGGCTGAAGAGTAAAGGCTTATGTGGTTATAGCATGCTTAACTTATCTGGACTCTGGATTTCTGATGGAAACCAGAACTTTGAGGTCCACGGTCGTGATGTCCTTGGTCTGGAGCCGGTGGTCAGGTTCGACGGAATGGCCAATGAAATCGAAACTGAAGGATTTGAACATTGACCTGAGGGTCTGTACCATCCGGATTCTTGAAGCAAACCTGAAACTGAAGATTGCCATGTGACCCGATGTGCTTGGTGGCAAGGGCTGAAGGTCTTCAGGTCGCTGCTATGTTGCTCGCTTTGTGGAAATTCTCAGCAGCTTGGAGCTGGTCCACATCTTGAGACGACGAAGAACGGACGTGAAGACTTGAAGGGTCGATTGGCTGAGTTACAGGGTCTGCACGGCGCGCATAGTGGTTTTTTCCTTATCAACAAAGGCGAGGGGCTGAAAGGGTTTTCCCCACACTGATCGCAGCAAAAGCCGCTAGAAACTCTTCAGAATGGCGGCGGGCATTCACATGGTAAACAACTTCAACACCCAACCATAGAATTGTCATCTCACCACTTCCAGTCACAATGAAGAGACACATAATGTGGTCTTTTGTGATACCCCAACGCCAATCGACAAGTTGACAAATCTGTGATAGCTCAGGGTCTGTGCCTCGCACGCAATTCCTGTCCTTCCCTTGCTCTAAGTCCACAACAACAGATGTCTTTGACATCCTTGCAGCGACTGACGTATTATATGCCTGCCGCCCGCGAACACTTGCCAGTCTCTTCCACACCACTGCGGTGATTCATCGCGTGAACTGCCCATCAGATTCCGGTGAAAGAAAAGGTTGAGAATATTGATTGTTTAGCGGGACTATCTTTTGAGACCCTGCAAACTCTGAACCCCCTTTTTTTACTCGTAGCTTGTTCATCAAAGCCAGGACTAAACAGCGCCGACTTGAGGGGTTCTTTACTCACATCCCGCTAACACGGCACATTCCATTCTTGAATCTCAGTAACAACTTTCTTGGTGTTTCTGAAACGGCAAATTTCGTGTATGAGCGGTTACCTCTTGCCGCTTTTCAGATACCTTCAAGAACTGCGACAAGAAGCAGCGAGAGTTGTCGATCGCGGCATCCAGGCCAGACCAAGACCAGACTAAAGATCCTACCTAGACAGCGTTGTCTCCGCACGGGAAGGAGCCGAACGAAGAGCGGTTTGGACAAGTGAGGGACGGTCGGTGACAACCCCAGGCGCACTCACTCGGCTGCACCCCAGTTTAGGACCCCAAATCGCAACAAAGTGGGAAAGCCGTCCCCATTCCCTTTTGGGAACTGAACAATTCAGCCCCCCCTCACCTCCGCTGTCGCTGTCGCAACGCCCTTTCCATTGGTCTCCCTTCGAGAAGGCGGTCTCCTATTCACCATTCAAGCGGCTTCTGCCTATCAAGTTAGACGGTCATATTGAAAGCAAGCAAGGAGTGCTAATCTGGGCCATTCAGGCATCTTCTCTTTCTGTTCGTTAGTCGGTTCGAAGTTGTGGTCTTCGTAAGACGTGCCGATACCGTGACATCCATCTCGGCATTACAAAGACTGATAACACCACCACCAACACAGCACCACACTCAGCGCTCAGCATTCTTTCAGTCTCAGTCAGCTACCCGGTTTCTTCTCCCCACAAACATCAACCCTCCACCGGGTTGTACTTAAAATAAGAAGAGGCTCGCGCTCTTCCAAGCCTTACTTGTTCCGTTCCTACACCGTAACAGCTCGATTGATTCCCTTGCGAATCTCGGGTATCGCCTACGCACAGCTTCGTGTTGCGCATACGCAGGTTGGACGACATGATGGCTCCTCATGCATGGGCCGCAGGCCCCCGTAAGAGATCGCGGGAGGACGATTATGCGGACGCCGCAATGGGAGGGGTATCAGGCTTCTCTGAGCACCGAACTGTAAGCCGTCTTTTGCTTCTGTCAAGGGTTATCTCACCCAGCATCCTCTCGTGTATATCTGCCCCGCCTTTCCTCGCACGACCTTTGCTCTCAACATCTCCCCGTCATGTCATCTGCCTTCGATGGGATGCTAACGCCCGCCCCAGAAACGCCAACAAATATTGCCTGTTCGGACATCTCCCAACGCCAAAAGATGGCTTTCTACACCGAGTTTTCCGCAAGAGAACCCGCAGCCCGTCGTCTCGGGCTACCAGTACTATGGGGCGCCTGACATCTCAGACTATAACGAGCCCAAGGTCACGGAGCAGCACGTATGGGCCGCCGAGCCGGAGCTGCCGTCCAACTACAGCCCGGACAGTATGGACATGGAAATGATGGACTGCGAACCGGAACCAAGACATGGACATCAAGAACAGCAGCATCGGCACCAACAGTACCTCCAACCGGGCCAATTTCAACCAGACCACCTGGCGCCCGAACCGACCATCAGTGGCCGCATTCCGACACCGATCCACTGTAGCTTCGCTGAGCAAGTCCGGGGTAAGCACTGGGGCGGAGCGGCGGGCAACATCACCATGGACCATCGGGGATCATATGGGGTCCCTCCGCCTACTCAGCAGCACGAGCCGTCCGTCTCGCCACTAGGCCACGAGAGCGTCCCCCGCTCGCTCGACGGCGCCGCCGCCACCGCGCAGGTGATGGAGGACTGGAGCATGGTGCAGAACCGTCGGCTCCCCTCGCCCATCAGCGAGGTAGGAGGGGACATGGAAGACAGTGGCATGGGAGAAAGTCCGCGGATGATCCTCGAATCATACCATCCTGGTCACCAACATCATCACGATCACCACGGTCACCATGACCACGACCACCACCATCCGGACCACCCACTCCCTCGCCAGCGCCTCAGCAGCCTCGACCAAGTAACCCACAGCCACCCGCTCCTCTCCGCCATGCCGTTACGCAACTCCTCCCTAAACAGCCAAATGGGACCTCGCGAGCCGACGCCTATTCCCCAAGGAGAATGCCAAAACCATGATCATGGACATGGACATGGTCATGGTCATGGTAGTATGGATGGTGTCGAGATAGGATCCCCCCAGACATCGCCGAAAACCACGTCTCCCCCTAATAAAAGGGGCCATCAGCGCTCCAAACACACGGTCAGCTCGTGGACCATGGCCAACCAGCCGGGCATGAAGAGGTCGTTTAGCATAGGGTATCGGGATGACTGCGAGAAGTGCCGGATGAAGGTTCCGGGACATTTCAACCATATTATCGTGTCGTAGGATGGCGGTAGCCGGATGATTAGCTGACCTTTCCTTGTTTCTTTTTCGGACGAGGAGCATCGCGGGAGCTTGGGGTAGAGCACCTTATGGGGTAGCTCCTGAGGACGTGGGGATAAGAAAGGAGAGGATTGATGGGTCGGAGACAGAGCCACGCCTCCAGGGGCTCTCGGGAATCAAGGGCTCAGAGTTTGTCTCGCCTACTACGACCAAATCAGTGCCTCTATGGTCAAATTTCAGGCCGAGCTGAGTCGATGCCCACAACAACATGGCATGGCATTTGGCTTTGCACTATTTCTCATTTGGTCCGGAGGAGATCGAAGGACACACAGCGTTGGTGAAAAAAAAAACCAAACACTATAGCATACTCGTATCTCTTTTGCTTTTGCCGGTGTATCGGGATTTCGGTCACTTTCGCGGGTTTTTTTTCTTTAGGAGTTCGGGGCCTTTCAGGGGAAGGCAGGAGTCATTGTTGACATTTACAAACATCACACGGTCGTTTATATACCATGTTGACTTCCAAAACCGGGAGGAAACACAGCGCATGGGGAGGAAGGCAGAGGTAATCATGAGATGGTGATACTAGTCACCCAAGTTCAAGTCTCAAGTCTACTAGCTTGATTAATTTGCATTACGCAGATAACAATAATTGGTGAATAAAATAATATTTGAACAAGTCTGATCGTTGAAATGTTCTGCGTGGGCGTTCACTCCAGGTCGTATAGACATGACCCTTGTCTGTGATCCCAAAGTGTTACCGGTGGAATTGAGGTGTGCTGCTAGTTCACCAAGTCCCGCTCTCTCGCAAAGTCAGGCCGGCCTCATTTCCAGGGTATACAAGACATCCAATGCTCTCAATACGTCTACCACTATGTTATGTCTCATCTTCTCTTATATACTTGAATCCATCTCCTCTGCGCCGATTTATGCAATGACTCCTTTCTACACTATGGTACATGGGGTAGGGGGCTCTTTGTCGAGCATATATCCTAGCCCGTTCTCCTAACTTTCATCAACACTTCTTGTCGTGTTGTTGAAACCATACTTTGTACGCATATCCTTTCATGCATGCTACAGGTCCCGCTACGCTTTCTCATGGCGGTTTCCCAGCAGCCAAGCTCTGCAAAGGCTGCTTCGTGATTCCACCGCCCACCCCACCCGCCCAACATGTGTTTGCCCTCACCAAATGTTTAGTTCCCGTGGTCATATCAGAGGCATAGCGACGCCAAAGATCGCCAGACCGTGGATGGTCAAGCTGCTCGTAGCATGGCGTTCGAGGAGATACCCATCGTGAGCAAATCGGCTTGATGTCCCTACTGCTTCATCCCTTCACGGCCGTAAAGGGCCGCTCCATCTTCAGATCGCCCGCCCCGGAGAATGACCTCTTCATCTCTTGCTCCACCCGCTTCAGCCCACTCACTTCTGCTCAGGCAAGCCCACCTTGTCAAGGGGGCCACCCTTCCTCTGGTTCTCCTTCTCCTTCTCAAACGCCGCTTGCGCTTTTTCCTTGATGGCACTCGTCTCCTGCTTCACAGCACCAACCAAAGTGGGGGCTTGCTGTCCCGCACCCGCGGCAACATCCTCCTTCTTCAGCGAGCCGGTAAGCCACCCCCAAAGTCCAGACTTCTCCGTGGCAGCCGCATCCGCCGCCGCAGGCTGCTCCTCGGTCGCCTTCGGTGTTGTCGCCGCAGGCCACGTTGCCGACTGTGATACGCTCGTCGTCTGCGTCTGCTGCTCTGTCGTCTCGTTCGTGATGGGAGTCGGGGCGCCAATGACGCTGGGGAGCTTGGAGAAAATGGAGGGCTTCGGACGGCCGGCCTCGCGCTCACGCTCCAGGTACTCCTCCACCAGCGCGGTCTGCTCCTCGGTCGCCTTGCCGGTGATGTAGGCCAGGCGGGCGGCCTCGAGCGAATCGGCCTCCATCTTCTTCTGCGCCTCGATGAACTCGGCCTTGCGCTTCTTGTTGTACACCATCATGTCGGCGGCGGTGTAGGCGGTTACCAGGCCGGCCATCACTATGACGTATGTTAGTTCTTGTTCTTTGGATCTAAGGCCAGGCACCAGGTATCGAATTCGGAAGACTGGTGGTAGACGCGGAGGGAGTGTAGGAGTTAGACTAGACTAACCTGTGAAACCAATCAACCCCAAGACGGTGACCTTGTGAGCCGAGTCGAAGAAGCGTCTGCTACCGTCGATGATCCGGTCCATCCTCGAAACTTGCGCCTGCTTCGCCTTCAAGTGCGCAGCTCTTAACCGCGCAACCCTTTGCTCTGGTGTCTCGACGAACTTGGGAGTGCCGGGCATCTTGGGCTCCTTAGGACCTGTTGGCGAGCCCTTGGGGGTGTTGAGCCGGGGATCCGCGGACTTGGAGCTGGCATGGGGAGTCGTCGGGGTGAAGCGTGTCGCGTCCGAGACGCTGCGGGGGTTCGACGGGGGCGCCATTGGATCGATTTGAAGCTGTATTTATAAGGTGTCCGGTTTCGGGAGTAGGCAATCGGCGTCGAGATCGAGTTGTTGTCGGGGCTGGAGGGACTGAAGGACAGAATGGGGCACTCGGGGGAGCTCTGACACTTTTTACGTAGGCGATGTAGGGAGGTATGGAGCTTGGAGATGTTGCCGGGAGCCCATCAGATCATCCAATTCAAGAGATTTTTTGGCCGAAAGCCTGCGAACCGCTACGAGCTACCCGGCCGCTAGCTTCCCACTCAGCCACTAGCAGATGTGGCTGACCCTCAATCGCGGGGTCGAAGCTTGGACCGTCAACAGCTGGAGGGGAGCACTCTGCGCGCAATTGGAAACTGTTCAGTGGCTGCCACAGTGCCAAGCACTCGCCCGGGCTGGCCGACCGGGGTATGTCTGGGCCGGCAACTGGACCGATGGACGGGCAGAACGGGGCTCGATTTTTTTGACCGGCAAGACTCCCTCGCGCCTCGAGTCGCCCGCTCGTTGCCCGATTATTGTCGCCCCGTCCGCACCCGCGAACGCAATCGCCAACCCGGTAACCACCCCCCCGGACAACCCATACAGGCCCAATTGCACCTTGCCGTCGTCGCAAGTTGCAACCTCAACACACCAGCCATGCGCCGCATTCCGAGGATACCGTCCACGGCCTCTGCCCTGTGCAGCTCTTCGTCGCCTGTCGCTTCCACATCGGCCGCTCCCCTCCGCACCTTCAGGGCCCAAGCCACAGCCGCCGCCGCCGACTCCTCTTCCACCTGCCAGTCATGCAACTTCTCGACACAAATCTCCGCCACCCGTAACCGCGTCTGGCAAAACACCCTCCAGACACAACGCCGATGCGCCTCTACTGTTTCCGAGACCACTCCCGAAGCCCCGGTAGCCGCCGCCGCCGAAGTCGCGACCGAGTCCACCGAAACCGTTGAACAACAGAGGAAGAGGAAAGGAGGATTCGAAACCCACAGGCAGGTCAACCTTGTTCTTCCAGGGCAACCCACGCGGGCCGACGCCCCAGAGAAGATCAGAGACCCCAACTATGAGCCCGCCACGTCCGGCGCGGGGCTGCAAGAAATCGGTGGCATGTCCGACTGGTGGAGCAAGCCGGAGCATTTCAGGGATGGCGGGAAGCAGTTCGAATACCAGGGCTTTGCCCCGCAAGAGAAGATCACAGACCCCAGGCTGTTGAAGGTCATTCTGAGGAGGGCGCTCGTCGAGGGTCTGGCTCTGAAGAAGTTCGGCGCCAACCCCAAGAACCCCGCGGATATGGCGTCCATTATTGGAAACGGTGATCACTGGCAGAAGACCGTCGCCGTGGAGATGTGCCATGGGGAAAATGGTGAGCTGTCGCTCAAGAACCACAGCGACTTGCAGAGGGTCTGGATTCTCATGCGGAACGCGGCGGAAAAAATCTACAACCAGCGCGAGTGGCAGGAGGAGGTAAACAGGCTACGTTCTCTCGGCGAGAAGGAGCAGGCCAAGCAGTTGCTCGAGGAGGGCAAGAAGCTCGGCTATCGTTTAAAGATCGAGGAGGGTTCCCTGGTCAAGTTGACCGTCGATGAGGCCATCGAGCTCCGCAAGTCTTGGAACAACGACTGGAAGGAGGCTACCATCCGGGACCCTGTCGTCAAGTTCTATGTACGTCCAGTTCCGAGTTCCCTTGCCTATGACAAGATAGCTAACAAAACCCTCCAATTCAACAGGCCGCCAAGCGCATCCAGAAAATGACCGGTCATATCCTCTCTGACGGCAAGCTCACCAGCATCCAGACTGTCGCCAACTTTATGGATGCCCTCGTCACCCCTCCCAAGCCCAAGAAGCTTGCTGAGCAGATTGAGCAGAGCAGCATCTTGCCCGAGCTCCCCAACGTTAAGGTCTACCCCAGGAGAGTCACACCTGTGGACAAGGAGAAGATGGTTGGTCGCTGGAAGGTCATCCAGAAGGAGCTCCAGAAGCGTGAGCTCCCTGTTCTCGGCACGGGTAACATCGGCAAGTACGTCGAACTTAAGTGGCTTGGTAGCAAGCAGTAAGGCGTGGTTGTCTGTGGTTGGCAGTACAATGAGCGCAGCAAATGTGTGTGTGGACGTGGGACGCTTTCTATGGCGATGGTTACAGATGATCCTGGCCGGGATCGATGCGGCGCCGGCCATGTGTATACTATCTATGCGCCCAAAAGATGGGCGTGTAGCCGTCTCCCTACTCGGTCGCAGTGGCTACTGCTGTGTACCGGTAAAGTGTATAATGTGGCATGTAGCATATACGGGTGTCTTTTTGTTGTATACCCTGTTGTTGTTCTTGCGCTGCTGTGATGATTACCCCTGAATATGGGAGGACGCACGAGCCATATGTTCACCGTGAGGTTTCGGGCTATCTTCATGGTTCACGCCCAGGGCTAGAATTCTGTACTATTTTTCTGTGGTTGACATCATACCCAGACCTGTGTTCGCAGTCTTGTGAAATGAATACTCTCAACCAGGTGCCGAGTCCTATGGAGGTGACAAGGGGAGCTATCAACCCGTCCCAATGTTAGCGCGAGAATTGAAAGTTATGTCACTGCTCGGTAATCAAACCGAACTGAAAGCTGCAGCTGATTGTCTATATCTCAAGTCAAACAAATAGCCAGGAAGGGATAACAGTGAAGCTACTCGAAGAAGCAAGAAAGACTCCGACTGCAGTGAGGAAAGTCATTTCTACAATACGGAGATACCTATGGCCATTACCTTAGTTTGATACCTCACCCCAATAACGGCTGCAGGTACCTTGTTGACCTCCCCACTTTGGAGCCCCACTCACCTTATTGTTTGGAGCTCTCACCTCAACGTCCACTCCTTTGTCTCTCCCAAACATCACCGCTTGTTCACAACCATATCTCTCAATCATTGGCACCTATCCCGACGGAAATAAAGAGACATTATGGCCTTCACACTTGATGAGAATTTGTTGAGCCAGCTCGAAGCCGCTTGGAATGGCGGGGATAAACCGCTCGACACATTGGCCAATCTTCTCGAAAGAATCGGCGATGGCGTCAGAGACCGTGAGTTGCTCCTTTATTTCGGTGGATATGACAAATCTTTCAGCAAAACGAAAAGCGAACGTACCTCTTATTATGAATAGCTAACTAACCAACTCAAAATACAGCCAGCTTAAGAGATTCTCTCAGAGAGTCCGGCATCCTAGACTTTGTCTTGAAAGTCTTACCAACAGAAGGGCTGGATCTGAGCTTGAAGCGTCAATGTTTGCGTGTGCTTGGAAATGGATGTGCCGACTGCGGTAAGAACTCTGTATGCCACCACAGAATAAAAAAACCCGAAGCTAAATATACCACAGATGAGAACAGAGCAAAGCTGGTTGAGTCCGGGCAGCTTCGTACTGTCATCCGCTTTCTGAACGACAGATCCCTTCTTCCTCTGTTGTTGCCCGTTTTATACAACGTCATTGTTGATTATGGTACGATGTCCCCGAACTTTTGGAACACGGATATTTGGCTAATACTATTCTAGAGCCTGCACAACTTCAGGTGTGCGAGGCAGGATTAAGCAAAGCTCTTGTAGCTCTCTTGCAAGAAGGTTCCCTTCAACCAGGAGGAGATTACGACCAAGTTCTTCATCTCATCAACAACATCTTCGAGTTACTCGTTAGCCAAAGTACGCACAGCCAACCGTCCATCATATCATATCCCACCATGACTCTTTCTAAGCTAACAAAACCCCTACATAGAACCCGAACCAGAAGTTGCCGACCCAGCCACCCCTGCCGTCTTCCTCGCCCTCGCCGGCGGCACCGCTTCCGGCCTTCCCTCCCTCGAGCTCTTCAACGGCTTCTGCACCGTCGCCCTCGCCTACCTGACCTACGAATCCCTCCAACCGTCCTTCCTCTCCTCCGCCTCCAACATCCTCCACCTCCAACAAGCCTTCTACAACGCCTGCTTCTCCTACGAAAACTTGCCGGAACCCGACCTCGATGACCTCGACCAGCTCAAAACCGTCTGCACCACCTTCGTCACCTTGCTGGCTGACCTGTCCGCGCACCCTTCCTTTTCCGAGCTCTACCCTTTAACAACAAGTCCAGTCTCGCGCAAGTTCCTCCTCTGGCTTTCCTCCGAAAAATTCGCAAACCAACACATACGCACCGCCGCCTGTTTATGTCTCGGCAACCTCTCGCGCTCCGACGAGGCCAGCACCGCGCTGGTCGCGGAACCTAACCACGTACATACGCACTTAGCTGTGCTACTCGCGCAAGCGCTTGACCCTGAGACCAAATCCGTCCCCGCCACCCCGCAACTCCTGCACGCCCTTTTGTCGTTTGCCAAGAACCTGGCGATCCCGCAAGCCAATAAAGCCCAACTAGGCGAAGTCTTCCTGCCGGAGTTGCTTGCTGGCGCGTGGATCAAGACAAGCGTGCAGCCGCAGGTGCAGTTTGCTGCTGTGTCGCTGGCGAGGCTGTTGTTGGTTAATTCCCCTGGCAATGTGGCCAAGCTCTGTAAGCCCTTGGCTGCTGACTTCAAGCATACCGAAAAGGAAGAGGTGAGGAGTTACTTCCACTTACTGATGATGCTTGGTGCTAGGTCGGATCTGGAGCCGACTAAGATCGAGACGGCCAGGGGGGTGATGAGTGTTGTAAGAGCACTGCAGGCTACTGCTCAGGAGGGAGAGGACAAGGTTGAGGTTCTAGATGAGAAGGACTGGGGCATGACTCGCGAGGAGTTTTATGAGGTACATGGTCCGTTGATCGCGAAGCACTTGGCGCATTTGCTTGCGCAGGGGAAGTATCCCGCTTTGAGGTCGGAGGTGCTGTTTGTGCTGGCGTTGCTTGCAAGGTCGACGGATGAGGGAGCGAGTGTGGTGTTGAGGGTCTTGAATGAGGGGACGGAGGCGGTCAAGAAGTTGGCGGTTGCGGTTACGGGGAGTGAGGAGGTTGCTGCTGGACTGGAGGGCGAGAGTGGTGATAGTGGGCGGGTTGAGGAGGTTAAGGATGAGGAGGAGAAGGACGATAAGCCGGCTGGGGTGACGTCGATCATGGAAGGGCTGAACCTCAACCCTCAACAGGCAGAGACGAAGCCATCGGCTGCTGCTACGGCTAAGGATCGCGAGAACGGGTTGGTGTTGGTTGCGGAGATTCTGAGGGCTCACTCGAGCGAGCTGAAGGGGCCGAGGAAGGCGGTGTTTGAGGAGATCCTGAAGAAAGGAACGGAGTTGTTGCAGGATGATAGGAAGGGGAACTAGATTGAGCGGATGTCAGTGAAACTAATGTTAGCAAAGAACAATGGTCTGCATGTTCACGTCAGGGAGTCAACGGTTCAGCAGAGGAGTGAAACAAGACGTGATCAAAAAACTAAACAAAAACTCAGGCATTTGTTGCATTCCGTATGAACTCCCCGATTGGTATCACCCAGAAAGAAGGACCTTTGAAGTTGGTCAAGAATCATGCTTTTTCCGTTGTCCATTCATTGTGCGCTGCTCTAGCAAATCCCTATGATGCGTGTAGTAATTGAACCGTGTCCCGCTTTAAAAAGTGACGTGAAATCCCCCGGAACTACACGGCCCTTGGTCGAGGATGTCCAACATAGTGGTCCTCGCCCAGGTGACAAGGAAAAGCATAACCGAGACCAGGCCAGCCAAACACCGCCACAGAGATGCCGCTTCAACCACCCCGTCCAAGAGGAGCAATTTACTTGCTCTTCTCGGCCTCGGCAGCAGCCTTGTCCTTGGCGCGCTTCTCGCGGACACCAACGAGCTTGGCGTCGGAGCGAGCCTTGCGGAGAGCGCGGAAAGCACCACCCTCGATGTTGGAGGGGAGCTCGGACTTGTTGATCTCCTTGAAGCCGGAGACAATGGGGGCCTCGACGCCGAAAGCAGCCTCGACGCTCTTGATGAACTCGCCGGTCTGCTGGTCCTTGGGGGTATCGGCCTTCTTGGGCTTGTTGGACTTGCGGGGGAAGACGACGAGGCGGGCCTTGTAGGCCTTCAGGCGCTCGACATTGGCGGCAAGGGACTCCTCGGAGAGGTTGGCGCGGCGGGGGTCAACCGAGATACCGATGGTGGGAGCAAGGAGCTTGGGGATACCAGCAGCCTATAGTTTGTATCTGTGTCAGAGCCAAATGCGTTCTCGGCGATCGCATTCTGCGTGCGTTGCGTTCCCATCTCTCAGGGTTCCCGGATCAATCGTACCTTGAGCTCAGCGAGGGAGAAACCACGGCCGAGGCGGGTGCGGCGGTTGTACTTGACGGTGCTGCACACAAATGCTGTCAGATCTCCACGCTCTCTTCGAATATCGTCGGAATGCAAGGTTGTACTAACGGGCACCGGACAATGGGGCGGAGCTTGTCAACCGGGCGAGGGGCAAGAGCAGCAGCCTTGGCCTGGCGAGCGACACGGCGGGAAGCCTTCTTGCCAGCCTATTGTTTTCCCATCCGTCAGAATCATAATTCCCAACTCAAAGTATCGTCCTCCCCGTTCTGTGTGGTTTTAACGAACCTGGTCGAAGTGGCACCTGACGCGCCTCTGCCAATCCTTGCGGAAATCTGAAAATTGGTGTCAGTCCATGTCGTCGTTTTCGGGGTCAAAAGTCGTCGTCGTCGTCGGGCTGTCGCTCGGGATGGGGATGCTCACGGTTGTTGGGAATCTGCTGGTTGTGCTTGATCGCCTATTACACCAAAAAAGTCGCGGTCAGTCAAATTGGACTTCCATCGTAAAAACAACAGGACGTCTGCTGTCGCAATCGTCCAGCAGCAATTCGGTACTCACCATTGTGACGGTTGTGGATCAAGCGCTCTTGATTGTCGAAGAGGTGCCGCCGGTCAGTAAAGGCAGATGCAATTTCGAGGTCAACACGGCACGGAGGAGTCGCTGGCCAAATTTTTGGCAGGGCTTGAAAACCCTATGGAGGGCGGTGGGGATTGGTGATTCGACCGGCCTGCCGGTGGGGCAGACTCGCCCTCGCCTGGGCAGAATACAGCTCTTGGCAGCTGATTGACGGCTGCCAACCTGTGCGCACACAACCAAATTCCCCACTTTTCAATTGGCATCAACGTCTTATCGAGCCTCTCTTTGCGTGCACAACGTCCTCAACGTCCATGAAGGTGCCGCGACAGTGGAAAGCAACAACATTCACGACGGTCGTTATGGTCAACACTTTGCACAGAAAGAATTCACGATTGACCGACTTATTCCTGATGGCTGTTTACTTTTACAGCTTCTGGTGCATTGTCGCTGAATTGGGAACATACGAGTCTGCATCAAATGCAGAACAGCTTCCAGTGCCAAATCGTGCGACGTCATTGCGTGGAAGACGTATAAGTCACAAAGGTTCTCAAAAGGGTTCAGCACAATGCAGCTTTCACACCCCGACGAGACACTCACCGAAGTGTTGAATATTACCGAGCCTTTAATATGCTTTTCTTTCATTCATCGTCTTCTATAATCGGCTGTCTCTCATGCTTCTCTTTTATCATTACCAAACTCCAGTTATAAACCAATAAGTTCCCATCGAACAATGTTACCTAACAAACCATCATCACTGCCTTGCTCAAGCGAGCAACTCTACCCTCCTTGGAGCCAAATGCATGGTGCTACTCGACACAGGCTGTTGGCTCGTCCGAAACCCATTGACGAGACCTGTCTGCGAGTCTCTCTCCACACCTCCTCCCATCACCAACCCATCTCGGCTGCACTGCAACTTCGCCAGACTTTGAACCACAAGTTCGTAGTCACCAAAGAAGCGATGCGTCCTCACATCTTCCGCGCCTGTCGCCACACCCTCTGCCGTTCTCGTCATTCCATGGCCTAGCGTGACTCCCCACACACCCTCAACTATAAGGGCGTGGGCGTCCACATCCGGATCAGTTGGCAGCAGGACCGAGTAAATATCGCCAGTGTAGCTGATGGTGTCGCCATGCGCAACATCCATCGGGAACGCCCAGCCCTTCCCATCAAGCGAAATAGGATGCCACGGCGTAACCAGCAGCGATCCTGCCCCTTCATCCCTGGCCCTAACCAAGCACATTTTCTCATTCTCCACAGGCGTCTTCAGAACGGCTCTTACCTTCCTGAACCCCTTTGGCGTCTGCACCATCATTCCCCTTCGCAGGCTGTTAATCGCAATCACCTTTGTCACCGACTGGTCACTATCCTCCTCTTCATCTTCAGCAACAGCAACCCTCACCCTCATCTCCCCAGCAAAGCAAGGATTTCCACTCCTATTATACGCCCGCATACTAATCTCACCCTGAAACCCCGTGGTCCTACTCGGCTTCGGCGCCGGCAGCGAATCAAACGCCGCATCCAAGCGGTCTCGACACCTGACGAACAGCGGGCTCTCCGCGCCGTACATTAGGGGGCCGGGGTCCTTGAAGCTGTTGCACACCTGCCTGGCGTGCGCGCCCGCGAGAGAGGGTAGGTAATGGATACCCCAGCGGTTGTAAAAGTCCATGTTGGTCAGGGCCAGGGCGACTTGGCCGTCTTGGTTGGGGTCGTTGATGGAAGACGTGCTGCCGATGAGGTCTTGGACTAGCGAGCGGCAGTGGGGGTCGGAGGCAAAGGCGGGTTGGGCGGCGGGCAGGGTGGAAAGGAGGGACTGCAGAGAGGTGGCGAGGCTGCGGGCGAAGAAGCGTGGTTGGTGTTCGCCGTCGCGGCGGAGGGGGTACAGGGAGGAGAGGAAGGAGATGAGGGCGGAGCGGGAGACGTGGTAGGCGGTTTGAGCGGGGGTGAGCTGCTTGACATTGGGATTAGGTCGGAAGATGTCTTCACACTTTGAGACGAGGGTGTTGGTGATGTTTGTGAAGTGTTGGTAGTCGAGCGTGGCGAGCACGGAGGGAGGGGATTCAAAGTCGAACCCGTCGGCAATAGCTTCCTGGGCCTTGCTGTCGTAACGGAGGAAGATGTCGCGAGATTGGCCGTATTGAAGGGTGCTGAGGTTGAGGGTAAGTTGCATCGAAGAGTCGGGGTTATCATCCCCGTTTTCGAGGTGGACGGTCTTTTCCGACTGGACGGACTCTACTTTGTCCACCGACTGCCCTGTGGTCTCATCCCCCTTTTCGAGCTCGACAGGCTCTACCTTGTCCACCGACTGCCCCGTTGTCTCTTTGAGGCCCAAGTACTTCGGGTAAGTAAGGCGTAGGACGACATTATTCGCGAACGTCGACTGGAGGTTCGCAACCGAATGAACGAACACAGTTCCCTAGTCTCATAGTCAGCACTTCACCCTCACCACCAACCAAGCTCCATGCCCAAAAGAAAAGGAGACAGAAAACCTACAATCATCCCCGCATCAGGAATAAACGAGTAACCCCCGCCTCCAATCTCCGCCACACTCTTCAACAGCCCACTCCTCAAACTATACCCAAACCCAAACGTATGAATCGCCGCCGGCAACCATTCCATTGCCCTCAGCTTCGCCACGTACCCCTGCGCCGGACACATGTGATTCGGCATGCCATCCGTCAACACCATCAGGGCCGGCACCCTCCCGGAACTGCCACTCCCACTTTCAGTAGAACCAAAAAGTTTCAAGCCCTCCACAATCCCTCCCCACAAATTCGTCGCGCTAGAGGGCTGCATCCCCCCCAGATTCCTCTCCGTTTTCTTCTTGTTGATCGCCGTCATTGGTATTAAGGGCTGCAGAACTTTGGCCTCGGTGGAGAAGGTGACGATGCCTAGCCGGTCGGAGGAGTTGAGCGTGGAGGCGATGGTGCGCGCGGCGTGCTTGACTAGGTCTAGGACTGAGAGGCCGTTGTGTTCGGGCTGCTCGTTTGTGTGGTCTGAAGAAGTGGTGGTGGGCACCGGAGCGTCGGCGGACATGCTGCCTGAGATGTCGATGGCGAGGACGATGTCGCAGGGGACATGGTGGAAGTTTGGATCATGAAGGTTGGAAGGAGATGGAGGAGGGATGACGCGGAGGAGGAGGCCGGAGGTGTGGGAGGGGAGGGGGTGGATTTCGAAGTTGGGGGCGGCGGGTTGGGTTTCTGAGCTGGGGCTTGGCGAGGATGCGGTTGAGGGTGAGGGGGAGGATAATACGGGGATGGTGATGGGGGTGATCATGTTGAATGGGTTGGATGGGTTAGGTTTGTTTGAGAAATTGTATAGGCGACAAGGTTGTCTCGGAAGATATCCGAAAGGGTGCGGGTCGTTGGGGGCCGAGCTGACGGGAGAATGCTGATGTGACTGGACCGCTTTCTGTGTGTAACTGATAAGAACCGAACTGCCGGTATCGAAGATGGTATATCTACCTCGAGATAAATGTGACGATGTGACGGTGTTGCCTTTGCAGGTGTTGTTTGAGGTAGGTAGAAGATCACAGCTGATAAATGCCATGCACCATGAACAGAAAGATATACAATGAAGCTGCTCTGCCGTTTCTTTGACGGCTGGCGGAAGGTTCGTTGGTCCTGCAGTATGAATCACCAGATGTCGTCAGATGCACCTACAACAAACATGTGACGCTTTGTTTGATAAGAGATGTCGCTTATAAGTCACAACTTGAAAGTAAAGAGGCATCCAACTCATCTAGGAACCTTGTATATCCCTGGATACGATTTGCCTTCCTCAGGCAATGATAATGGATCGAACTGGAAGGTATGGAGAACGACACGGCTCGTGGCCGAAGTCCGATAGGTGCTTTCCGTTCTTCGTCCGTTTACTCACCCGGAGTGAGGGCCGAGAATGACCCACAGAGCCGGGACCAGTGACAGCCGCTATCCTAGATAGGAGGCGGCTTTGAAAACCGCCCAGCGCTTGGCGGCACAGCGAATCTTCAATCAAATCTGATTGTTATGGGGTTTGATGGACAAAAACATTTGCAAAGGGAGGGATTGACCAATGACCAGTATAGTGGCAGAGAATACCGACGGTATGTTTTCTGGTATGCTGCCACGAGTAGTCGCGTAACACAGCCAGTCGGCTTTCTTTGTTTGCGATGAGAGCTGCTGAGCCGCCCGGCCGAGTCCAACGCCGATGACCGGGACCCCTTGGCGCCGGCAACCCGGCAAAGACTCAAACGCTGCAAAGTATACCTATAGGCGCACAGATCGGTCCTTCTTCCATGTCAACGGCAGGCAGCAGGAGGCTGAGTTGTTTCGCCTTGAAGATGTTGAGCTTTGGGGCAATCCACAGCGGAGAAAACAATCTTGAAGAGTTGTGCAAATTGAACAGCGCCGAGGAAAAGAAAAAGGGTCTGTGTTCAGTTTTGTTACAAGTAAGAAATACCAAAGTATGGGATGGAGAGAAGGGTCGTGCACCATGTGGGGCAACTGCAGAGCTTCTCCACTTTTGATGTTCCCCGCCAAGCATGTGGCAGGCGCAGGCGGATATAGTATCCAAGCGACCCCCCCTCTAAATAATTCCCTATATCCAACCCTAACCTTACGAAGTAATATATTAATGTACAAAGTTCAAAGTACATTCGCATTGTTATATATACGCAAACCGCATTTAAGGCCAAAACCCCGACCTCCCAAAATAGCGAAATAATAAGAAATTTGCGAAGAATAAGCATTGGAATTAATAGAGATATTTAAAACTCAAGGAAAAATAATAAGAAGAAATTAAAATGAGCCCCTAAGAAAAAGAATTCTTAATTTTACGGGAACCCTTTGCAAACTCTTTGCAAACCTTTTGCGAACCCTATACGAACCTTTTCCAAACTGAACCCTTAAAAAATTTGTACCTTAGCTGTCTTTTAACCTTGTTTATTCATTTCTAAATTCCCAATTTTCGGTTTCTATTAGAAAACTCTTATTAAACCCTTTTCGTTTCGTTATTTTCAAAAAGACAATAAATAACGTTAAATATTAATTATTTATTATTTTATATAATTATTAAATATACGCTTAAACGATTATTTCAATTAGTAGGGTATATTTACGATACTTATAGGCGTAAGCGGAATTTAGAAGGGGGGTCGCTTAGACTAGGCAACGGGCGCGGATATAGTATCTAAGCGACCCCCCCTCTAAATAATTCCCTATATCCAACCCTAATTTTACGAAGCAATGCATTAATATATAAAATTCAAAGTATATTCGCATTATTATATATATGCAAACTGTATTTGAGGCTAAAACCCCAACCTCCTAAAATAGCGAAATAATAAGAAATTTGCGAAGAATAAGCATTGGAATTAATAGAGATATTTAAAACTCAAAGAAAAATAATAAGAAGAAATTAAAATAAGCCCCTAAGAAGAAGAATTTTTAATTTTACAGGAACCCTTTATAAATTCTTTACAAACCCTTCGCGAACCCTATACGAACCTTTTCCAAACCGAACCCTTAGAAAATTTGTACTTTGGCCGTCTTTCAACCTTACCTATTCATCTTTAAATTCCCAATTTTCGGTTTCCGTTAGAAAACTCTTATCAAACCCTTTTCGTTTCGTTGCTTTCAAAAAGACGATAAATAACGTTAAATATTAATTATTTATCATTTTATATAGTTACTAAATATGCGCTTAAGCGACTGTCTCAATTAGTGGGGTGTACCTGCGACACCTGCAGGCGCAAGCGGAGTTCAGAAGGGGGGTCGCCTGGACTGGGCGACGGGCGCAGGCCCCGTTTTCTCCACGCTTTGTGCTGTGCTTTTTGAACGACGGGCCATTTTCTCCATCATGAATTTTGTGGTGAATTCGATTTCAACATTTTGCGAGCCGGATAAATCGACTGTGTACCATTCTTAATCGACTGTGTGGGGCCATACAAACTGACAGCCAAGACCCCAAAGCTTGGCATCGCTTGGTATCGCTCTCGCGCGGCCGCGACCATCACCAAATCATCACCAAAAGACATTTTTTGAACCACGACAACGAGAGCTCAAAAGCACCTTTTTCAGAGCGCCGAACTCTCATTCACACGCGGGGGCCTCTCACCGGCCCCCTGCACCCCCGGAACTAACCCTAACACCTAACCCTAACCGCTAACCCTAACACTAAACTAACCCTAACCTCTGGGTCAGCCCGCGAAAGCTGGTACAGTCGATTTATCAGGCGTACACAGTCGATTTATCCGGTTCGACATTTTGCTTTCTTTGTTCCTCCGCGCTCACAAACTCGGCAGGAATGCATCGTGACTCCCACAAAGTTGCCTCCAAGGTATGCCTCCGATGGACTAGCCTAGACCGACGTCCATCCGAACTGTCTATTCATTCGCCCTTCTGGACATGTTTTTGCCTTTGGCGCATCTAAGCCTCAAAGGCAGGGTTGGCTTGGCCGAGGTCATTGGCGCTTTGACGAAGTCGGCCAAAACCGATGACATCTTGGCAACCACCACTGCCTGATTTAGTGGATTCCACACAACCCCCGGGCGTCGACGACTTCGGTTCGCTTGTAACGAAACACAATACGAACTGAGGAACAGTTAACAACAGGATTTATAGTGTACAGCATCGGCACTAGCTACACGGGATAATCCTGATCGTCATCGGTGTTCAACAGGACGACAACACGTAGGGGGTGTACTGGACATACCGCGGATCTGTCCGGTAGTTGGGCATGTGTTGTGTTTCGTTCCAAGACATCATACGCAAACGCCGATTGTTGACTCTCCGAAAGTCTCCATCCTCGGAGTCGTGGCCCCGTCTTAGCCTCTTCGTTCCCGTGGAATCCACTTTATGCGCGATGACGACGGCGCCATCTTCTTTTTTGTTGCGCATGTCTGTCGTACACCATCATTACCACCACCAACGAGCACCATCTACCGCCATCAGCCTATGTCCAAAATATACGGATGGGATGGTGGGTTGATGTAGCGGATGGATGGGCAGTTGAGGACAAAGAAGCGTCCGTGAATCGACTGATGGACAACCCCGGTTCCACGCTCTTTGAGACGTTGTGGTCTGCAAACACCCGTCTTAACCGTCGTTCAGCCACCGGCGCCTCGCCATGAATACCCTGAATTTGGCACTGGAATGTCAGAAGACGGTACCATGGTGTTGCCGACTGGACAGAGAACCACGGAGGATGCCGGACATCTGTGCCCTTCCCAGACTCCTTCACACCCTCACACCCTTTTCCCCCACGCCTCTTTCTGAAATAAGCGTTTACCAAATCTGCATAGCTCACCTCATGCTCTCATTGGACATTTCCTCCATCTCTTTTGATCCCTCGTCTTCCCCAGCCGTCCCGAGCGTCAAAACATCCCCGTCCGGCTTTAAGAACTGCGGGGAAGGCTCCGATCACCCCAAACACTAACGCAACAAGGGCAGCGATGCAGCACACTTGTGGCCCACTTGCATACGAGGCATCGTCGACCACCACACCTCACTGGCTGGTTTTGCAACTTTGGCTTTTGCTTGGCTTCTTGACATGTCCCCCAAAAGTGTCCCAATTGTCTCAAATATGGGGGGATTTCCCCGGTTTCGCATCACATCCCACCATCTGCCCACACATCTGCCCAGCTCGCTGCGGCAAGCCGTGTCCACACCAGCGGCAGTGTAAGTCCATCTGCGGCCAAGCATGCGGCGAGTTTCCTATTTCTTCCGTAGTCAAGGGCTTTTCCCCGAACCAGACAAGCCAGAGGCTTCACACCCACCAGCATGATGGGCGGCGGGGAAGATGGAGGGGGGACTGGGGGATCACCAACAAGCTTTTTGCTGGCTGAGGTGGTAAGCTACCTGGCTACGTAAGGGCATGAAGCTCCGTGATGCGGCGTGCCAAGAAACTGATAGGGAATCCCATCTTTTCTTTGATTCGTCGTCTTCTTTTTTGTTACAGTTTACTTTCAGTCAACGTTTGCCACTGATATCGGACAAAAGCTCAGCCTTCCACGTCTATATATCCCTCTCCCACCTCCTCCATTGTGTCTCGAACTTGACGTCTTTGTTCTCAAGCACCCTTCACTCTCCATCACAAAAAAAAGTCAAATCTGCAATCTAGCTGCCTGGTACCACCACACCACAACAACAAAAACTTTTACTACAACACAAATCTACTGCCCTTCTCACTCACTCAGTAAGTCAAACCAAGGAGTACATGACCCCAGTAAGGAACAACCGCTTACACCTGCTTTCTGTAGAAATGGAAGTCAAGACCCCCGTCGTCCTCGTTCCTTCCATGGCTCCTCGCTGCTGCCAGTGCAAGACCATGCTCGTCATCAGCAACTCCTGCTGCCACTGCGCCCACCACCAGTGCTCCTCCTGCGTCTAAATTCACATCCACTCCACTCCTTTCGAACACACCGGGGGCCGATCCAAGCGAGGCACATACATCGGGCATGACGGAATAAACCTGCATATGCTCCCACTTGCGATCACTCAGCTCTCATGGCCTAACGACACCCATTTCGTCCCCACATAACGGGATTGTACGACTATTTTACGACACAAACTTGATTTTGATACCCGGCGGAACTTTCACTTCAACGACTTAGGGGAGGTTTTGCGACTCTGCTTTGGATTCCATTCTTTGGTTATACCTCTTTTTTTCACACACATGCATTGGATCGGAGGTTACCAGGCGGCGGTCGGAGGTGTGCCCGTTTTGTTATCTTTGCAGCAAGTCAGCCACGACGACATTTGGAGTTTTTGGGCAGCACTGCGATGCGTTGGTGGTGCGGCGGGAATCTTTGTATTTATCCAGTACGTCATGATATTGGAATCGTAACATTACCTTAACTTTAAATCTCTCTCAGTGCTCTTGTTTCTGTTAGTGTATTGAGTGAAATGTTGGGAAGGTGCGATGGACGGGTCGATAAGTTTGGAGGGGCATGACCAGCACAAATTTTGGGGATGCCCACGGCACTTGCCAGGATTTCTGCCCATCAGCCGGCCATCACCTTTCAACCAAGAGAACTCCCCTTGTGCAGTCATCTCCCCAGAAGATTGACGGTGTCATCCATCTATCAACGGCATGTCACCGTGAGCTTGACGTCGACGGAGCGATGCCGATGGACTTTGTAAGAGGGTTATTTCATCTGAAATTCGACTACATATGTTTGACGCTGACGAGAGGTATCAATCATACTACTCGTCAGGACTAGAAGCGTCTCTGACCCCTTCCGCAGGAAGGGGTCAGGTTCAGCGATTAGCTAAAACCCCAGCGATTAGCCAAAATTTAAGGTACATCCCCCCCCTGCAAATTTACTAGCAAATGAAGGTAGCCCAGTATAGCTGAATATCGTAAAATACGATGAAGTTATTCGTATATTGATTCTTCAATGTATAATACGTGTATTAAAAATGTAAACGCGCTAGATTGTTCGCCTTCTCTTTCTCTATCTGGCGATAATTTTCTTTTTTTCATATCTTTAATTTTGGTAGTGCAAATTGAATCGTAGTAAAATCTTGGTGTTTTTTAGCATTCGGGTGTATTCTGGTATATGAATAAGAGGCTCGTGCTTTTCTAGATTATTGTATATCGAGTGTATATGCTATATGCTAGTAAATGCTAGTCGTGGTCGCGCTTTTTATTCTTTAATTATATCTTTTATTCTTTATATTACTAGATTTATAGATAACGAGACGAATTCTATACGATAGTGCTACGGGTTTTAAAACCTAAACGTAAGCCCTATAGCGAAGGCATCCCTAAAGAAGATATAGATAAAGTAATCGAGCTTACCGTTAACGCGTATAATTAAGAGCAACTCTATTCGCACGTGGAGAAAACTCTATTCGCACGTGGAAAAAAAGGCTAACTTTAACAACACTTTTCTAATACTAAGAATTTTAATAAGGGGTCAAAAATTATATAAGATTTTTTCTTATTTTCTTCTCTATCTACTAGGTCCTGGCGCCCAAAGGTACTTGCTCTTTAAATCGAATAATCTTAGAAAATAGAGTAGAAATAAAAGGAAAATATTAAAAATGTTAAAATAATAAAGGGGGCGAAAATAGAATTTAGCCAGCGCTT
Organism: Neurospora sp. CHS-2018b; assembly: GCA_009806015.1. Taxonomy (NCBI): domain Eukaryota; kingdom Fungi; phylum Ascomycota; class Sordariomycetes; order Sordariales; family Sordariaceae; genus Neurospora; species Neurospora sp. CHS-2018b. Next base: position 1,266,487 of record RAOV01000002.1, read on the forward strand.
AGGCTAGTAATAGGGGTATATATGCTTAAAAATCCGTTAAAAATCAATAAGTAATTTGGTACCACTTTTACTTTCATCCGACCTTTTTTGGTTAAGTTATACTTAGAAAACCAAAAGTGGATCCACGTGCGAATAGAGTTTTCTCCACGTGCGAGTAGAGTTTCTCATAATTAAAAGCGGTTTAAGACCATCTAAATAGCCGCTACCGCCTATAATATACCTTACTATACAATACGAAGCCGCGTAAATAGCGTTATGCTTAAATTAAAGAACGGTAATTTTAATAAGAGGTTATTAGAGGAAGAGGATCTTGCTATATTGGCCTAAGTTAATATTCGCCTTACTATTAGTTAATTAACTATTATTATATTCAATTAACGTCGTTTGAAGCAAATTAGTTAACGTATATATATAAGAGGAGAGGTAATTAGTAAGGAGTTCTAAATAATAGTACGATAGATTTTATATTCGAATAATAAACCCGACAACGTTTTGATACAATAGGTTAAAAGATATATAAATTGTAATAATGAATTTAAAATAATACGTACGAAATCCTTTACTTGGGTACGAAAGGTAACGTAATTTAAATCTAGTATTAAAGAGGTCTTTTAACTATACTGTAATTGTATTATAGAATATAATATTATATTAGACAATTAGTAGAATAGGGATAAATTTAATTATAGAATCGGTTATTTTATAAAGTTTTAAACGGTTTAGATTTATTAAGAGATATTAATGGTTTAAACTTCTAATTTAGACGTAAGGGAATTTATTACTATTATTGAATATATATTAGTAATTAGTTACGTTGTTCTACTATTCGTTATCCTCTTTAGTATTAAAATTATAGAGAATTATATTAATAACCGCCTTTATAACGATATAGTTATATTTACCTTATTAAAAGGCTATATCGACGATTAGTTTGCGTTATATTAGTTTAATTATTAGAATTAGTATTCTATACCTATCGATAAGGAGGAGAAGTGTTTATTTTTATTAGATAACTATAGTAATTACTATACTATCGAATTTTACGAATATTATTGTAATAATAATATTATTCTCTTCCTTTTACTTCTATACTTTACTTATCTTTTATAACCTCTTAACGTAGGTATCTTTTAAGTTTATAAGTATAATTACTAAAAGGATATATGTAAGACGATTTTATATTATAATGTTAAGTATATTAAATTTAATTTTCTTGACGGTCTCTATAAAATACGTAAGAAGTCTTTTAAGAGAGATAATATCAAATCTATTTGGGAGAAGGTTGGTTTATACTTAATTAACCCTAATATTATTTTATTAAAATTGGTTAATCCTTTTATATTAGTAATTAATTTAACGGTTATCTCTAAGAAAAGAGGGTATATTTTTCTTAATAGAGATTATAAAGATAAAAGAAAGGGGTCTAATTAGAGAGAGTACCCTTCTATTAAAGATAACTACCTCTTTTTTAGTAAGAAGAAGAGAGAAATAAGAGGTTATAATATTATGGTATATAATATAATAGTATTATTATACGAATAATATAGTTTTAAAATACCCTTTAAGAAGCTAATTAATAAGATAGACTAGTTTAACGTAGTTACTCCTCCTCTCGCCTTATTAATTATTAGAGGTTATTCTACGTACGTTGACGATAGTATTAGACGTATTAATTTTAATGTTACCTTATTAAATTTAATAATTATATACGTAATAAATAAGCGAAATAAAGTATAGGGTAGCCTCTCTTTAATAGCTATTGTAAGTATTGAAGTTGATAGACGAAAGAGGAGGAAAGAGGTTGAAGATACTCTTAAAAAGGAGGCTCGCTCTATAATTAATTGAATAGTAATAAGAATTAGCCTAATTATTATTAATAATATTCGTCTTCGATTAGTAATTAATAATAACGGCCGTATCCCTCTTTAAAAGAAGGAGAAAGTTCGTATTAGAAAGAAAGATCTCGAAATTGAAAGGATTATTTTACGTAAGTAGATCACCAGCTTCAAAAGGGAGCGTAAGGAGTAGGCAAAGACTATACGAATACAGTTAAAAATAGAAGGTAAGAACCGTTTTAAATAGGGCAATGCCGTGAAGTTATTATTAAAATAATTGAAGGATAAAAATTACTTTCTTACTTAATATTGAAAGGTTAGGAGAATACGTTGGGTTTAATTTAACGATGAAAAGAGTAAGGTAATTGTAGCGTTGGAAGTATAGTCGGGCCGTATAGGTAATGATGTACGGCTTCTTTATAATTGGCTATTAGAGGGTAACTTATTACCTTTATAGATTTATAATAAGGAGAGAGAAGTATTAGTAGAGGAAGTTATTATAATATTCTTAATTGTTATTAATCTAATTGCTAATTAAGTTATTAAAATTGAGGATGAGGAGGAGGATAGAGACGAGGATGAGTAATGGGAGGGGTTTGTTGACTATGATGATGACGATAATAATGTATACGAGTAACTAGATTACGATATTGTACGAGAATTACGATATTTTAGAGTATAAGAATACTATAGATAAATATAGTAATTTAGTACGGTAGTTAGAATTAAAAAGACCGACTTTCTAACTTATATATAGTTATGCGATAAAAAGGTGGTACTTCTATTTGCTAGCGATTTGGGTGGCCTTGGCATGTACCTAATTTTTTTTGCTAATCGCTGGTGTTTTTGCTAATCGTTGAACTAGACCCTATGCTGCGCATGGGGTCTGAGGCGTTTCTAGCCCAGACGAGTAGCATCCGTACATTGTAAACACTCGACTTCCGTCCGATTTCCTCGTGCGACTCTGCCACTGGCCTGCGACGGCTCCCTCACGATGGTCACAACTCCGCGATCTTATGGCATGGATCCAGCCCGCCCTCACCATGGAGAAACAACACTGGCTATGAGTGGTCCTTTGGGCCCTGGGCGCTCTGGGGGCTCTGGAGTTACTTCACGGAACCGAACTCACAAGTGACCCAGATCTAGAGTGAAATGCATACAATTCGAAGCACTACCCGGATGTAAAGGAAGCGCATCTCACTTCAAGATCGCCACTTTACTCTTGTCTGCCACGACATCGTCAACCGATCCCGACCGAAACTCCATGGAGTATCCCGCAGAGGTGCCATCAAGCATCCCATATTCCATCAGTTGATCCTTCGTCTCGTCTCAAATTCTTCCGCCTGACCTCGACGCCGGACTTTGGCACCCTGGGCGGTCATCCCATCCACCAACTGCTTGTATCGACCGAGCTTCTCCTCTATACTCGTGCGGGCTATATCTTGACCTCTCTTCTTCCCCCTTCCCCCTTCTCCCTTCTCGTTCTTCCTCCTCCATCCTCTCACGGCCTATATATTGACCTCTTCTCTTCCAAATTTCCCTTTCCAGATCTTCCTTCTACATCTTCACCTGCACTGCTCGACTGCCCGGATCTTTCCACTAGGGCGGATCTTATTCAACCTCCAGATATATATACCTCGACATCTCAGACTTCCCTTTTCTGTCAACCCCACTCCCTTCTCCAAGAGATCATTGGACGGGCGTATTTCTCTCATTTCTCAGTCATATCCAATTCCCTCGACTTACGCAGCCGGAGCTCACCCTATGGTTAACCAAAAAGGATTGGATTGATTCTTCTGCTCACTCATCACTTGAAGTAACCTCACTTATTACTCATTCTCAACACGGTACTGAGCGTTGAAGGCGGACAGCTTCAAGATGTCATCAACCGATATGACGGATCCGATTCGGAACATTGACGCCCTCGACGTCCTCCCACTACATACTCGCATGCGGATGCTTGAGGACTGCCTTGACGCCGGCCTGAAGTACTCCTCCGAGCTTGCCGAGCTCATTGATCGTGCAGTTCCAGAGGCCGATGACGATGAGGAAGGCGGTGCTGATACGGAGGCAATCGGGAGAGAGAACCTCAATCAGTGGATTGAGGACGCAGGTGAGTAGTTCGGGCCACAGATCACCGATTTCTACGGGCATGGCTGACCAAAAACAGGCGAAATCAGCGAGGAACACAGACAATTCCAGATCCTCGTTGGCGTACAGGGAAAGACTGGGGCCGGAAAGACATCTCTGCTCAATGCACTCCTCGGATACAAGGACCTCCTACCTCCCAACGACGCACTAGTGGCCACAGCTGCAATTTGCCAGGTCGCCTACAACTATTCCAATGATCCCAAAACGGCCTTCCGTGCGGAAATTACGTTCCGCAAGCATTTAGATGTTAAACGTGAGCTGAACAAGTTTTTCGAAGACATCAAGCTGCGAGACCAGCTGCTGAACGGCAGAGGGGAGTTTGAAGATGACGATGACCAGGAAGGTCCTGACAGCAGTGATCTCGGAGAAGTCATCGCAAGAATAAATGCGACTGCCGAGAAAATCGGAGCTGTTTGGGGCCACACTTTGACCGAACTGGAGACCATGTCGACACAGGATCTCCTGACCAAAACTGATCCGGCGGTAAAGTTACTCAACACGACAAAAAGAATCAATGCGGCTGATCTTTCAACGTTTGCCCCCGAGGTCAAGCCATATCTAGATGCGACAACGACAAGCATCACAGGAAGGGCGGGCGCTGAGACCCGAGACATGGCAGTCTGGCCGTTGATCGACCATGTCAAAGTTTACGTGAAGTCAGATATCCTCCGTGGGGGGATTGTCCTTGTCGATTTGCCAGGCCTTGGTGAAATTGTGGAGAGCCGAGCGGCCGTTGCTAGAGAGTTCTACAACAAACTTACAGTGTCCATTGTCGTCACACCTTCTGTCAGAGCGGCCGGCGAAAAGACGGCGGTCAACCTGATGACCGAAAACCAGGAGATAAACATGCGAATGAGCGGAAAGCTCGACGACCGCGGTTACTGTGTTGTGCTGTCCAAGGCAGACGATGGTGTTGACTGGGAGACTACAGCACGAAACCAGAAAAGGCAGAAGGACATCAAGATGGTCAGTGACTTGACCAAGAAAATCAAGGAGGGAGACACCGCCGCAAAGAAATTCAACCCTCAAATCACCAAACTTCTCCAGTCCTTGAAATCGAGAAAGATTAGCGAGGAGGAAAGAACAAAGATGTTCAACCAGTTGAGAGAGGAGAGGGAGAAGAAGAGGAAGCATATGAAGCTCCAGAGAGAGCTCAAACGCCAGAAGAAAGAAGCTCATTGGGGACAAGTGTTTACCGCAGTTCAATCCCGGAGCACCATCCTAGCGAAGGAGATCAACCGTTACCTAAAGGAACGGCATTCTGTGTTTATGAAGAGCTGTCCTGGCGCAAAAGCGCCTTACTGTCCGCCAAAGATCTTCCCCGTAAGCGTTAGGGCATACTGGCCGCTTCAGAAAAAGAATGAGGACGACCCTGATGCGATGCCAGAAGACCCCATGGTGGGTTTCCCCGAGGAGGCCTATACAGGCATTCCAGCTCTTAAGCGCTGGGTGTATGAGGCCACGATCCCACTGAGGGAGCGCCATATGAAGGCGCTCCTCCACAGACTCGTTGGCCTGTACTATAACCTGCAGACATGGTCCGATAAAGAGTGCGAGAGGATCAAACTGCACATGACGCCGGAGGAGTTACAGGAGGAGTATCTTGATGCGGAATATGAACGGCTAGAGTTTGTAAGTCGCTGACGGCCCTTTTCTCTCCAACCTACTCCTACAACTGGCATCACGACTGAACTTGCTAACAAAAGACTCCCTTCCTACAACGCATAGAAATTGAAAGCTTACGCCAAACCACTCTCCAAACAAGTCTCTGACTGCAACCCCCTCAAAGACACCACCGAAGCCATGAAGACATGCATCAAACAATGCATCGACCAAGTGAACAATTGGATCTACAAAGACCCCGAAGGCGAGAACCGCTATAAGAAACTACACTACGCCACATTCCTCGCAATCATCAAGTCCGGCGGTGGCGTCTTCCTCAGTCGCGCCGGGGGCCAAAACAAAATATACGACTGGATGGAAGGGCTCGCGCACCTTTTCAAAAACCAGATTTGCTCGCAATGGGTGACCTCCCTCCACACACGACTTCCCACTCTCGAAGGCCCAGCGCGCGCCGAAATTGACGCCAGATGGGACTTTCGCATCAACTCGATTCTCACCATTCTCAAGCGGCAATTCCCTAACCAAAAGGAATACCTCGCGTCAAAAGAACCCGCCCTCAAGTCGATTAAGGAGGAAGTCAAAGATCTAATTGGCCAAGCGCTCATCGACATTGCTGTCAACTCGGACGACGTGCATAAGGAGTTGGCGGCTGACATCAAGGCCAAATGGAAGATGACGTTCAAGAGAGCCGCGGACCCGAAAATCAAAGGCAAAGGGACCATGGAAAAGCGGCACAAGATATTGAAAACGTTCTCCACTCATAAGGACAACAAGACGTACAAGGATGCGGTGGCCAAGTTGAAGAAGGAAGTGTCCGAGGAGATAAACAAGTTCCCCAAACAACTGGACGCAATTTGGTCGAGAGGCTTGGAGAAATTGAAAGCGCAGGTCAATCTCATTATGGACAACATCGTCGAGTATGAGAAGCTTGGTGGTGATGATGGCATGGAAGACATGGAGGATGAGGAAGACGAAGTCGGCGGCTCTGAGGAATCGAGGAAGCAAAAGATTGTCCTGCAGGAGAGAATCAGGACGATGCTCAATCGATGGTATTTCGCATGGAATATGAGTCCGCATGATATTCCCATGAACGATGCCGAGGAGCCGGATCAGGACGGGATTACGAAGACGTGTGGGACGAACGGAAGTGATATCCCAACGAAATTTAGCTTGGAGGCGCTGGCGGATAACGAAGACGAGTCAATGGAGGAGGATCCGTTAGATGCAATTATCGACCTACATCTTAATACTAACCTGATGGAGGACGACACGAAGATCAAGGAGGAAGTTATTGACTCGGACTGACGAGGAACCTTGGGTTTGTAGATGAGAGGATGATCACCCGGTGTGCTGGAGCTCAAGACTACATTTGGGCTCTACGTTTAACTGTGGTTGCAGGCATTTTGATCCGTTCCAACAGTACATGATGGCCGTTGAAATCAAGCTTCAGCGATTGGAGTCTAGGGGTTACTAACGAGGTTGGCTGGAGCTCGAATCTGTGCGAACCAGGCATCGGTTTTGCCCGGAAAATACACCGGGAGTGGTAGGGTAGCGACTTACACGGATGATGATGATGGGGAGGGAACGATACCCTGGGCTATGGTGCTCTGATTTTTATCATGAAGTACAAGAACAGATCTAGAAAATGCAACTAGATATATCAAATTACCTAAATGGGACCGTTGAGAACCGATTCACACTTCAAATATGCCGGTGTTGTATGACCCATTGATAGGAGCAATTGACCTCCGTACCTAATCAACATTCACTGATCGGACTCAGCTTGCGAAATGGGTTGCCTTTCATACTTCATTATCATCCATAATATCGCGTCCCAGTATATGTACAAAAAGCATCTACATAATCCCAAGCTTACTCCCTAACAAAAACACCAGCCATGCCCATGCCAGTGCCAACGCACATGCTAACAACACCAACCTCACCACCCGTCCTTCCCAAACCATGCAACAAAGTGCTCACCATTCTCGCACCAGTGGCACCCAAGGGGTGGCCCAAAGCAATCGCACCACCATCAGGGTTAACCTTACCATCCTTCCACGCCTCCTCAAGTCCCAGCTCCCTCAAGCAGTAAATCGCCTGACTAGCAAAAGCCTCGTTAATCTCCCACCTATCCACATCCTTATTCTCCAACCCAAGTTGGCCCAGCAACTTGGGAATCGCCACCGCAGGTCCGATGCCCATCTCATCCGGCTTGCAACCCACCGTGTTGGCGGCCACAAACTTGCCAATAATCCGATCACCAAGCCCCAACGCCGTCGCCGTGCTCCTCCTCATCAACAGTGTCGCAGCCGCACCATCGCTAACCTGGCTGGAATTACCCGCCGTGCTGGCGCCGTCGGGCTTGAAAGCGGGCTTTAGCTTCGCCATGCCCTCCAGCGACGCCGTCGGTCGGATGCCGTCGTCTTCTGTGACCGTAACAGTTTGAGGTTCGCCGACTTTGTTGCCTTGCTTGTCCACCTCCTGATACTGTGTCGTCACAGGGACAATCTCCTCCTTAAACCTGCCCTCAGCGCGCGCTGCGGCAGCCAACTGGTGCGACTTGACGGCAAACGCATCCTGGTCCTCGCGCGACACACCATACCGGCTCGCGACGTTTTCAGAAGTCAAACCCATGGGCATGACGCAATCCCTAGCGTCCTTGACAGGACTCTCCTTCAAAGCAGGCCAGTAAGAAGTCGGAATCGCGCGCGAGCCGTAGTTGCGCGTCATGCTCTCCATTCCTGCGCCAATACCCACATCAATAGCCTCTGTGCGGATGGAGGCGGCGATGGAGGCGATGGCTTGCAGAGAAGAAGAACAGGCGCGGTTGACGGTGTAGAGACTGGTAGAGGAAGAATCAAAGCCGACGTGGTTCAGGGCCATGCGGGCGGCTTTGGAACCGCCGAGCTCGGAGAGGACGACGCCGACGGCGACGTCGTCGATTTTGGACGGGTCGAGTTGCGGGCCGACTTTGTCGAGGGTGGCGCGCAGGACGACGGAGAGGAGCTCTTCGGGGTAGGCATCTTTCAGGTGGCCCTTGTAGGAGCGGGTGATGGGGGTGCGGAGGGAGGAGAGGATGACGACGTCGGTGGGCGCTTTGGCTAGGACGGAGGAGAGGCCTTTTGGTAGGACGCCCATTGTGACTGATTTGGTGGGTGACGGGCTGGGTTAACTGTTGTTGGTGGTGTTTGCTTGGAAAGCCGAGGCCGTCTTGGTGATGTGTGCTGCCTTAATAAAGACGACTGGCAATGTATGAAGTCGCCACGGCAGACAGATGAGAAGGAAACTGAGGGTATCACGAAACAATACAAAAACTGACGAGGCAAAGAAAGATCACGAAGCAGAGAAGGGAAGATTAGTAACAGCAGAAAGACGGGAACAGCGTTAGGATAAAAGGAAAGGAAGAACCGAGCACCCGAACACCGCCGGATTGACACAACGAGACCGGAGAGCGACCCGTCGCCCGTCGTTCGCGTTGGACAACCGGAGCACGGTGGGAGGTTGTCACCCTCGTGGCCCTCACGCCGGGTTCCAAGGTCGGGAATGGAGAAATCATGGGGAAAATGGGGAATTCCAAGTGGAGATGACACGCCCGGCAGTGGGGTCAAGGGGACCTTGGGGGGGCGACGGGGTTAAGCGGCGGCAATGTAACTCGGCAGCAGCAGAGCCCGGTGGAAGATCAATAGTCCCACTTTTCGCCTCCTTTTGAACGTCTCCCGTACGCTACACTACGAAACTACCGCACAGCAACATCAAAGAGAACGGAGATCTGAGAGGTAGACAGAAAGGGGCTACTTATCGGCCTTTGAAAGGATGGACAGAGCATTGGTTAAGCCAAGATGCAGTGATGTCAACATAAACCGGGGGTAGAACAACACAGGGCAAATAAATAGCAACGATTCGTGAGCCTAGGGGAGGACTCAGAACTCAATATACCATCGTCCAACAATGACTGATTGTACAAAAGTATACGCTCTCATTCGCTGCATTCAACAGCTCGTTGTTCATACTATGCCGAGAGGCGAACATGGCCATTCTCTTTTCCCTCCTCTTTCCATTTAGAAAATGCACCATTCCTTTGCAAAAATGCCCGTAAGGCAGAGAGAGCACCAGGCCTCATGAGGTCAAGCCGACAATGCTCCCAAGTCGTCCCAATATCCGTCATAATACAAAGCCATGAATCCAACATCAGCCAGTAATTCCCTTGTTAGCCAACAGTGTAAGGACAGAAAGCAAACAGAGCATCATGCATCGGTGTTGGGGCGCAATCCAAAGCGAGCCAAAAATCTCACACGCTATGATCTCATACACTATGCGTCTTGGCTGTACTGGATCCCAAGTCCAACCTTGCTCGGATCGCGCAGCCCCCCTACGGTCCTCAGCTTCTTCGTAGGGCTCAACCTATCCCGCAGTGAGAACTCTTCTATAGGATCCCCGTGCCCGGCAAACTTGCGCTTCTCGCCGCTCGACACCCCGCTCTTGTTGAGTCCGCCGAAAAGCTTCGCCTGCAGCTTTGCAGTTTTATCCGCTGGCGCTGGCGTGCCATTCCGCGAGTGCTCAACCGAGCTAGCTACCTCAAAGCTCTCTCGAGGGTCTCGACGAAGCATCTGCGTCGCAGCTTGGCTGGCCTGGCTCTCAAAAGCTTCCTCTTCCTCCTCGTTGACTGGGTTTCGTTGCGTAGGGCCCAACTGGTGCTGCGAGCTACGAGAGGCAAAGGAAGCGGCTGCTACCGACTGGAGAGCCTGGCGAGCAAGCTCCTCGTTATCTTCGGCGGAGATCGTGCTTTCCCGGCTTCTGCGTCTGTCTCGGGTCGCGGATCGAACAGGTGTCTCGGGCATATATCGGTTGTGACGGTACGGGGGCTCGGTTTGTGGCACCAGATCAACAGATGGGAGAAGTCCGCCGGTCTCACCACGCAAGCGCTGTGTGGGGGTGGTGGGAAGTGACGACATGGACTGAACATTTCGCGTATGTCTGGAAGCGTTGTGAGACAACCCCCGAGGAGTCGACGGGGCACTGGTATTTTCCTGGTCGATAGCTTGAAGAAGCATGGTAAAGTTCCCTTTGCTGTGGTCCTTATCGGCGCGAGCTTGAGCTTCCCGATAGACGGTCCGAGGTGTCGGCCGAGGTGGAGTGTGGTGTTGCGGTTGAGAAGGCGCGGTAACCGCAACCGTCTGCCTCCCTATTGTCGCGCCATGGAACATGCCTCCGGGACTGCATAGAATCTGGAAGTGTTCGCGGTTCTCACGGATTCGGTTTAGGAGAAGTTCCCGTTCGTCGCAGAGACTGATGTTCTCGTCCTCCTTCTGCTGTATGATTTTCCTGGCAGCCTTGAGTTTTCGGTTCAGGAAATCCACCTCTTCCACCTTCTGATCGTACAATGCCTTCAGTTGCATGAACTTTGCCTGCTGGGTTTCCGAAGCAGCGTCGAGGTCGCGTCGTGCCTGTCGTGTGTGTTCGGCCACTCTAAGCGCCTCAACCTCCCTGCGAGTCATCTCGTGTTCGACAGCCGCTCGCTTCATATCTTCGTCGGCCTGGAGGCTAAGCAAGTTGTATTGCAATTTGTGATGGGCGGTCTCCATCTTCAGCTTGGCATTCTCCGCGATGCACGTCTGCAACATGCTGCGAAGCTTGTCAATAGACGCGTCGGCAATCTCTTGCGACGCGGGTGGGTTGAACTCCAGAGCAGTATTGGCATCCCTCTTGTTTCCAAAAATACCAGTCGTCGCGGGAGGGGAGAAGTACCCAGACCGTTGTGAGCTCGCAAACGCTAACGAGGTGGCCGCCCCCGTCCCGGCGGCATTCGGCATCTGTGAAGAGGGCGGAGGAGTCACAGACGAGGGAATGATGGTATCGGCAGGACCCTCTTCGCTAACTTCCAACCTGAACTCCGAAGCACCGTTATCGACTTCATCTGGCGTGTTAGCGGCCTGGGTGGAGGGTATCGTTTCTGGTGATGACGGATCACGCATGTCGTCGTCCTCTGATACGAGTGAAGGATCTTGGATGAGGCCGAAACGACCGTCGTTAGACATGGCGTCTACCAGCAGCTGTGCTGGCTGTAGTTGCGATTCCTCCGTGTCGGTGGTTGACATTGTCTCGGTAGGCTGTCCAATATCTGCTTCGGCGCGTAAGGGTATGTATGGATCTCGGTTATCCTCGAATTGGGATCGTCAGACTGGTCGCGCTGTGGTTTGGAACCGTGCCGGGTAACTCGACGCAATTGCCCGCGGTGGTGGATGGCTTGCTATGTCTGAATTACGCGCCGGCCCAGCAAAGACTTTGACGTCGCTCGCTAAAAGGTAGGTCGTAGGACTCGTAGGCAGCAAGCTGTCAAAGGCGTTGCCGACACGACCTGGGGCGACGAGAGATGAGGAGGAAACACGGGGAACGGAGAGCGAGGACTCGAGCAAAGGTGTAGCTTCATCAATTTGGAACTGGCGTCTGTAAGCAGCTACGCGTATCGAGGGCGCCTTTGTGTTGATTGCGGCAAATGCGTGATGATGTGTGGGAAGTGGATTGGAACTTCGAAGGATGAACTGGATGGATGCGATGATGTGGGTGGGGAAGCGGGAGATTGCTGTCCAGTGGCCGTTGACTGCCCGTTGTTGTTTTGTGAACAGCGGGCAGCCCAGCGTCGGAGGCACAGGATGGTAGGCTGTTGCTGTGCTCCAGCAGCTGGTTGCCCAGGACGTCCAGGAGCACAAGTCCGCAAGCCCATGTGGCCCGTTCACGCTTTGCCCAAAATGCTCCTAGCAGCCACGCAGGCCTTTTCTCGCCAAGTCCTACCGCCTGGCCGTTTTGGATGCCAAGCCATCGAGCTTGACACGGGTGCGGGGAACTTCAAACTCCAACCCAGGCTCAGAATGGCCCGTGCTAAGCGAAAGCGACCGACATCAAGAATAGAGTTTCCCATATCAACCAAGTTCCAATCGTCACTTCAGAACTTTATGATATGATATGTCTAAAGAGCTATCGTAAACGAGTTTGTGAAATCCAGATCTCTTTTGATTCAAAAGTAAAAATTAACAACTAACGTTCGACCAATCTCAGATGCTTTACGCTGATGCACTTCCTCCTCGGCGATGAATGATACCACCTCTCCCGCCCAAACCATATCTCTTTTCAAATCCATTGAACTATTGATCCCTGTTTTCTTCATGATTCCCACGGTCTCTCGGGCTGCTCAGGCCTCCCTCCACCGGATCCCCAGTGGTTTTGAATCTGGCCATCACTGATCTGAACAACGGGCTTGGGCTCCTCCTTCACTGGGGCATTCTGAATCTGACCTTCGCCGACCGGGTCCCCTCCATCACCCCGATCCCCTCCGTCATCCGGGATCTCTTCAGCGACTGAATTATCCTCTTCAATCGGGCCATCTTGCTTAACCGGTCGGCCTCCATAAAACGGACGACCTTCGGAGCCTGAGTCGCCTTGGAAGCCCGAATGGCCTGGGCCAGCTGGATGGTTGTCGTAGGCTAGGTTATCGTCATTGACTGGATTCCCTTCATCAATCGTCTGATCTTCGTAGACCGGCTCCGGCTCCGGGGTTGCACTAGCCGCCGAGGTAGAGTCAGTTGCCGGGTAGTCATCAACCGGAGAACCATAACCAGTTGTTTCAGCAGGGTATTCAGCGGCCGAATCGCTATCGGCATAATGCGATTCGACGACTGCTTCGGAAGTGGCACTGGGCGTCTGCTCTACGTCTCCGGCAACCGTAGAGCGACTGTCGGCCGTCAGGTCATTTTCAGTGGTCGATGAATAATCATCCTCCTCAATGGTGTCTCCCGGCTCCAAGGTCGCGAGAGACGTAGGGCTGCTATCAAATGTTGAGCTCGGGCGGATAGGGGCGGAGTCGTCGGTCTCTGGTTCATCTTCAGACGTTGAGTTGTAGTTCGATGTTGAGTTCGAACTGGACCGCTGATCCTCATCCTCGCTCTGTGCAGAGACGCCGCACTTGTTCGTTACGTCTGAGAAGTACTCGTTCGGGCTGGGTGCGAATGTCGAGTTTCCATACACGCTACCGCCATAGTCAAGGTATCCAGCGACGTCGCTCGGAGGAATGTCCATAATGTCGGAGGCGTCACCCACCACGATGATGGCTTGCATACCTGCCGAGAGAATCCTGTTAGCAAACATCGACACATCGCAGAGGCGTGGAGCGTAACGAACTTACCCATCGCCATGTGTACCAGAATATGGCAGTGGATCATCCACACTCCTGGGCCTGTAGCCTTCATTCTCCAAGCCCTCCATCCAGCAGCTTGTCCGGGATTGACTCGGTCTTCGTAACGATAGAGCATAGTCGTATCTCTCAAGGTAGGTTTGTACCCCAGTCGTTCGATCTTCGCGTTGTTGGCGTCGGCGTCGTACTCGCCCGGTCCACTGCCCATGTCGAAGAAATGCTTGCTATGAGCATGGAACGGGTGGGCTTCTACGAATCCTCTGCCGCTAGACATGGCGCCGGTGTTCTGGATGACAATCTCCACGACCTCACCTAGTTTGATGGGAAAGGACCGTTTCTTTGGATCCCATCCTCTGTTGTGCAAGGCCACGGTGTAGTTAGGCATTGCATCTGCGCCTCGTTTGTAGATGTCGACCAGCAAAGGAACCTTGAAGCTGTCTTCGGTCCAGGTAAGACCCGAGAGCTGCCAAATTTGGCGCCCCGTATCATCGTCCTTCACTTGGACGACTTCAAGGGTAATGCGGCGAGTGACCTCTGCTGCGGTAGGCGCCGCAACTTCGTTAAGAGGCTCAAAGGTGTATTCTAGCCATCCCGTGGCATCGGCTGATAGCTTGACGGGAGGTTCGGCTGGTTCGTCCGGAACTGCCACGGCTTGATTATAGCGAATGATGGCATATCCACGCAACGGATATGGCCGACTGCGAGTTTCGAATTGGAGGTAGTATGTTGTTCTGTTGCCGTCTGCCGCGAGTTCTTCAACCGTCTTTGACTTGAATAGAACGTCAAAACGCTGACCAGGTCCGAATACCAAATCATGGGTATCAACCGGTTTGATGTACTGCATGCCGTCAGCTTGGATGATGGTAAACCCGGTGTGGCCCTCAATAGCCATCGATAACAGGGAAAGACTCGTGGCACCAATGATGCGAAATCGGTAGGTCTTGCCAGGATCAACGTCGATGACGGGAAGCGTGCAGCCCTCCTCGTTTTTGATCTGCTTCACCCCGGGGCTGGGATGTCCTTCAGGACTGCTGGCATGTCCTCCGCCAAAGACCGCCTTCTGGCCACTCGGGCCCTGGGTAGCTTTGTGGTGGCGGGGAACAGAACGGCCGTTCAACACAATCCCATCTGTCTCGCCAGGCCATCTGTATGGAACGTGTTGGACATCGTACGCCATCTTTTGGTCGCTCTCGCGGAGGTAGTCTTCAAAGTACAATATACGTTCGTCATCGTAATCGAAGGGACAGGAACTGCAATCGTCCACGATCAAGGGCCCGGAGCAGGTGGTGGCTTGCATCGTTACGTGCGAGTGGTAGAAGTAGGTCCCGGCATCGCCAGATTCAGTTAGAACCTCGTAGTCGAAAAAGTGTCCAGGAGGAATCGGCCACTGTGAGGCTTGGGGAGTTCCGTCTGCGAACGGTGCCATCCGCTGTGACAAGCCATGCCAGTGCTGTGAAATGTTAGAACAGCTCCATACTTGATGGGTTGCCAGCGGGGAGAAGTTACCATGGTAAGATTCCGATCTGGCATGTCATTGTATACCCGAATCCAGGCTCTTGCGCCTGGGAGCAAACGTATTGCCGGACCGGGAGATGTGCCGTTGACAACAATACTCTGGCGAGTTTCGCCGCATCCGAAGTTCACCTCGCCGATAGTCACCCGAATGTTGTCATCTGGAATGAAGCTGGCATCATGGACTGCCGTGCGAGCGACGGACGAGCCAAAGAAATGAAATGCAAGGAAAATGAAGGATGAGGTTCCTCCTGGCCACATGGTAAGGATTAAGGGCAGACAGCGGGCTGTCTGCTTTGCAAATATCCGCTTGCCCGTGGATTAAACAGCTTCCCAAAAGGCCTCGGGAACGGAGAGAGGAGCGAGAATAGCAGTTTCCTAGGGAGTAAGAGCCCCTGGACTGGTTTCGTATAGGCCTCGATTGTTAGCAGCAGGAGAGCGTCGCGACACCTCGTTGAGATGGCCACCTCTTGGTCGCCGATGTTGAAAAGACCAGATCAATGCAAGACGGTGAAGATGGATGAAGGCAGCGCACAAAAGATGGATTTCCCAGGTCGTCCGGGCCCGGCCCCAACCCCGAGCTGTGAGACGGGTCCAATCCAGAACTTCAGGAGCACAAGTTCCTTTTGACCGACGCACTTCGGATGTGTCTTGACGCTCGAAAACGGGGCAAGCAAAGCAGTACGGACATGTGTATGCATATCGCATATTGTACTTCTGACCATCATGCTCGCCAAACCGCCGATAGGAGCAATGCTACGAAGCTTGGGGATTCCGAGCTCCTGCCGAGATGGACGACACGGCCCGAGTTTCTGCGGTATCGTTCCAACGACCGTGTGGTACCACCCGGATGTTGAACGCCGAATCCATCTTCTCTGAAGTTTGAACGAGGCCGGTCCTGGTCCCTTGGAAGTTGATGTAAGAATTGCAGGCCGACAGCATGCAGTGTGCACGTGTGATTCCTTGGTGCTCGGAAAGCTTTCCCATCGGTGGTGCCGGCTTTCAGCCTGAGGATAACTCATGACAAGACGCTCAAGCAGGAATCGCACGCATCGTGAGCTCTTGCTGGGGTCTCTGATCGGATAAAGGGAAACTCGTGATGTGGTGAAAAGCTGATGAATACATCTAGGAGGACAACAATGAGGAAACTGGAAAGAGTCCAAAATCAATCGTTGAAGCTTCCACCACAAGAAGAAACGGAAAGAGCCCCAGGGTAAGTATTCAGAGAGGCTGGAAATTGCGGTGAGTGCCCTACGCACTTTCCATTATCGCGATGTTCATGTCATGTTGGTGAGAGCAAACATGGAAAGAAGGAACAAATGTCGTCGGGACAAACGCCCAGAAAGGATACCAGATCTCAAAGGGTTAGGGCTCTCTGCCTACAGATAAGCGTTACGTATCGGGTCTGTCAATGGACGCTTGGACCACATCCAACTTACAGGCCCGAGACCCTGAAAGTTCCTTCCCAGGGCAGATCGCTGAATTTGAACTAAACCACTGCAGGCACTTTATGATGAAGCATTCGGACAACCTCATCGCGCCTGAATTTCTTCCTGTGGTGATGATGGTTAATATGTTTCCGATATTAGCAACATTCCCCCCTCTACGCGCTGCACCAGCAGAAAGAGGACGTGTATATATGAAGCCAAGAAACGCATATGACAAACATGCATGGTGGCCGTTCCTCGGACTCGGGCCAGGCACCTCAGCTTGCCGCCAGGGGCAATCTTCCCAAGGTTTGTCATGAAGGTGAAGCGGCTGAATCGATGATTAGTTCTCCTTACATGACCCGAAGTTCAAGCGCTTAGAATTACTGTATAAGCAAATGTTTGCGATATTGGATGCGGTGTACAATATCTGACGTCACGGCAATGGATCAAGTCCCAGGTCTAGCCCCAGCCCGACTTCCCCTCGGTCAAACCCGCAGTCTTCACAGCCGGACTCAACATCAACCTCGACCCCGACCCGTGTTTGTCACCGTCTCCCGAACACCGCTGATATACATGAAGATTTCCTACATACTCTCTTATACTCCCATTCTTTTCTTGCTTTCTGCTTTCTTTCTTCTTTTCATTCTTATTTGCATACCCATGCCAAGGAGAACACCAGAGTAACCTCGAGATACCCCACGGCGAAACCCGACCAGCTCATCCTTGCAAAGCCGTCCGAACGCCCATCCAAAGTTTGAGGCCCAGACTTTCAACGCCTTCACGAGATACCGTCATTTGGATTCAACCTACAACACTTTAGAGCCTACCTCAACCATCTGTACCTACGTAATAGGCTTATTTAGGACAAAACCAAACCGCTTCGCTCTTTCCACCATGACAAGACGCGAAAGCTCCAGTATCTCTCGGTCATCTGCCTCAGCCGTTCCAGACACCCTGACCGCGCCTCAACTACATGCCTTGTTCGACATCCTCACACACTATGGGACATATTCCGAAGTGGAATGTTTCAAGAATCCGAATGCCATTTCCACCTATGGCTATCCCTTTGCGTCGTCGATAGAGGGTGCCTCTGAGCCCGTCATCAAGAAGGAGTCTTCAGTTCCGCTTTTGGCAACCGTGCTGCGCGCCATCGTCCTTCCGGTGCCAGGAGTCCGCGATCTTCCAACTGGTTTCTGGCCGCTCAAATTCCAAGGAATTCTGACCAAATTTGGTGAAGCAAATCTGTCCGAGAGCTACGACAAAGGGTCTTTGGGTAGTAGGAAAACCCTAGCCACTGCTGCCTCGGTCATTCATGAGTCTGTCTCCAGGGGTCTTATCGGTGGTCTTCCTAAGGGTTTACCAAGGGACCTAAACGGTCATTATGACAGGTCCAAAGCACAAGACCTTGTGGGCGCCTGGGAGGACGTACTGCATGAACTTGTCTACGGAAATCTCGTTGAAGCCTTGTTTGATCGCATAGCTGAGAAACCCGATGTTGAAGGCCACTCGCTTGCCGTGCAGACTGCTGTGGACTACATCATCATTCAGTATGTGCTTCTGATCTTTGCTCTGTACTCTTTACTCAATAACTGACCTCTCTCAGCCTTGCCACGTTCATGCACCATGTATTCGTCCTCTCTCCCGAGGGGTCTTATCTGTTACAGATGGCGGCGAGCGTACACAAGATGGTACCTTATTCGGCCATCAAACAGACTTTTCGCATTGGAAATGCAGCCAGCATGATCAGTGGAATTACGAAGCTCCTCCTGGCCAAGATGAGTATCGGAGGCCTCACTAACTGGCTCGGGCTGACACAAAATGCGGATGATGGCATGAATCTCTTACAGAGGTAAGTACCTACAGTTTTCATCCAGATGGCAGTCCAATACTAACAGGCGTAGAATCATTTCGCTGATCTTGTCGTGGGACATGGCAGAGTTCCGGAAGACCGCCGAACGGATAGAAAAGGCCAAGGGTGGTCCATCCAAGGACCATATGGCAGTCATTAAGGAGTACGTCGCCAAGTCGAGGGAAGAGCACTTGAGGATCAGGAACACCAGCATAAAGCGGTCCGAGTCCATTATTGCCACCATCTTCAACGAATCCCGCCGTGGGCTTATGAAGTCCTTGTCCAAGGAACAGCACGAGCAATGTCTGGAATACCTATCAACCTTGCTTGCAATTCGAGACCGGGATGAGATCATCAAGATTCTCTGCAAGCAAAACCCAGATCTCTTCACCCAGGCCGTACGGGACTTTATCGGTAGTTTCGAGCCCATGATACGAGCTGTTCACCAGAATATTGACCTTCGCGAACACGTCTCTGCAGCCGAAAGCTTCCTAACCGACCTTATCGAGACAAGCAAGGCGAAGGATTCTCCAGTGACGATTTCCAGCACATTAACAGCAGAGACAACGATCGAGACACGCGCTCCTTCCATAGAGGACTACGTCGGCTTGATTAGGAGGCACCGGCAATCCGTCTACAACTTTGTCCATCAGGTGGCCAAGAACTGCCCCGAGATCAAGGAGGAGTTCCTCGAGTACTGCAAGAAGACGCTGGTGCAGTTTCGTCAGCAGCAGCCCGCAAAGCAACCACAATCATCGGTCACTCCCTCAACCGACACCAACAACCAAACAATCGGCACCAAACTCCGCGAAGGAGCAGCCGGCAGTCTTAGCAACGACATCCAGTCCCTCTTCACCGCCCTCCCTCCCCAAATAAAACGCGACGTCCTCGCAGCAGCAGACGCCCACGCCGCCTACCTCTCCTCCCTTGAAGACCTCTCCCTCAAGCGAATGCAACACATCCTCGACGACATGAACCTCACCACCCCCACCATTTCCTCATTACCAGAAGCTCCAACAACAACCTCTTCTCTAAAGGACAAATTCTCCCTATCCACCACCTCCCCCTTCGCCTCTCGAAACCCCAGCAGACGAAACAGCAACAACAACGTCAACCCCAACAGCAACAAAAAAGCAAGCATGTGCGGCCCCGGCATGTTCCTCTCGCGCTGGCAGAGTCTGATGGACGAAACGCTCATCACTCCCCAAGTCCCCACGGGCGGCCAGGTGCGGCGCGGAAGGGACGTCAAGGGGTTGATCGCGCAGGCGAAGACGACGGTGGGCAGCGAGGGTGTGGCTAGTAATACGGATGGGAATGGGAATGGGACTGGGGCGTGGGACTCGGCGGCGCTGACGAGGTTGGTGGAAAGGGAGGTGCCGGAGCCGCCTGATGTTCAGGTGGTGGTGAAGATGATGGGAAGCGGGTTTAAGGAAGTGGTAGAACAGAGGATGTTAGAGAAGATAGAGGTGGTAGTAGAAGAGGGTAGAAGCGGCGGGGGGGAGACGTAGGTGGTGATGGGGGTGCGTGTGTCGGTGATGTTAGCATCGACTAGTGATTGTAGAACATGGTCAACTCGGGCAATGGCACTCTTGCGTCGCTCATCTACTTAATCATAAGCATCCAGGACGACGTCCATGATCACGGTCTAAAAGTGATAAACAGTGTGAAAGAGGAAAAAGACTTCTTATTTGTTAATCTAATCCATATCTCTCAAAAAAAGGGGGAAATGCCAATGAGCGTCATGGCTACCGGGAACAAAAACCCAAAAATTTGAAGCCCAAAGCCCGTCCTTCCTCCAAATCAATAGCCAGCCCTCGTTGCCGTTGCCGTTCCGTTGTCCGTCAGGCAAGTACGTCGTCGATACGTAGGTAGTAGATAGGTAGGTGATGACAGGCAGCAGAAAGTCTTCCATGGCGCTGTCGCTGACGCTAGCGATTCAGAGGCAAATCATCGCTCGGGTTGGTTGCATTGAGCGGAGGAGCAATTTACTTGCTGCCGCAGTTGGAGCAAGAGCCTTGAAGATTTCGGATGTTAGTGATCATGTTTCTCTGATGGAGTGATGTGATTGAAGATCGGATCGGACGGCGACGGAAAAGAAGAAACTTACAGCCAGAGCCGCAGTTGCAGGAAGAAGCGCCGGAGCAGCCGCAGTCACCCATTTTGATAGAAGTGGTTGTTTGGTGGGTTGAGTTGGTGTTGGTGGTTGAGGGTTGAAAGACTGATGATGTTGCCTTTGATTGTTTGGTGATGTTCGTTGATGATGAGGAGTGAATTGGAAAAGACGTGAGGGGTCCCGTGAGTTTAAATACACAAACAGATTCCTTCCTGCCGTAACGTACATGCCGTTCGAAACTGTGACTGTGGCTGTCTGTTACCTTCCACGGCACGGCATGTTAGCGACGATCCAAGCCTATCGGGGATGCCCGCCCGCATGCGACATTTGTGCCGGCTGCATTAACAGTGGAGGAGGTGTTCGCTGCGTCTTTTGTGCGGCGTTCTGGGCCACTTGGCAACCGCCGCGGCGAAATTCCCTCGTCGCCCTGCGTAATGCGATGACGATAGAGATGGTTGGTTTTCAAAGTGTGAATGGTTGCATTGTTCATGTGATGTCTCTGACCCTGCAGATCAATTTCTAAGGGTCTTCGATCGCTCATTCGAGAGGATGCTTGCCTGTTACCCGATTGATGACGAGGAAAGGCGAACTTGAAGTCGTACATCTCCCGTCCGGCGCTTTGTGTTAGTGGAGGTTTCACAAGTTAATCAGCGCTACATTCAGTACTTGCGATATTTGTGCCGGCTGCAGTGCTTTGGTCGCTCAAATAAACGCCACCCAGGTGTTGTTGTTGATGATTTGGTATTTCGGTCAAGGTATCACGAACAAACAATGAGGCCCATGTTCTTAACAATAAAGGTGAGCTGCTTGGATGATGATGCTGATGCTGACACCTCATCGGGAGCTCAATGACTTCACTTCGGCAGCAGGAGCTATCGACCGGCCAATTCCCCGCACCTGCCGATTCTTTCAAGATCAGGCCCCCTGGAAACCGCTTGAAGCTCGCTTTGTCCGAATGACTGACGTAGCTTTGTTAGTGTGTCAGCAGAATTTTCAGCTCTACAACCAGTATCAGCGTTGTATCCCTAACAGTAAGACACAGGCGCGAAGGTACCCCGTCACGCTCGTGACAGAAAAAGCTGAGACGCATGGGCAGCACTGATAAGACGGCAACGTCAACCGAGGTAACTGCCTGCCGCGTATCAAGTCACGACAATCCATTTCTCTCTCGAGTTCCAACCTCGCTCTGTCAGTTCCATATCCAGCGGATGACAGCTCTCCCGTGTCTTCATATTTTCATCCGAAGGAGGTCCGGCATCTTCCTTTTTGTCTGTTTGACATTGTTTACCAGGGAAGGGTATTGTCCACCTACTTCTAGGCACGTCTACACATAGCATGGTCCGCCGCCAGCAGCAAACCCACGATTGTCGCACGGAGTCACGAGTGTCGTGATGGTATCAAGCCGAAGTGTACACTGTCAATGGCCATGGTTCAATCACGCCGTGGGGTATACAATCCAGCCCTGGTTTGTTTGTTAGTCTGGTACAAAAAAGCCAAAGCTTTACTGGATATAGGAAAGCGTTCGGCTTTCTATCCGGTAACGCCGTGAGTAATATCTTCCAATCTTGAAGGCCTTAAAGGAGACGGAGAGAGGCATAAGAGGATACCCATCAGAGGCTTCTATAGCGTCACAAACCCTTGCCATTATCCCATATCGCTTCAAACGGAAGACAGTTTCTCTCTTGAAAGGCCAATAAGAGCTCCAAAACTTCCCTGTTTAACCCATGATCGAAGAACCAAACTAACAAAAAAACCAGTATTGTATTGTAGGATGAGACCTCCATGCTGGTAACGAGGCTTGCGAGGACAAGGGACAGTATGAGGCCGTTGTTGGGTTGGCAGAGCTAGACGTTTGGTATGGCATCACGACTTCATCATATGACACTCGTTTGAGATGTTTTCCAAGCGCCCGGAAACCATCTGATATTGAGGGATATTATATTGGTAGGTATTCGGGTTGCCGGGAGCTGATCTCTCCCTGTCGTACGTTTCTAGGCCGAGCTCGGCATCTTGAAACATTTCGAGTTCCGCTTCGTCACTATCGACTCATGCCCATTATTAAGCGGCAACGACGTTACGACTCAGTCCTATTTTGCTCTCATATATAAAATGACTGAATTACGGTAACAAAAACAGCTGAACTAACCTCTTGAACTGCTGACATCGTACATAGTATCCCGAAGCAAGCAAGAATATTTTGATCAAGAGCAATTGTACAGTCATGTCTTCCGCACCACGCAGGTCCAATTCAACCTGTCCGCGCCCCGGTAGCAGCAGTGGTGTCCAGCCGTTTCCTCGGGCACCATCCCCCAATAACGGACGACGGCCTAGTCAATATCAACAGTCAACACCGGAGCGCCGGGACGATTGGAGGACGGATCCACGAGATACCGGACGACGACCTAGCCAATATCAACAATCAACACCAAAGCGCCGGGATGACTGGAGGACAAATCCACGAGTTCAGCCAACACCAGAGCAGCGAACACCACCGTCCTTCGACAGATCTGCATCCTCTGCTCAGAGAACAACTCCAGACACAAGATCAGCACCGCGTCGACCCTCGGATCAGAGATCACCCCCGAACAACCCTAGATCAAATCGTCGGCGGCCTTCAGCAAATAATCGGTCAGCCAATAATCGGTCTTCTCCCCAGTCCGGCCCAAGTCCAAACAACAAGTCACCACGGCCTGATGAAGCCGCAACCAAGACGCAGATGAACCAAACATTCTCCATCGCAATGATGGCAAGTCCTGCTGCCAATCCATTGCCCTTTCCGCTGCCGTTACCGCTCGGAATAGCTATGCTCCTTGTCGGTTCCAGCAAGAGCGGCAAATGATGGGTCGAACTTAAGAAACTGAGGAGTGCTTGCTCCTACACTGTTCCCATCACAGCATATGGAACCAGATCCCCTTTCTTCCTTCACCATCTTGTCCAACTTCAAGCGTACGCAGCTCCACATCGAATTTCAGCCCAGATACCTGCACCGACCTTTTGTTCGATTCCTCGATAGGCGATTCGACCATGGCACCTCTACCTCCTGATCCAAGACCAGACTCTTTCTCCGCCGCCACTTTCTCTGAGTCGACCTCGACTTTCAACTTCACCATGTTCCCAGCCTTCACCCGCTCATGACCACCTAGTCCAGAAGAACCACTAGCCCTCCTATCAGCCAGCTGCCACCGTCCCAGCGTCGGGCTAAGTTCCATTTCGGCCTCCGGTGCTGGCGTCCCTTCCCTGGATGCGAGTCTGAGCTCCAACCCTTTCTTCATCTTCACACCCGTCTTCTTCCCTCCCTCCCCCAACTCCAGGGTGACAGGGGCAGAACGTGAAGGCGCCGGCGGCCGCCAGTCTTCCCCCGGCACTGCATCACCTGCCGGTTCAAACACCTCCTGCTCCTCGTTCTTACTTTCTTCCCCGATTCGGTTTTGGCCGCCATTGGTATGGCTGATACTGCCAAGCCTCCTCCACCTTGCCCGAATCCCTTGCTGGTTACTTTCTCTGGGGGAAGATAGAGAAAGCACACCGTTCCCCAAGCGAGACGCTACTAGCACGTTGATGGCGGCCTCTACGGCTTTTTCGACCGAAATCATGAAGTCAGCTACATCCACGCCGTCGGCCATCTCACCACGGTCAGCGTAGCTGAGCTGGAACTCCTCAAAGTCCAACTTCGAGAGGCTGTAATCGCCTTTGGTCTCTTTGACTGGCTTCTTTTCTAGTTGCTCCGCTTTCGGTTCCGGGTTCGGGCGCTTGATGATCAGCGTGACCTTCCGACGTTTAGGACTCGGAGTTTTGGGTGGTGTCGGGGGCACCAACGGGGCCTCGGCTTTGCGCTTCGCTGCTCTGGAGGGTTGAACGCGCGTTGGCGTTGGCTTGTCCGGTGAGGGAGATGGTGTTTGGAGGGTTTGAGGGTTCTTGCGGATTGGGGTGGTGGCCCTCAAGGCGATTAGCTTCCGGAGATGTTTGTCGTCGAAGTCGGAGTACTCGGAGTCGGAAGGGCTGTCGACAGCGTCGGACGTTGAACGGTCGTCAGACAGATCGATGTCGCCGGAGTCAGAGGTGGCGGCAATTTTGCCCTTGGTGGTCCCCGACTTTGTGATCGCCGTCGGCCTGATCATGATCTTATCAAGTTCCTTCTCCTCTTTTTCTTTCTTTGCCTGTTATCGACAATCGTTAGTCATGTCAAGTCCGTGATCATCACCGCTTGCCCCCCACCCCATCTTCAAGTCGAACTCACCTCGCTCTCAACCCGCTTCCGATGCATCAACCGATCAACCTCGGCTTTATACCAAGCCTTCACGCGCTTGTAGAATTCCTTGTCGCTCTTGTAGACGGCGCCCCGCTTCAGAGCACCCAGGTCGTGCTCAAGCGCTTCTTCGGTAAAGAAGTATTTGCCGATGGGCAAGATCGTCTTGGCTGGGCCGCCGTGGCCTTGCTTGCAAGGTGGGTGGAGGCGGCAGGCGTGGTGCCTGATGGCTTTTCTTTTGGGGGTTGGTGTTGCTCTTTTCATGACGATGGTCTTGGGGGATGTGGTCGTCTTTGTGGTAGTCTTGTTGGTTGTTGGAGGGGTATGAGAGGTGCGAGGGGTTTTGATGGCCTTGGTTTTGATCTTGGGAGTGGAGGAGGGTTTGGGTTTTGGTTTGGGTGCCATATTGGGAGATGTTGGATCTGAGTGCGAGGTGACTTGGGAGGTGGGTGAGGAGAAGTGATGAGGGGATGGTTTGTGGTGGTTTATGATGATCTCGACCGGGCAAGTATGCACGGCACAGGTATCTTGGGATACGGTGATGTCTGAGGGAGAAGTGACTCGGGGGTGGTGAGGATAAGTGGTGGATGGTTTGTGTTTGAATCTCGGCCGGGGAAGTGTGCACGGGAGAGGTACCAGTTCCGCAGATATGGACTCGATCAATCTGCAGGTGACTGCAAAGTCAAATGTGTAATGCAGCTCGGGGACCGCAGACCTGAAAATTGCATGAACGTATTCCAGAGCTGGTGGGAGTGGAAAAGAAAATGAACCGACCGACCCCGAGACCTCCGTGTCATTGTCACATCTTGTTTTCGAAGCCATCAGATATCAGTCATCAAAGGGTAGATACCAGATGTGCGGTGCACAACGAAGAAATGGATCCAGTCGAGATGTGGCACTCCGACTGAAACAAAGAAATGAAAGTACCACCTTTAGAATCCATTGCCATGAATTGAAGATCCTCGACCCCAGATTTTTGTTGCTTTGTCCTCTGTTGGTTCTCGCAGCTTTCCGTATCCGGGCGGCATCATTCGGTGCCTCGGTGCGAGCCATCGTTCTGGAGAGCCACAACAGAACCGATGGGACTCGAAGGCGCAAGTCACTACAAATTTGTAGACACAATCGTGCACATAAGATGAAACCCGATTGAAATGTAAAATATCAGCCCAAAAAAAATCAACACATAATCTATTTGTAGCGTAGAGGTGCATCATCTCCTTCCGTACGGTAGTGCCATCACGACGATCGCCGACCAATCACCCACCGCCCTGCTTGTTGGGTGCCTGTGCTTGGGTACCCCCAGTTGCAATTACCCACAATAAAAGAACAAGGTTCAGCCCTGATTCTCAACAATAACAACCAACAAACAATGGCTCAATGGTCTAGTGGTATGATTCGCGCTTCGGGTTAATCACCCTCATGGTATCCATGAATGTGCGAGGTCCCGGGTTCAAATCCCGGTTGAGCCCCAACTTTTTGAATTTTTTTCACTTTTGTATTGGTCGCATCGCTGCTATACGTGCTCTCGGATCTTTATGCGAAATCTTAGGTTTTTTTTTTTTTTTTTTTTTTTTGCTTGTTTTTGGATGAGAAGATGTGGTGGATGGAAAGGTTGGGTATTGTCGTGGTTTTTGCTGTGGTGATGGAAGTTGGATGAAAACGACAGGCAATTGTGCTAACTGTTGACGTGGTAGGCACCCGCGCCTATTCATTTTCTGGCATCTCGCTTTTCTACTTGTGTTCATATTCTTTTGTCGCTAGCTTGGCTTTTCTTCCGCTTCGTGTAATCATCCATCTCCACCGATTTGGATCTCGTGAATCATATCGGGTCAATTGGTTACATGCACTAGCCGAGCATCTTCTTGTTTTCGAATGTGCAGTCCAACCCTGATATTTTCACCCAATACTGGTTTGTTTGTTAGCTCGAGACCTCGGGTCAACTTCCCTAGGCGTTTTCATATCTAAATTATTCGTTGCGTTCTTCGACCAATATGTAATTTGAATGTGAATATGCCTTTTCCAAGATAAAATACATCGTATTGAATCTTATTGATGCCTTTCGGATCCGTACCTTAGCCGTTCATTTAGTCCTTGTAAGGTTTAGGACAATTCGGAAGAGATCTCGTCCAGTGTACCAGGAATAGGTACCAAGCTAACAAACAAACCAGCACCAGATTGTATGTTTCCTCAGTCAGTACATGTGTGATCTTATAATGATTGTGTCGATGATGACTTGTACTTTTGGTCGACATTTTGAAGGTAGATATCTTGAGCTTTCATTACTGCCTGTGTCTAGAAAGAACAATGACCCGAGCCTGGTGGTACCGTCGTGCATTTGCCAATCGAGCCACGAGTGAAATGTTCTTTGTCGATACCTAGAGGTAGGTGTCTATAGAGATATCTTGGTGTTCACTCGAGTCCAATCTCGTCCCGTCCGAGTAAAACAATCGTCAACAGCGACAGGCAAGCAAATGGGCTTTTGCAGGTTAGAAGCGCGATGAGTACATCTTGTAATAGACAACAAGTATAGGCAAATAAGAATTGAAATAAAACCCGAAAGGAGAAACGGTGAAGTCCGCACCATAGATGACTCCGAGGTCTCTCCGGGCGATGCGGCCAGCGATGTCGCTTCTGCGCTCAAATTTCGACTGCAGTGGGAAGACACTCGCCGATTGAACGACTATAGTGGCCTTTACTCCGGTGAAAAACGCTTGATAGTGACATCGAGATATCTAGGAAGACCGGTTAAAGGTCTATCAGACACGTAGGAAGAGGGATTTTGTGGTAATTGTCGAGTGACCGAGCTAACTGTAGCGTTGACAAAAATGCCAAGAATTGCCAAGACGTGGTGATGGCTTCAATTGACACCCACTCCAGCAGCATTATCAACGGGGGATGACCGAGATGCGGCCACCATGCTGAGCGGGGTAAAAATGAAATCTCCGGTTAAGAAGGCGTCCCATTCACAACAGAACTTGGACAATCATCCAACCTTGTTCAATCTTATTCCATTTCGATCTGTTCTCGTCCAAAAAAGAGACATGTACATCCTATCCATCTATCCATTCTCCCATCCAATCCAATCCCCCGTCCCTGGGTATCCCGTCTCCAATAGCCAGCCTAGGTCATCCCATTCCTTTAATCCCGTTATAAATATAGCAGTAGGTATATCTGTCATCTGTCATCATCAATCACTCCAACCCCATCCGAACCTCATCCCCAAAGCCCCAACTACCTGCATCCTTCCCGGCATCCTGCAACGCCAACCTAGTTTGCGTGCCAAACGACGACGCCACCTCATCCTCCTCGTTGGTCTTTGCCGCCATCAGGATGGATTGCGGCGTTGGTGATAATCCTCTTGCCGTTGTTGTTGTTGTTGTTGCTGCCGTATTGCTATTGCTTACGGTGTTGCTGTGGCTCGACCTCCTACTCCTCGCGTAAAAATTGTTATTACCACTGTTATTTGAAATCGTTTTTCGACTGGTACTGCTACTACGACTCTGACTTGATGGAACGGATAAAGAGTGGGAGGAGGAGGAGGGCGTGGTACTGGGGCTCTGTCCGCGACCACCGTGACCTGCATAACCGCCGCCGCCGCCGCCGCCACCGGAGGAACTTGCTGATGGGCTGCCGGTGGTGGTGGTGGCGGCGGAGGTGGAATCGGTGAAATTTCGTCTCTGCTGTCCTCCGGTGGAAGACCCACGACCACCCCGGATGGTGACAGCGCTGGGAGCACCGCTGGTCGGCGACTTACCGAATAAAGCACTAGAGAATCTGTGGGACCTACTAGTACTTGACGTGGAAACCACCGAATCGGCATCGTCCCCCCCTTCTGTTTCTGTGTCTTTGTCTTTTCGAAGCTTATCCTTCATATCCATCCTGCTTTTCGTCATATCCTGCGCTTGTATTCTTGCTAGGCTGTCGGCCGCACTTTCGGGTGTCTTCTTCAGCTTTATCGACGCCTTTCTAGGGACGGTGGTAGAGGGTGAAGCAATCTCGCCCGAAGCGGCTAGTTGATCCGAGAGCAACGATCGGGGCTGTGCCCGGGCACCTATCCCAGGTCCGGGCGCCGGGGTTGCGGTTGGTGTAACTGAATCGGTGCTGGAGTTGCCGTTGGCGGATCCGTTTACAGTAAGGTTGTTCCCTTGTTGGTCGACCATCGCATCCTCTGCTAATTCTTCGATGAGGGCGTCGTCTGCTTCCACGAGCTCGGCATCGCGGTACCACTTTCTCCTCCTTGTCCAACGGCCCCAGCCATCTTGTCCTCGGCGGCCATTTTGCCACTACGCCTTGGTTAGCCCGATGTCCTAGTTCCTCTTCTTGATACAAACATCTCCAGAAACGAAAAGCACAAACCTTGTTGTCATAATAAACCCAACCCATACGCCCTCCAGGGCTGTCATAATCCCACTCCTTTCCATCCGCATCTTCTCCAGGCATAACAGCCTCGTCGGGTACTCCATCAACCCGCCACCTCGATCCCTCGACCCAGCGCCAGCGCATGTTGCTACCATCCTCAACATCGGGTAGCTCAAACTGGTCTCGCGGCGGGACCGCGTTGTTGTGTTCGTCGGTCCAAGCCGGCCTCTCATACGCAAACAGACTCGTAGTCCATCCCAGACCGACCCACCGACGCTGATTCTCGTAGATGATAAATGTAAAGCGCACGCCTGTATCGTGTCCGCCGCGGGCACGTCGAAGGGCCTTCGTAAGCTCAGACTCCTGCGCGTTGTACGCCTTTGAACCCTTGGTGTTGGCAAAGGCCTTCTTGTTCGCTGAACTGCCGCTAGCAGTGGATGCTGCGGATGATGCAACGCCATTCTTTTCAGCAGGAGAAACCTTGACGGGCTTTTCGAACTGCAAGCCAGTAACCAATTCCAAGAACCTGCGAATAGAGGCGCTACGCCATAGAATGGCGCGAGATACCCGCATAACGCGGGAATGCCACGTTAGGATGAGAGTACCGAAGATCATGATAACCCGGCGAGTAGTGATCAGACGGAAGGGTGGCAGGGTCAAGGCGAACCAAAACGGGGTGCATAAAAGGATTCGGATGAAAAGAGTCGTCAGGGCCGGTTTCGTAGTGGCCGATGTAGGTGTTCGCTGAGTGCTGAGGAAATCGGTAAGTTCCAGCATGGGTTCCAGGAGAATGTTGCAGCGCGCCGTGAACTCCTTAAGTGTCTCGACAATCTCATCCAACGTCTTCTGGTGTCGCGTGTTTGTCACTTCGGATACCGACCCTTGATTCCTCAGGTGTCCGCCTCCTCCAGCGCCCGCTCCCACGCCACCACCGAGCCCGCCATTGGCCTTTCCGTTCTTGTTGTCCGGAAGCCCGTCGACCGAAAGGTTCTTGGTCTTGGGCGCCTTCTTGCCTCTAACACTTCCTTTTCCATCTGTCCCAGCCAGCGCCGCCATGTCCCCAGCCGCCACGCCCGGCTCGGTCCAACCACTGCTGCTCAGCGGGCTATAGCGCCGGCCGTACATGCCACCGATCAGCAGTAGGACAAGCACAACAGGCCCAGCGACGCGCACAATGATGTCACCATATAGGACGGCAGCCCAGAAGACAGCGACCATCAGGAAGCTCTCCCAGGGATCGCGAGTCGTCCATGTTATCAGACCGGCAAGCTTGTTCAAGGGCAGGAGGAACGGATGGCTGTAAGCCAAAGCGCGTGTAATCTGGGGTGGCGTCGCGAGGAGGAGCGGCGACTTTTGGTGTACGAGGATGGTGCTCCTCCTCTTCGCGGCGGAGGTTGCGCTGGGCGCGGTCGAGCTTAGGGTAGCGGGCGAAAAGGAGGCATGGGTCGGGTTCGGATTGCTCGCGGCGCCATCGTTCGAGTATATGATGCCTTTCGGCTGTTGCGAAGGGGTGGATGGGTGAGAGTTCAGCGCATCGCCGCTGCGCTGGGGTTGAGGGGCGGACATGTGCGAAAGCCAGGGAGGATCCTGTATGTTTTGTAGGGACGTGTCAGTTTTCTTCTATCTAGCTATCCCTAGCTGTAATGGTGATGCGACGATAGGGTCATGATTTGATCGAGGAGCGCAGTGAAGAGGAGCGGCGCAGCATGGTTGGAATGTGGATGCTGTGTCGCCTTGGATTGTAGCCTAGATGGAAGGATGACGATGGCTGTGGTTGTGGTGCTGGTGATGATGACGACGGGCGGGGTTTGGGAGCTCTTGGTGCTGATTCGGCGGCAACGGGAATCGCCGACAGACCTTTCTTATTGAAGGGGATCGCTGGCCAGGGGGGGCCTGGCAGGCTGAACAGCGAGGGGATGGAGGATCGATCTTCAACAGGACAGATGGCG
Organism: Neurospora sp. CHS-2018b; assembly: GCA_009806015.1. Lineage (NCBI taxonomy): Eukaryota > Fungi > Ascomycota > Sordariomycetes > Sordariales > Sordariaceae > Neurospora > Neurospora sp. CHS-2018b. The sequence continues at coordinate 1,297,739 of RAOV01000002.1, forward strand.
ACTGGTCATTTGCACGACGACGGGAAGATGTTTGTCTGGCGCAACCTACGCGGTATAGTAGGTGGTGATGGTGGCGCAGAGAAGGTATAGGGATAGGGGGACGAAGCAAAGAGCCCGTAGGAGTAGTATTCAGGTATGTAAAGAAAGGGCAGAACTCACGAATGCAGCCATTAATCAGGAGCAGCCGCAGGTGGAGGGGGAGGAGGGAAAAGAAGAAGGATGATGATGACGGCTGGAACTGATGGTGATAGTAGTGGTCGTTTGTGTACGGTTCAATGTGTCGGCTTTCCGCACGCAAGCCCAACGGTAGAGGTAGCACGCGCCCATGAATGGCTCCTTCGAGTCTTAGCCCAACGTCATAGGCTGCGAGTATGTGCGCCCCGACCGTCTTCCCCAGGCTTGGATTTGCGGTTGGTGAGTGTGGTTTTTTTGCGATTCGCGGTTTGCGGTCAGATCAATGGAGTCGGCGCTAGAAGCAGCGGAGATGCGCACGTGGAGAGTCGTTTAGCTGGGATTCAATAGAGTCGCGCGGTCAAGGACATTACACTCGTGGTGTTGTAAAATGGTTGCGGAAAGAAGAGGCCCAAAGAAAAACACAAAGAGCGACAGGAAAGCGAACAAATTCGTTCATTGGGCTTGAATCATGGAAGTGGACAAAACCCTCTTTAGTTGCGTTGGCAAGCTGCAGTTGTCACAGAGTCATTCCACGTGAGTTAGGATCTCGAGATGGCAAGTGGTAGTGGGGCCCGAAAGACGCGCTACACTTACGGCGGTCTCAAGCGGGGCGTCGGGGCGGTCTAGCACTGCAAAGAAGCATATAGCACCCGATCATCTCGTCACAATGATACTGCGGCTACTACAGCGGAGAGACAAGTTCTGTTTGGCTTCCATTCAGTTGTTATGTACAGGGGGCTCTGGTGACCTCCCCTTTCTGGGCACAAGAAGTTGAATCACATGCAAATTGTTTGCATGCCAATCACCACCACCTTCGGCACTTGAAACGCTGTGGACCGAAGCCGGCACAGGACCCTGCTGTCCTCCTCCGACAATGATGTCACAAGGAACACTGCACATCATTTGGTTGAGGAAAGAACACAAAAGACACAATTGTGTCGTCTTTAATCCGAACGCTATGCACTATTCTTATTTGAAACCTTTCGAAAGTTCTAGTGTAGTACCGATTTGTGAAGAAAGAGAGGGGAGTGAGTGCCCAAGGCGGACGCGACCGTCTATACTTGTAGCTGAGCCCAGTCATTCCCCACAACCTATAGACCCATATATGCCTTTTAGTCTCGTAACTCGTAATAGGTATATTGAAGTATACCTTGACCAGACCGTTACCTCCCATGCCCGAAATGTTCTTGGTCTCCTCAGGTACTATATACATAGAAACCTTTACCAAAAGAGCCATGATCGATTCCGAATCAAAACATGGCATTGCCGCGAGCCCGTCAAGATTCCAGCCCTTCCCTCGTGCATCACCATCAGGTCCAGGCCAAGCTTCGCAAGCAGCCTTCTCCTCCCCAACAACCACGCAGCAGCGACCAACCAAACCATCTCGCGGGCCGTTCCGTTCTCCTTGACCTTGCCTTCATCAAATACCGTCAAATGTCGTCTGGGACACTCCCAGCGTAGGCGCGCCTAACTCTTGCCGTTGCCATCCTTCGAATGGTTCCTCCCAGCGAGACCGGACGGGGATATAATATTTATTTGAAACTAAAAGTTTCCATGAAAGTCAGCCAAGATCAGTAAAACAGGGCATCAACCCGCTAACCTCTTGTTAGAGTACGCAATACTCGTATTAACCCCCCTCAACCACCGACAGAACCGTCTCGCCTGCACCCGCCCGCTCTCCACCGCCTTGGTGTCCGGATTCACGAACCGATCGAACGTCAGGACCACCGTCCTGTCTCCGCTGCCCTCCCGCTCCTTCTTGAGGATCATCGTCACGATCGTCTTCGCGTTCGGGTTCGACGGGCAATTCTCGACCACCACGCTAGCAAAGTTGTTGGGGTCGATCTCGAACTTGTATGGGCAATACTTGTACGCGATACCAGGCGCTGTGGAAGCAATCTTGGTTTGGTTGCACGCTATCAACCGGACTGAAAGGTTGTCCTCTATGGTGCACTTAGTCTCTACGTTCCAGCTGCCCTTTTCGATGGTCACTTCAAACTTCTCGTTCTGAGGCTGCGTCGTCTTCGTCGTCGCCGGCGTCGTGGTGACCCCATTCTCGGGTTTGACAAAGGTTGCCGGCTTGGCTGGCGGGTTGTTGATCGGGGTAGAGGTAGACGTAGGAGCCTCAGTCGGAGAGGTGGTACGCGAGCTAGCCGTGCTAGAGTCTGGCGTCGGGCCCGCTGTGACCAAGGGAGACGGGGCCGCCGCCGGTGGGATTTTTGCCTTGGTCAACTGCGGTGTTGGCGGCTTAGATGACTCTGGTGATTTCAGACCTGTGCCATGACCCTTCTTGCCCCCGTTTAGGCTCGGAGCCGCTACTGAACTGACCGAATTGGGTTGTAAAAGTTGAACCGTAGCTGCTACCGCTTCACCGGAGCTACTAAGCTCCAAAGCAATGCGGTCGACGATGCTCTCTAACCGTTCATTCTCCTCCGTAGTGCCCTGCTTCGAACCAACTCTGTCTATCAGAGCCCTAAGCTGAGGATCGGTCTTAGCGATTTCCGCCAACCGTACTACGGCCGGGGGAATGCCGTTCGGACCCGGCTGAATTGGTACACTCACAGTGCTAGTAGCAACGGGCTTTGGTATTGTAGGAGCCGTCGCGGCAGTTGGTGGTGTTACTACTGCTGCCGGAGGTTTAGAGACAGCCGCTGACACAAGCTGAGGTCTCGACGAAGCTGCTGTTGGTGGCATCACAGCTGTCGGAGCAGCTGGAGTCCGCGTGGGCTTTGGCACAGCCGCTGCGGCAGTTTGGGGTTGAGACGGAGCTGCTGTGGGTGGTGCTACTACTGCCGCCGGGGGTTTAGAGACAGCCGCCGAGGCAGGTTGAGGTCGAGACGGAGCTGCCGTGGGTGGTGTTACTGCAGCTGCCGGGGGTTTGGAGACAGCCGCCGAGGCAGGTTGGGGTCGAGGCTGTGTTGTTTTTGGTGCCGCCGCTGCTGCTGGAATGGCTGACTTCTGTGTAGGTTCTGGGACTGCCGCTAAGACAGATTGAGGTCGAGACGAAGGTGCTGTTGGCTCCGTTGATGCTGTTGGTGCTAATGCTGTTGGTGCCGTTGGTGCTGTTGGTGCCGCTGCTGCTGTTGGTGCCGCTGCTGCTGTTGGTGCCGCTGCTGCTGCCGGGGCGGCTGGATTCCGTGCGGGTTCTGGGAGAGTTGCCGGGATAGGTTCCAGGCGAGGTTGTTGTGCACCACCGGCTGTCTCGCCGCTCGCAGTCGCGCCAACCTTGTTCAGACTTTCCCAGTGCTCAACAGCCTTTTGAAAATAGGGTATTTGACGCCAGTCCGGGTCATCAAAGTCAAATGCTGAAATATCCTTAATAGAGAGCCAGCCGAACGACCTGAATGGTACAACGTTAGTTGAAGGCCCAGGTTCGGCTTCAGAAATGGAACTTACATGTCTCGGTCAAAATACATGACCGGCACCTGCCTAAGTTTGACCAAAGGCCCGCCATCCTCGTACCCCGGGGCCCACCCTTCGAACTTGATCTTTCCTCCTGTTGTTTTACCAAGTTTATAGCAGAGAGGCACGGTCTCCAAGAGCTTGGTATCCTCCAGCGTCTTTTTGAGTCCGACTGAACTCAAGTCTGCCTCTTTTACCGGCAACACCATGACAGGATAATGCCGCTTGTCTTGAACCCAAAACCCTTTGTAAAGGCTAGCTGGTTTGGGATCGGGGATGAGGACAGCTGAGCGTGTGCTGCGATCCGACGGTGTCCGTACGTGCAAGCTCTTCCGCCGTTCTTTCGCCGGACTAGGGGTAGAGGTATCTCGAAACGGAGGCGGTGCCATCGCCGGAGACAGTGCCTCAACTGCTGGTGAGGCTAGCGAAGGTATGGGAGTGGAAAAGGAATTAGCAAACTCGGGATTCGCCTCCACATATCGCGCCCGTTTTCCCACGCTCAGTTGAAGCAAGTTGACCGGCCTGTATCCGTTTACGGCAGCTTCTTCGAAAGCTGTGTTGTTCCTCCGTGCCAGTTCTGCATTGCACCCAATGACGCGAAAGCCCAGCGTATCAATGGCAACACTATAGTTCTTCGACTGGTGGTCATGCATCTTGCTTGCCAGGTGTTTAGCAGCTCCCGCGAGAGGATTGGCTCCAAAGTGGACACCATGATCATCACACTTGAGAATGTAAAACTCTCCGCTCTCAGGAGGGTACTCGACTATGATATGCTTGAACTTGGCATTGCGATCTTGGTACACCTCATCAAAAGTGATGGATCGTTTCGTGGATGGACGCTTTGCCGGTTGTTGCTCGTTTGCAATGATCTCGTTAGGAGACTGAGTCTCTGTAATGGGACGCTTGGAAGTAGATGAAGCGGGCACAGTCTTCTGTACCGATGCTGCAGGGACTGGCGTCGCTGGTTTAGGTAACAGATTTGATGGGTGAGAGACAGGAAGTTTAACCGCCGGTTGAGCTTGAGGCGCAAGCTGCGTGGGGGGCGGATGGTTTTGCGTAAAAGAGGGCATGGGCATGGGCATTCCAGGTGCCTTCGTGCCCAGCGACAGTCTCGATATTGGCAGCTCCGTATGTGGAGTTGACTAGCATCGTTTGATCAGTATACGTTCAAAACAAGTGTGAACTCGGTGGAGACTGGAATATACACTTACAGTAACTTCTATGTCGAAAGGTAGCGTTCTCCATTTCTCGTTCACGGCGGAAACCTTTTCGACAAACCTTTTCCGGTCGTTTTCCAACCTTTCCTCGTAGTTTTGAGTAGCTTGACGCAGATAAAAGTCTCGCTTGTCGTCAATAAACTGCTCGAGGTTCGGAGGTATAGTACCGAGGCTTTTCTGGAGCATTAACCTCTCCTCGAGCCTTCTGTCCTCGATCTCATTTTTCGCTTTCTGTAGCTCTTGCAATGCATTTTGCTTCTCGGCGTCGAGTTCCTTTTCGAGATCGTCTACTTCCTTGCTAAGCCGGAAGTGAAGCTCATATGCTCGATAAATATCCATTTTGCGCCGAGTGTCAACCGCGCCTTGGAGATCCGTCTCTCAAAAATCGGGAACAGTAGATCCGGGTTAGGATGAACGGCCAGTCCTCATAATGTGAGGGATAGGCGAAGACGGCAAACCAGGTACGAAAGATGGAGACCGGATCACGCGATGTCAGGCAATCGCTACCTAGTTTCCCCGCGTCCGGCGTTTTTCTTTTGGCTAACCGTGTACTTGATGGGTCGGCCACGTCGTGACCGCGTGAGAACGGCTCCCTCGCGGCGTTCCTTCCTGGTCGCCTGGGTTGAGTGAAAGTTCCCTTCAGCGCCTGGTTGTCGCGCGGGCAGGTGCGACTCGTAACCCGGCGTTGTTGTTGACTGAAAGTTGAGGCGAGCTTAGGACTGGAGGGTGCTCGAGTCTCGACTGTACGCAATGTTTGGTTCAAATTGTGCAAGTTCTCCGCTTGGAGATAAACCGCGTCTAACCGTATGAAGGTTTGAGGTTTGAGAACATGCCGTGGACTGGGAACGAGAAAAGCGATTACTAGTCGAGTTATAAAAGAACGGTGGGTGAACACCGGGTCAAAATCAGTAAATCTTATGGTTGATGAGAGGTGGTTTGTGCGATGTAAGGATGAGATTGATTGTGGTTGAACTGGCGGCGCTGTCTATTTTGTCCTAGAGGTATGCTAGACGCGGTGTAATATTGGTAATTTTTCCTAGCCGATACAAGACCCAGCCACCCTCGCTCGTATGATCCGTATCGTATCTCACGCGCATGCCATTTAGGGTTTAAGTGGCTCGCAGCTGCCCAATGATATGGCACGTATGGCCAACTGAGTTGCGATAGTGGACCTCGGGTAGGACTGGCAACCATTAATCCTAGTACATGTAGAAACTTACGTTGATACCCAACCAAGTATTATATGCGTACCGAGTCAATAGCTTTTATAAACGTAGGAGGCTCGCTCTGCTTTCATCAGTCTTTATGTATACGACAATAGATGGAGATAAAAGTCAAGTAAGAGAAAGAATGACAGATCATGGCAGTGAGCCGGACAGTGTCAATGATTCGGGACAATGACATTACGTATTGTAACTATCCTTGGCGTTACACAGTTAATGAGACGACTCTACATAGAAATTCTAGTATACAAAAGGTTCGTAAAACATGACTCGCACAGACCACAACACAAACATCGCTAGAAGTAAATTACGGACTAGAATTCCGGCACAAGTGAAGGGCAACAATCACCGAGCATATGCAGTACACGTGTCCAAGCATCGAGTAAGCCGTTGTATATGCACCAAGCGTATCCTCTCCGCACTGTCCGTTCAATTTCTTTTCGGCAACTTTTCTCTCTCCTCCTATCTATCCCTCCTATGTCCTCGCCCCCCCCCCTTCATATTCTAGATCTTCCTAGTACTCATATTCTAAGTCTCAAACTAGCCTCTTTCCAAAACACTCCCGACAGCTTTTACCTGTGGATCATCGACCAGGACGATCATTCTCAAACACAACCATTCACGACCCATAAAGGTGCGCAGCTATATAGATACAACGGTCTGCTGTTAGAGATTATTTATCATGCGGACAGCGCATGCACGTATGTTCTTGATGCACGGCCATGCATAAGCACGACGTGAAAAGTCGATACAAAAGTCACGGGGACCAAAGGGACATATTCGTTCGTCGTTATGTCACGAAGATATTCCTAACACCGACGGTCGAACAAAAACTTGACGCGAGAAAGAGGTGTTCTAGAGGATCAACTAAACAAACTACCACTACCTCTATTTAGGGAGTCTAGGATGTTTAGAACATAAAACGAAGTCCAAGCAGATAGCCAGATCCAACAGGTAGGAGGTTTTACCTACCGCACGACCTAATGTTGTCATGACAGTCAAGAATATCACAGGTTCTGGTTGTGGCATGTGCTATGCCTGTATAGCGCGTGCAAGGACAGGCATTCTTTACCTCCAGTCCAGAGGTAAAGATTGGTGCTCAAGACCTAAACCCAAAGCCGAAAAGTGTAAAGAGAACACTCTCCAACTTAGACGGCCACGCAGCCCTAAGCCTCCATGTCTACCTCTAGTTGGATATGGAGACCAAAGCTAGACCTCTTCTATATCACGATCACCGTCACCAAAACCGCAAAGTGCCGAGGGGCTCCTAGTCACCAGTCCCGAGTCCGTAATCCCCGAAAATCTAGAACATCCACAACCACATATGAATGCAACAAACATACGCCGAAACAACCAATCATACCTGGTACCTCTGGCTATCCGAAATTTCTATCTAAAATGCACGATACTCAGCTGACTACGGACCAATCCCAACCGCCCACGAAGTATATTATGGACGGGCGTGTGCCCTACGATGACCAACAGTGCAGCAATTCCAAGGATCACTTACATCTAGAACATGGATCAAAAGGTCCTTACTTACATCTAGGATTGAACAAAAGGGTCCTTACGTCGTCATTATATCCAGCGGCCAGTGTTCAGCTCGAACTAGAACGCCTATCACATATAGAATAGTAGTCACATTCACCCTGTACGCTTATTGCATCGTTCTGACCGCTATTCTGCTCAGTGTCGGACCAAACTGTCACGGGCTATGAACGTGAGTCAGGAGCTCTGGGTATGAAGATTTGGTCGAGCAATGGCCAATGAACTAACAAGCATTGTTTTCGTCGTGACGTCGTCTGATGTAGAGAGGGACGGAAGTCTCTGTCGATATCATCCAAGCAAGAGAGCAATGGACTAAAACCTAGTGTACGTCTTTGGGAAGAAGTGTTAGACATCTGACATCTTACACAGGGAGCCCCGTCAACACTCCTAGCTCATGTTTTGCAGGAGCGGAATTTACTCAGCTGTGATATGGGTACTGGGAAGAAGAAAGCTGGGATTTCCAAGCTCCTAAGATGTTACTGAATACCGAGTGTACATGCTTCGCTTGTGTCTTGATAATTTGCGCTTGCCTCTTATCATGCCTGCTCGGGATCCTATACATTTCATGCATCATCCGGCTCAGCGTTGGCCTCATCCGGCTCGGTCCTCATGCGGGTCAGTGATGGTTCTATGTCCACCGTCAGTTGTTAGCATTGCACATGCCAACGTACTTCATCCATGATCCCACGAGTTTGTGCAAGTGTCTGTCCAAAATGACGCTGCTCCAAAAACGGACGTTTTTCTGGGCGCTAGGGAATTGTCTATTCGGCTTACATGTCTTTGAGACCACGAAGTTTTGTGGCGACGTCCAAAATCCATTGTGGCGTCCCTAACCTCCCACACAGTAGACCGATGGCTTTGGAGACGTCGATGAAAATCCTGGAAAAATCATCAAGTCAGCCACTATTCATGCGGTCCGCAACATTTAGGCTAACCATTGGGACTTACGTTTCAACGACATCTGGAGGCAGGTTGAGTTTAGCGGGAGATGCAAGCTGCTGAAATGTCAAGGCCATGATCGCGACTCTTGTTGGTGGGTTTATGGGTAGGTCGTCGTCCTCCCAGTCCAATAAACCGGATTGAACCAGTGCCCCTACGAATGCATCGAAGGAAGTCATTGGTATATCGCGTACGACCCTCAAAAAGGTCTGACGAGGCACATGATCGAACAATTCGTACAGTCCGTGGACCGCCACAGGGATCGTAGCTGTGGAAGAAGGTGTACCAGGTCTCGGGTTTGAAGGTGTGTCAGGTCTCGGGTTGGAAGGTGTGTGAGGTATCGGATTGGAAGGTGTGTCGGGTATCGGGTTGGAACGTGATTCATCGCCAGTCCCCAGTCGGGTGAAGGCTTCGGTCAATCCAGGTATTCTGTTTGATCTGGATTGGGCGAGGGCCGAGAAATTTTCGAAATTGTTGTTGGCTCCAGTGAGTGGCGGCATATCGGCTATATCAGCAGTTTGATCACTCGTCTGTGTCGTCGCATCAACCATCTCATGGTCAGCCTGGGAGATGGCAGACGAAAAGGCGGGATCTCCGTTCGTTGAGAATATCTGTGAACCTGCGGCAACGATATCCTGCGTGCTGAGTCGAGGACCACTAATGGTGTGTCGACGTTGTCGAGACATCGTGTCGAGTAAAATGGAAGTTAGTGACGGGTAAGAATAAACCGAAAGTGTATTCAGGCCGGTCAGGAAAAGGCCGCGGCAAAATGTCTTCGAGGGTGATGATGATACAAGGACAAATGAACGGCGAGGAGAAGAGACGGAAGAAGTGAGGAAGATCAGGATTGACGGGATGGGAGATTTGAGTCATAGAGATAAGTTTCACGGACCATGGTCGGCTGGGCGTGGAAGGAACATCCCAAACATGAAATCGATTTCTGTCAGTATCACCAAAGGGAAGAGGAAAGAGCGAACATGACTATAAACGCGGCAACCCTGACGGAGCGAAATCGCAACCGAAGTTAACAAAGCAAGCCCTTTGGAAAGAGAGAGTCAAAGTGTCCGATGTCTTGAGGTTTGCAAAGTTGAAGGGTAAATCGCGAGCGAGAGGTTTCTACATTTGGCATGAGGCCCACCACTTTATTCAGGTTGTCCCCGGCTATTGAGCATGACTCCGTGAACTTTGTTCAACGAGTTTGTCCACGTTTGTTCACGAAGGAACCACCGCGATATGGACCGACTGATTTGCGAATCCAGAAAATGGATGCCAATGATCTGCAATAAACGTAAGGTACAAGCTGTAGCTAAATGTCACATTCGCTACAATCTCAATGCATGCCACGACATTCAGGACCTGGGCCGCCCATTACTTCCAACTCATCTCTTCCCTCTTCGAAAAATGTCTACAATCCATCACTCGACATCCCGCATATCTGGTGAAGATATCTTCCCCCCCCCCCTAACGCGCCCTACTTGTTTTCCCTGTGTGAAAACGAGAGACGAAGTATGGGGAGGATTGCCTGGATTGGATGATTGCAGGAAGAGGAACCCCGTTCACTCACCCAGCAGATGGCGATGTGCCCTTAAGATCAAGGTATTCAGATTCGTATAATTTTAGCGATGCTTATCGCTAAAATCTTCCGGGCTGAACCCTAGGGGTGACCCAAGCTCAGATGGATGTACCGGCCATAATTCCAGCCAAAGAATGCTTCCTCTTACAGGAGTGCCTGCTGTACTGGGAGTAACTACCATACTGAGAGTGGCTAGCGTACTAAGTGTAGTCTGGGAGACGCTGTCGTCCTCGTCCGTTACGGCCGTTTCCGGCGTAGCGGGAGTGGCAGCGTTGAGGGAGGAGTTGCTCGCCACATTCGTTCTTGGTGTAGCGGAAGTCGTCGTCAGTCCTGACAGATTTTCGGCGCTCACATACCCGGCCAGAGGACCTCTAGGATCGGAGACACCTGAAGTCGATGCATGAGCGGCTTCTGACGAAGCTGTCTGCGGATACCAGATGTAATGCATCAATCCTGGAAGTGGCTTCTCGACATAAGAGTGTTCAGCTTCCTGGGCTCGATCGCACGTGCAACCGGAGGAGCCGTAAGCGATATGGCGGATTGTAGCCCAACAGCAGCTGTGTCCATAAGGGCATTTAAACCACTTTGGTATGTGGCAGCTACGCCGAACATGTTGGGGTACTGGGCGCAAAAGGGCCTGCCGGGCTGGACAAGCCTCCCAGCAGCTCTTAGGCCGACTGGACGGATCGCGGTCGAGCGTTCCATCTGGCAAGCGCGGGCGCCTGTCACAGGCCATTCGATGTTCAATCCGGACCCTGCACACCGAGTCTATCCGCTCAGGGTCGGCCATCTCTTCCATAGAACCGAGGTTGCCTCAGCAAGACGAATGGCCAAACACTCGGTTCTTCTGGGTTTCGGTGCCTCAATTAGGAGTGGTTCATGGACTACCCTCGTGCGCGGTGCGACTTTGGGAAAATATCTGACAGCCACACGATTAGTGAACGTTGAATTGACAGTGCTCTCATCACCACCACTTACCAGACCAGAACAGCCAATCGAGCCGGCAATAGCGACGTGACGGAACGGCGTCGCCCGAAGGAGGCAAGGCAAACTGCCCTCGAGGAAAGAAGAAAAGAAGGCGTCCAGTCAACGAGCGACTTTTAATTCAGCATCTTGGTTCAAAGTCACTTCTGGTACATGTAACAGCCTCAGCTTGACCTGTCTTTGTTTGTTCGAGATCCAAGAGTCTCGGGCGAAATCCAATCTTCTTATACTCGAGAGAAAAGGGCAAATGCAATTCGAGCCCTGACGAGCATTGCCCTCCGTTTCAACCTGGACGGTCGAGCGACATTACCGGCTGAAGATGGATACAGAGCCGGTTGAATGCGCAAAAACCCCTAGATTTCACCGGACATGGTTTGGCGATGCCTTGGCGATGCATGTATCCTGCGCTCGAGGCTGGGTAATTCCTGTTTGGCTCTTCCTGAAAGCCTGCGGGGTGGCTTCAGCAGAGATACGGCTCCTGCATGTTGACAGCCTGCTGAAGACAGACTTGACCTCGGCCCCCTCCGGGGTTTCCAGGCAACATGGCGTAAAACCTCGGGAAACTGGAATTGGGTGTCGTGAAGAAACAGTAGGGTTGAAGGTCCGCCAAATGCTTTCGGCAGCGATTGAAGAGCATGTATGTGGTTATCGTACACCTTTAACTCTGCAATTCGGACCCCCAATTTTACGAGATTATACGTGTTTGAGGAGGTAAAGACTGTCGTGTGGCTGCTTCGACTGATGGCCGACACAGACTGCCACTCCACCTGCAGTCGAGCTCAGTTCTGTAGCAGAGGAAGCCAGTGGTCTGGGCAGCGGATTTGGTGCTTGCGGCTTGGAATCGGTGAGCTTGTCAACGCAAGATGTTCGGCGGAATAGATTTCAAGAATTCCCGTCACCCGTCATCTGCTTGGAGAGACATTCGTTAGCAGTGAATCTTGATGCAGGGTTGTGCGTGTAAGAAATTTGAACGACTTACTTACTCAAGCTGGAGAACCCTAAGCCTGACCATTATTGTATCACGTACACACGACTCCTTCAAAACAAATCACTTTCATAGGATTCAGACCTCTGGACATCACCAGTCAAGGAATAGAAAGTCGAAAGACTAAGAGATTTTGAGAACAAGTTTAACTTTCGCGTATAGTGGCGCCAAAATTGAAAGATGAATGGATGAAAAAAGGACGAAAAGCGTTTGTGGGATGCGGTAAGGGCTTCGATGAAAACTCTTACACTTTATAAACATACTTAGATGAGGACCATAGTATTCAGTACTCAAGTTCTTATCTGCGTATCGTATTTCCTGTATCGCTTCTTGAAGTGTGTCCAAGTCACCGATACAGCTGCCACGTAGATGTCAGACGGTGACGGACATACCGTTTGACTGTTGTGCCAGTTTTATGCCAACTTCAGGGCAGGCTTGCGTCGCTAATGTAAGGAAGGAGTGCAGACTGCCTGGCCTTGTATTCGTCTCTCAAACTGTGTCGGATAGGTGCATGTTCACGGCAGAAACAAGTACAAGAAGCATCGGATCGTGGTGTTGGTCATATCCAGTGCTCGGTCCTGGACAGTGCAGGGACAGTCGGGAGAAACTGACACCTGTACACACCTGGTAGTCAGAAAGAAGAACTAACATTACCTATCAATATTACAGTTAAATTCACTGCCGACAATCTTCTTGTTTGTAGTATTGATGTATAGGATGTTGCTGGAGGACGACGGAAGGTTTTTTGACGGGACCTGGCGGTGATATCCAGCCGGTGATGACGATGACAGCTCATGATGACGGGTGGTAGAGTTTGAGAGTTGGCGATGTCTTATTCCATCCCGTCCCAACGCATCTGACGGTGCTTCCTTCCCTCGGGCTTTTGCAACTGCCCGGCTGAACTGAATTGGACTGAAGCTATGATGACCCGGGGAACTCGCCTTCTCTATACGATGTGATGAGCTCCTTCCCAACAGCACGGATCAGGAGAAGAGACGGGAAATTGCACTTGCAATGAGGCCATCGAGGCTCTCGCTTGCAATCTTTTATGGAGGGGACAAGCAAGACGGCAAAAGAAAAGGAAACACCGACAGGGAAGATGTGGTTTCTGATGGGGCTGCAACTGCTACCCACGGGCAACCAAGAAAAGCGCCCGGATTGCATATGGCAACTGCCAAACCAGCAGGATTGCTGTAGCATGTTGCACAAAACCTTCTTGGTAGTGATTGCCAGCTTGCCTCTTTCCAACTCCAGGCTCGACGAGAAAGGAACCAACGGAGACAAGAATGATGGGTGAAAATGGCAAGTGGCAGTGGGCACTGCACCCGGTACAAACAGACAGTTAAAGGAACCCATAACCTTCTTGTGATGAAGTCCCATTGGTTAGAATGCATACAAGCCATATCAGCAACCAAACTTGTCAGTATTTGGTACGTACCCATTTCCCGCCCTCCCCGGATTTTCATGACTGACCACTTGACATTTGCAAATTCTTACTGCTCCTTAACTGGTTTCTGTTATTGATGGCACCGCACTTGGAAACTCGGCGTCGAGAAACCGCCTCCCATCAAGTTTCCATCTCGATATTGCGGAAACGTTCCATCAGCAGTCGTCCAAGTCCAGACAAATGCGAGACTTTCCAGCTGTCAGGGCACCCAATTTGTGCACTCCTGAGCAACAGCAGATTGGCCTGTACAGTGATATCATATCATCTGTCTGAAGAGCATCTCTTCAATTCCGCATGTTCATCCTAATTTGGCTCTTGAAAGACGACGAGCAAGAACGTGGATAAAATTCAATGGTCGCCGGCAATCCGTTGACCACTGTCATCACCGATGTCGTCCCCGATTTCCAAGGCGCTGTCACGGTGAGTCGGTGACGGCCTGCCCTCCACTTCATCCCGCGGTGGCCGAGAACGACCCGGAGATGCAGGGAGCAAGATACAGGTTGATCATGGCCGCTTCCTTCCGGTCACCCGCCCCGGGTCCAACATTTCCATGAGGTTTCCCAATCCCGTATCCCAGCTTGTCACCAGAGTCGAGTCGATCACGGAGTGAAGTTGGGTGTGGTGGGTCAGTTCAAGCATCGACAGGGCTTGGAGTGGGCTTCCTTGGGTGCATCTTTGGCGCTGTGGAGCGATCCACTTCCACTTCGTGTCTAGCCCCTGTACGGTGGATTCTCCGGCCCTTCCCGCTGTCAAAACAGGGTATCGAGTATCCGGAAGATATAACGACATGTACCTTTCCACGCTTTGGTGGCCAAGCTGTATATCTTGGCGCCAAGTCCTGCGTCCAGCTCAAAGTCACTCTTGTTCAGTGCTTTCAACACCGCTTTACGAAAAGCCACTGCATCGAAAAATTGACTGCACCAGTAAATTCAGCGCGCCCAAAAGGGGTGGCCAAGCTGTATATCTTGGCGCCAAGTCCTGCGTCCAGCTCAAAGTCACTCTTGTTCAGTGCTTTCAACACCGCTTTACGAAAAGCCACTGCATCGAAAAATTGACTGCACCAGTAAATTCAGCGCGCCCAAAAGGGGGCTTTTTGCGCGGGTTAGTCTTATATTGGGTTGTGATGAGGTTGATGCAGTGGTTAGAAGAAAGGTTGGCAAAAGTATTGGGACTTGGGGTTTGCCCGTTGGGCGTGGAAAAGGTACATGTCGTTATATCTTCCGGATACGCGTTGCCCAAAACAGCACTGGCCAGGGTGCCCCCAGCTGCCCAACAGGCCCTACCGCAGAGATTCGGGGCATAGGGTTTTAGGTTCCAAGGCCTAACTGGCAGGATCTATGTGTTAGGTGCCTTAGGGTTTGGGTTTTGGTAGAGAATTCGAGCATATGCAATACTAGAGGTGCCTCAAGTGTACAGATTATGCCTGATTTCCAGGGAACCTAAAACCCTATGCCCCGAATCTCTGCGGTAGTGCGCCCGGATTCCGGTTGCCCCTGGCCAACATCGACAACCTCCATCATTCACCGCAGCCAAGGAGGTGCTAGAAACGAATGGCGATGCTACTAACGTGGATGACTGGCATTTCTCCCTTCGTGCGTCTTCAACGGCGCCTTGTCTCAGATGAGCAGCACAGCTCCACGATCACGTTATCCCGTCTCTTTCCAGACCAGCTGATTCACTTACAGCGCTACGCTCCATGACAAATCGTTGCGAAGCGTCCGGATGGTTGGACCGAGAAACGAAGAGAGTGGACTGTTGTTGGCTACCGTAGAAACTCGCCAAATTGGCAAAAGGCTATCCCTCTTTGAGCGCCCGACAGTAAGCACAGGAAGCAGCATACATAATGTGCTCTGTACGCCCTGTTTCTGGCCATGGTTCGATGCACACAGTGCCCATGGCTGTCAAGAGTTCTGGTCCCTTAAAAGTGTTGGAAAAGACGAGAGAAACTGGGCCACATTTCCCCAGCGAACCAGAARGAATCCCCCCAGCAAAAAGCACAGTAAAAAAGGCCCAGTTGACAAGCCCCCGACCAGAAACATTGCCCTCCACCTTAACACACACACATTTCTGTGCAGGAAGCCGGACGTGRGCCTTACAGGCCTGTGCTTATTCTGTCTGATTTCCCAGTTTTTCTGGCAGTAGCCTTTTGCCAATTTGGCGAGTTTCTACGGTACACCAAGACGCACAATTGATCAGAGCCTGGAAAAGACTGCCAGCCTTTGTCCTTCGAGCGGGCACTCGCCGGCTGCGCGTTTCACGCAACAATACCATGACCAAGAGGTGGCTGGCTGGCCGTCAGGAGGTGTTGATCTGCCATCATGGCAGCTCGCCAACCGCAGTCTGCAGGACACCCCCCTCACCGAGCCGCTCTCCGACAACGGCGGGTGCATGATGCTCCGTAGGCCGAAACTGGTATGTCGTGATCCATCCGCTCTCGGGCTCTCGGCGCTATCCAACATTACCGCCCGTGCCACCATCCGCTGCCGTCCACTGAGCCTTTCCCCGTCGCTTCTTTTACAACAAGCTAGCAACTATGGGAACCCAGGCTCTGGAATGGTCAAGCCTGATTCGGTGGTCAACCTTGCCACCATGCACCATATTCGATCTTGTCCTGGAGCTGGCGAGCTGAAGCCTAAGATGGGGCGGCCAATGTGCTCCGGATCGTTGTTCCTGTTCTGCGCCTAGTTCGCTGGCTACGCAGCTGAAAGATTTCCTGCGGTTATGACAGGCGCCCGCACCATCAGTTTCTCTGCAGTGGAGCGCAAATGTCTTGTTGCTGGGTGGATCAACAGGAACAAAAAAGAAAGAATAAAACCTCAAACTGCTGATATTTCTTCCCTTTTGGATTTGCTGACGTCAACATCAGGAATGAGTTCTGGACTTCTCTAAGCTGGCACCCGTGTGGTTGAAGAAACGCGACCGTTGGAGCGCTGAAATTGAATCCTGCGAATAAAACTCCAGAAATCGCTAGTCTTCGAGCTACCGGCTATCGGAACGCAACGCTGCGATCTCCGTAAAGCTCACCACCACAGGATAGCACGACACTGTGCTGCAATGTAGATCTTATATCCTTTGGGCTGTCGTTGAAGAAACCACAGTAGTGTAGGTAAGAGATCTCACAGTTTACAGCCTCTGTTCAGATTGGGTGAGTTGTGTTGCTCTGATAGGCTAACAAGCTTTACTATCGTCGATCCAAACTGACAAGTGACAGATGATATTGGCAGGGCCCATCTTAGGATTATCATGACCAGACATGCACGCCGCACCAGATATCTTCAAGACCTAACATGGTAGCGTACTCTTGGCTTGGATCATATTTGGAGCATTATGGAGATCTCGGGCCCCAAATTCTGTCAAAGGACTTCGTTGTTGATTAACTGCCCTGGTTTATGTATCCTCCTGGTGTCGATCATGGCTAATTCTGGGTACAGATACTTTGGCGGATAGTGGAAATGTAACGACATTAATCTCGAGTCAATCTCCCCGCAATTGTCAGAGTTGTCCAACCGTCTTTTCGCAAAGCATCCAGAGTTACAGCTGGCAAATTGCAGCGGCGCAGCTACAGTTGGCTTGTTCTTTTTTCGTCGTTCGGGTTTGTGGGAGGTGGTACACCCGTCAGTCCGTCACCCCATGGGCCGTTCCGCATAGCCCATATGAGGAAGATGAACAGGGATTTATTCCATACAGTATGACACTCGACAACTATTCGTCTATTGGTTGTACACTGTAGCTTCCGCCCTGTTGATCGAACGCCATGTCTCAAATGTCGTGATTCCCGCACTGAGACATTGAGCAAACGGTCTGCCTACCAGGTTTGTACCGACAGGTTCGTGTTCTTCCAGACCATTCCACAGTCTATACCGAAGTGAGAAATGATGAATCTGTTACGGTGAGACCACTCACGTTGATCCTTTGTAGGATCTTCAAGCGGATCAACAGTTCCACCAGGCTATCAGCCTTGCCAGGCCTAGTATGTCAAGAACGCACAAGCTATCAGATTGTTCCTTTAGACCGTGTCATGTCCGTCCAGTACTCAATCTGGCCCAATTCCGCACCCGTAGAGAGTGGGTGAGGAATTCTCATCAAACAGTCCAACGACGACTACCAAAAGATTCATGATGGTCATGTTGTCTGACATCATCGGGTGGCATCAACAATGGACTCGGTGGTTTAGGCCTTCTCAGCATGCAGAACAATACGGTATTCCATCCGGTTCTCCATATTATTGTCAAGAACCTGGCGAGTGAAGCCATTGTCCTCTGCGCCGCAAACATTGGGTGGCCAATGGGCTATCGTCCAGCCCAACCCATGCCCCTGGCTCCTGTTTGTCACCAGTTGACCTTGCACAGTAGGATCTAGAGGCTCAGGAAGGGGTTCATCATGGATAGGTCCAGCCCAGGTACCTAATTGACACGCTTACTGACAGCACTGGCCGTCTTCCCCTTCAGAGTGGTCTTGGATGCCCTCGAGTCACGCCTCACCAGCACAAGATGCGGCTCACCACATGCAGGTACGTCACGGTATATACTCCATTGTGAAGGTCGACTCGTTTGAAAATTCTCTACAATTCACATACTGAGAAGCAGTTTCACCCACGCTCGTTACATAGAAGTCTCGGCTGTCAAAGAACCATTTCTTATCAAGACGGGGTAGATCTGGGCGGTTATTCCGGTCTTTCTGCGTTAGTTTGTGCAATGCCCGCCTTGAACACGGCAAGGGGCCTTGATCGACAGGAAGTTTTCTGCAAAAGAGCTGTCTACCAGCCGTCCAATATGGAGCCTAGGACCTTGATTCCATCTGGTGTTTGCATCGAGATCGTCGTTGAAACTTTCCTTTCCTGTGATATCATGGAAATCACAGTTTGAGTCTATTCTCAATCCGTACAGGCTTCCCCTGGTCATTCAGCCGCCATTACCATGTCAGGAAACTGGGAATGGCTGCATGTATCCACAGAAGAGGCATGCCACGTATGGTCATCATGCATTCAGTTACTCTAATGAAGGAGGAGAATTGGAATGTTCGCCACCGTTTCAACGTAGTCCACAAGTTGGTGATCTCCCTTGGTGGTTGGACTTGGTGGATCATGCAAGCTTCACCTATTGTCAGGGGGCCAAACAAGGAAATGAACATCGCCGACCATCGGCACCTGGGAATACACTCAACGACTGGACGACGAGGACGAGGAGAAGGAGGAAGAGGAGTTGACAGGAGAGAAGACGATGTCACCGACAACATCGAAGATCAACACCATCTTGTCCTCGATCGAAAGACATAAATAGAAGCCTTTCCTCTCCTCAAGTCCAGTCTCATTCTTCTCATTATCATCAGCATCAGCAGCCTCAGAGTTCTCAGATCTTCTCAGCTCTTCACAACCCTCTCAGCCTCTCTTTCACAAAAAAGCTTCTTTTCAAAGTTTCTTCAAAAAACTTCAATCACCAACCATCAAAATGAAGGCCGGAATCTTCTTCTCTTTCTTTGCTCTCGCCGCCTCGGCTTTCGCGACTCCCATCATTGCGGAGCGCCAGCTCGAGAGCCAGGTTGATCAGATCGATCAGCTGACCGCCATTGTTCGTCAGCACACCGCGAACATGAGTATGTTTTCTCCTCTACCTATCTCCGACTTGATTCAACTTTGTGGGATACTAACCACTTGAACAGACGCGACTGCCGCTCTCTACCCCGACAACCCCACCCTCGCTCAGCAGACCGATGCCGCCAACAAGCTGAAGCCCGACTTCGACGCCGTCACCGATGCCCTCAAGGCTGCCACCGCCACCCTTTCCAAGCGCGAGTTCTGGACTGAGCTCGTTGCCCGCGGCGGTGGCAGCTCCTGCGACAAGGACTGCTTGACCCTGAAGATCAAGATCCTCGTCTTTGAGATCACCTACACCCTCAAGTTCCTCATCATCAAGCTCGGTCTCGGTATGTTCTTCTTCCTGCTTCACATTCACTCTCACTCTCGGGGCGAAGACATGAAGCTAACATATCATCAAACAGGCTGCCTCATCCCCCTCCTCACCCCTCTCCTCATCGCTCTCTCTGGCCTGCTCAAGGCTCTCGACAAGGTTGTCGCCGGTCTGCTCGTCCTCGTCGGTGGTCTCCTCCACGCCATCCTCGGCGGCCTTGCTGGCGGTCTCCTCGGCCTCATTGGCTTCTAAGCGGTGTTTGAGCTTTGTTTTTCCTTTTGGGAAGCAAACAAAAAAACACTTACCGTTTTTTGTGGGGCCTGATGGCTTCACAATCTCTCCACTCTTCACTCTCCCTTGAGTGAATGAACAACAAACATCGAAAGAGATGGTCTGGAAGAGTGAGCTGGGTTGTGAATGACGACTGCACATGATGGGATGATCTGGAAAATATCTTCTTCTTTTCCTGTTTATAGCATGCTATCTTCCATTCCTTTCGAAACTAAGGCCTAGTTTTGTTTTTTTTCTCTCTACTTTATGTCTTCAGAGCGAGGAGTTGAGGCAGTTACTGGCTAGTAATTGATCACTTTTTTCTTTGAAACATTTTGCGCATTTTGCTTGAGACTTGGGTGTGAGTGATTGCAGTGACTGCAGTGAATGACTAACATTTTCCATCAGCATAGGGACTGAAAAAGACGGCGAGATATTGGCAAAGGGCAAATCCAATAACTGATATCACAAAGCATGGGGAAAACCAAGAAATGCCATTGTTTGGCAGCGTTGTTGAATGTGCCCCTTTGTTAAACAACTTTTTCTCACGGTGTTCGCGTTCTCTTTTGGTGGAAGGGCGGATACGAGATCCGCAACATCACAATGGTGTTTTGTCAATGACGCGGATACGATACCTTGAAAACAGTCACTGTGCCTTTCCTTCGATGCTTCGGATACCATCAATTCGCCGGCACTCGCCGGTCCTTACTGAGTGTCGCAAAATTGAAAAGCTTGTACGTACAGTTATCAGATTGATTCGCCATCAATTCAAAGTGCGTGATGTGTGACGGATCTTGCTTTTCGTGCTGATCTTGCATGAGGTCCCCCTCCTTCCCTCCGAGCTACCATGCCTCCCTCCTTCTTGGCAAGAGCAATCTTATGAATTTGAGTGGGAGTGAGGTTGGTGATTGGTCAACGGAAGTTCAAGTCGCTCCAAGGTAGCACTTGCCCCCTTCCTTTGAACATCCTGGCAAAACCTTAATCAGGAAACCAACTTCCTGAGCTCTTCCATTTCCATTCTACGTAGATTTGGTGATTTGATCCCACCATCACCGAGTTTCAACAGTGCATGTTTCAAGGCCGAAAGCGACTCAAAATGCCACGCATCTTGCTGCTGGCAAAAGAGCCAAAACAGTCTGGCAAAAGGGAGAACAGGAAAGAGAGCTGAAATCCAAGGCGAGAAAAGCTGCCCAGCGGGGGTCTGGAAGAGGCCGAACTCCGGAGATCTTCCTTCCACTTCACACCAATGAGGCGGGCCGAACCTAGCGTAGCATCCCCTAACTAAAAACTGCACAACATCATGTTTGGCGGCCACATCATGCAAAGATGATTGGTAACTTTGGCAAGAAGGACCCTCTTCTGTTGCTACTTCACTTATAGGAAAGGACACCCTTGTTCAGGAAAGGATGGATGACACCCACCGAGTGGGTCACTGGTGAGAGGGAGTTGACGATGGCAGGACGGTCAACACTCAGCGGACACTGGGGATTGAGATTGTTTTGAGTGAAGGGAATGGTAAGAGAAACGCAACACAAGATGGACTTTATCACGGCGTTTTCATGTAACTCAAGTTGTAACATGTGTTGAGTAACTTGATGTTATTGGAAGCGGTAGACGTCAAGAGGGCAGCGAGGCAAAAGCCTTCATCCTTCAGGCTTTCCGATTCAAAAACACCAGATATTTCCATAATGGAAACAGCCAATGACAGCGTGACTAGCTTCAGAAAAACCGAACTCCTCACCTCGATTTCAACCCCTTCAAATATAGTCCATAGTAAAAGGCAAGGGCGGTGCAGGGCTTGCACCCCGTTGGCCGAGTTTTACTTCAACTCCAAGACTCCGAACGAGCAAGCTGGTTGTCAAGAAGAAATCGACGATGTAAAGAGCAGCGTGATGGTGGATCTTTGAGGAAGGCAATTCCTAGTTTTGCTCTTGCATAGAGACCTAGATACCTTGCTAATACCTGAAACGGAAGGAAGGAGCAAGTCGCCATCAGGCGTAAATCAGAGACTTCACCAGAACCGATTGTACCCGAGTCGCGACTTCCAAGTCTCTGCCTTGGGTTGAACTTGCCCCGGGTCGCAAGCTGTGATGAGCATCACAGCGGTACCACTTGCCTTGGTCGGGGTGGGAATAGCTTCATCCGCATGCAGTGTTGTAACGAGCTGAGATGATCCCACTTGGAATAGTAGAAGTGTGTCGAGTCTGCGCCTGCCCTCACACTCAAGACTCGAAAAAACAGTCTCCCGCACTTGCCGCGGCAATTCCTGCCTACTGCCCTCGGATTTGCACTCATCGTTCTTTCCAACGTGCGATGCGTTGGCCGGTATCGCTGCTGTAACAGCGAGAGGCTTGCAGATATGGAGGGCACATGCTGCGTGGCTGGTGTGGCCCGGGCGTGCCATGGTGCAAACCTCACGATGACCTCGAATGGGGGTTAATAAGTTACCCCAACTCTACACATTTTCGACACAGACAAGTGGCAGCGTGGTCGAGCGGTGTGGTGCGCTGAGCTCTCATTGCACTGTGTACAGAGGGTTGTGCACCACATGCCCTGGAGCCCCCGCCCCCCTGTGGGACGCCGAGGCACCCCCACGACCGCCTACGACCGCCAACGACCGCCTAAAACATAGCCTAAAGTCCCCTAACGGCGGGGGGAACTCCGGGGCAGTACTTCTGAGATGGCGTCTTCGGGCTACGCAAATAGGGCTCTTCTACTCCCTCCCATCTCTGGTACGTCCGCCGTTCGATCCCTGCTCTTGTCATTATTTTTTTGGACTTTTTTGGACTTTTTGGACTTTTTGCCGGTGCACGACAGCGACATTTCCGTTGCATGTCATTTGGATAGAAGAAAGCTAATGACGACGATGAAGCTATCACCAGATCTTGGCGTCGCTTAGCGTATGTTTTCGCGTGTAAGACTAAGTACCCTGGTCGTCAAAGTGTGGATGCATCGTGGACAACGACCATCCTTGCTCGCCCCGTGGCTCCTTCCCACTCCCAAGCCTATCTCAACGTCACTTCCTTCCAGCATCACATTCTTGGTCCAGGTCAATGTGCTCGCCGGACCAGCATTTGGACTTGACAGCAAACAAAACATGGTATATAGCCCCGCCAATCATTAAGTAGGGTTTGTCAATATATACGTGAATTGAAGCCTGCCATGACTACCTCCCGCTGGTCAACATCTTCAAGCATCCATTTACTCGGTATCGTATGAGCTGCGGTGGGAAATGGCGAGTGACCAAGCTGTTCCGGGACGGGCATGGCAGCATTTCACGGCATCGAGTCGCTCTTAGCGACCACAATTCGTTGTTTAATGCTGCAACTTGTATGTCATTGTGGACGCGTTTGTTTCTTGAGATCCATCGTCCTCCTACTCTTGATATATAGATGACCGAGTGGACTCACAGCCGCGAACCGCGGTGCTGATGTTGGTGTTGATGTCCAACCACGGCTTCAAATTCGCAAACCAGTGGACAACGACGGCTACCTAATTCATCAAAGTCCTCAATATGCCATTGGTATGATGACAAGATCATTCAGCCTCAAATACAGATTCTCGTGACCGCATCCGAGACCTTCAAACGAACGGAGAACGCCACATTTGAAGCAAACGCTGCCATCGTGTTGTGGCTCACCTTTGTGCATCGCTCCTGCCATCATCACTGGCAAGAACAGGTCACGCAAGAGAATTTTCACATCAAAGGTCTATTTAGGCAGGAACCACCGGGACTTCTTGCAGTGGCTCCTTCCAGTTTTGAAGAGCACCATCACGATCTCAACTGCTGTGCACGCACCCGCCCACCCATCACTGAAACCGCAAAGAGCAAAGCACGGAAGATTAAACCGGCACTCACTCCTACACACCACAGCCCCGAACTCATCGTACTTCGAGGTAACCTCCGGCCAGCATTCAGCCCAAACGACCTGCCTTTACCGGACACCAGCACTCGGCCAGCGATACATCGCATCACACCCGACACCATCACCCAAGAATCACGATGTCGCAGCCCCGAAGAAACACTCCCATCGTCCCCGTATTCCTTCCCACAATCACCATCAGCGCCCCAACATCTAGCAGTTCCTCCGGGTCAAGCTCATCGGGCTCGGGGTCCAGTTCGAGCTCAGGTTCCAGTTCGAGTGGGAGTAGCACCAGCAGTGGGAGCAGTGGGAAGAAGTAGGGCGGAAGCAGAGGACGGACACATGGGGAAATCAAGATCATAGAAGGGACTTGGTGAGGGACCAGTGGAGGATTGCATTGCGCGAGGGAAGATGGAAAACAGAGGGGGGCAGTTGATGGGTGTGTCTACGACCCGGGAGACGCTATAAGGACAAGATGAGAGAGGAAATGTGAGATGGGAGATCGGAGCTGAGAGGAAGAGGAAAAGAGGTGATGGTCACGACTAATCCATGACCTGACGAGAAAATCGGGTGAAAGCTGCGAGGGAGAGAAGGGTTGATTCAGAAAGTTAATAGATAACGGAGAAAGAGAAAACTAATAACTTGGAGCTCGAAAAAGCAGCAGGCGAGAGGTGGATAGCTGCGTAGACGCTCGCCATCACAGTAGCAGGTAGAACAAAAACTCACAAGAAGATAATATACCCAACCCAACCCCTCCTCTAACGACCTCAACACTTCTCCAAGCCCCTTATCCAACCTACAACCCACCACCTTGCCCCCTCGTTGCGTAAAAAGGGAGTGTCCAAGTCCAAATCCAAGTCCAAGTCCATACCTAGAGGTACCGACCACCAATTCATGACTCGGTCCACCCCCTCCTGCCTGCCCGACTGGCGGCCTCTCATCCCATCCCTGTCAAGGTCCTGATCACAATGCTTGAACCCTTGAACCCTGAGTTATGAGGCTTCCCTGTGCCTGGTGGCTGGTGCCCACTGCCGGTTGTGGTACCCCTGAATTCCCCTAGCCCCCCAGGCCCCCTATCGTTCGTTACCCACGCTACGTGCGCATCCCCAACAGAATGGCACGATCCACCGAAGAATGGAAGAAAAGAAGATTCTTCGAAGATCCATTTCTCGCTTTTCCAACCTTCCATTAGTAACGATCGTCGTCGTTCAACCCAGTGCTGTCCTTTGTCAATGATGTTGGGAGGTTGGACACAGGGGCACACAGTACGTAATCAACCCCCTTATTGTGCTTGTGGACTGGACATGGGAAGATACCCCTGGACACTAGTACATCCAGGTACAGGGGTCCAATCGTCGGCTCAACCGAACAATGGAACAACACGATGAAAAGAAAACGTGCCTGCCACGTGCTAATGTGCCATTGAGTTAAGCGGCTGTGCCGGTTTGCCGGCTTACCGTTACGGTGTGTGCAAGGTGAACGTGAAAGTGGAATGGAGGTGAGCGGAGTCACCGATTGTTGTGCTCTGTTCCTGTATTTTCGTTACCTAGGGAATTCGTGTAATGGAATGGTGTCACGACTCACGAAGCTGTCTGAGGCCAGCTACACGCGTGTACGTAGCTTTCTAGGTGACGACGATCAGGAGGATGACAGGCCGGTGCAATGAATCGGGAGAATATCAGT
The DNA here is from genome assembly GCA_009806015.1 of Neurospora sp. CHS-2018b. Classification (NCBI taxonomy): domain Eukaryota; kingdom Fungi; phylum Ascomycota; class Sordariomycetes; order Sordariales; family Sordariaceae; genus Neurospora; species Neurospora sp. CHS-2018b. The sequence continues at coordinate 1,322,953 of RAOV01000002.1, forward strand.
GAAAGTGAGACATGTTGTCCTTCGGAGCTCACCGCGCGCAATGTAGAGGTAACAGCTGTACATCATCTGTGAGGCGTTGGAGATCAGTGGTATGTGTAACGCAGGTACAAGGTTCCAATGGTACCTCTGGTGACGACAGAGGAAAGCAGATGGAAGAAAAAAAATGAACGCCGGTGTTCACCAGAAGATAGGGAAGGCCAGTATCGAAACTGTAAACGAAGTATTTGCAAACAAGCGAATCCCTCCAATTTCATTTAGTGATTAGATCATTAAAAACAACAAAAACAATTGTCGCTAAATTCCGTCGTTGAAAGGAAAGGTTTGTTGTTTCCAACGTAGCCTATACTTCAACCCCATTCCTCCAGTGTGTCCTGTTGTCCAGATCCATCCTTCAGTAGTGTTGATGTAGGTAGTTCCTTTGCAATTCCAGCCCAGTACTCCTGCAAGCAAATCATCATTCTGATCATTTCTATGCTTTTCCTCCAAAAACAATCCGTAAACAGTTGTAAACTCCGTATAACATGCTGCAAGAAAGTACAAATTCTCCATAATGTCTGTGACGCCCAAAAGCCAAGGTTGAGGGGGTCGATCCGAAATGTCGAGACCGGCCCGCATGTCGATAAGAATGCTCGAAAGTTATGTGAAGCCAAATGAAGGGTATAAAACGCCTGTTGGTTGATGATAGTCGCCGAACCGATGCTGAAAACTGCTGCTAATGGCGCCCGCTTTGACCGGTAAATGCAAATGCGCCAGTTCTTCCGTGTATGTGTGTGCTCCATGTCGAGATCTCGACCGTGAGAAGGCCAAGATGTTGATGCACGGATAGAAATGTTCATCGCCTGAACATGCTGAGCCACCAACTCTTGCGCCTCCGTTCACTTCGATCGTCCGTCTTCTCCGCGTTGTCGTCCTCAAGGTCCAGACGGTACCGCACCACGCTCCCTCGGTCGTCCTCAAATCCAACATGCCTCTTGCTGGGAGGCACTACGCACTCTGGCACAATGTGACGCATGAACCATCCGCGCACACCCCGGCTGGCGGCATCGATAGCCGCATATTCCATCCTCCTGGTAGAGTCGCTGGTCCAGTAGTGTGTTGTCTGTGGTGGCAGGGGATGAACATGTGTTTGCGCGGACTTGTCCTCATTCACCTCCGTCTCGTCGATGGCATATTCGGGATTTGAGGTAGTGAAGACGGGAAACTCAAAGTACGTCACTGGCTGCTGAGACTGGGCTGGACGACATTGGTAAGACCGACGTTGTGAGACGGCCTTGCTACCATTCCTGCTCAAGCGAGTGCCGGAGCTTGTGTTGGTTGTGGACCGTTGAATGGCAGGCCTTGAGCGCCGTTTGGCTGAAGTGGAAGGCGTCGAGAGGGTAGATGATAGGCGACACGACGAGCGAGATTCTTTGCGTTGAATAGATGCGTAGCCAGAATCTTGGCGTCGCATTTCCTGGATGGGCGGCGGAGGGCGGTCTCTGCTAATAGTTTTTGAGAGAGGAGCGTGGCAGACGATGGTGCTCTGTTGCGAGACGATTTCGGGTTCATGGGACTCGATGTCGTTGAAGCTATGGTATGTCTGATTGGATACCATGCTCACCCGGGAGTGCGGGCGGTCACAGGACAGCTGAGTAGCCATGGTGTGTATAGATGCTGATGTGTAACCTCTGTTGGGGCATAAAGCAGGCGGGAAACCCTCGAGGAGGTCCGGAGGCCAACCACGATAAATAAACAACGGTGCTGGAGTCGAACGGGGATGGATGGGCCTTGTTTTAAAGCCTTGATCGATGGCAGGGATTTGTAGATTCGTCGGATTTGGGAAAGGGCACTTTTGGCACTTGGTCGCCAAAAAGTTGCGGTCAGCGCTCGCGTGTTGGTCTGGGCCTTGTCTTGGATCCAGAAAGACAAGACGCCGGCGTGAATTTGGGGCAGAATGACTGAAAATTACCAGCAAAACCCCGGAAGAGCAAGACAACAGGGAAGTCTGGGGATGGGCGAATGAGGTGGTTGAATTGGAGAGGGAGCCACTTGGGACGACAAGGCCAAAAGTCTCATTGGCAGAAAGGGGCAGCGTGTGAACAGGAAGGTCCGCCGGGGAAGCGCGTTAGCGAAGCGGTAGCGGGATGCAGCCGGTCCTGGACTGCAGCAGAAAGCAACCCTTCTGGACGCCTGTTTGGAGTAGCCAAGACGAAAAGAAATTGATTCGAGAATGGAAGGCGGCCGGAAGTTTTTCACTTGTAAAAAAGCTGGGGGAGGGAGCACTGATCGAGGTTCGGCCCGTCCAAGCGGCTGGTCCTCCGGGCTCCGTAGATGTCACGGCTGGCGGTTCTAGCGGTTCTAGCGGTTAGAGATGAGATTACGAGGGGAGCCGTTGGCGAAGGTCGCTATGTCCACTTTGCGTATCCGCTCGTTAACGTTTGTTCGTGTCTCGCAGTGCTGATCGGGAACGACGGTCAATGTCTAATGATGCCAGTGACGTTGTGAGCGAATTCCACCAATTCCATCCGGTGACCCAGCGTCACCCAGGCGCAAATCGCAGCTTGGACGATTTGGGTATCGCGGATGCATCTGTTGAGCACAAGTTCAACAGGATCCACGATGGGATTGGATCCCAAGAGGCGGTCAAGCCGCAGAGAGACAGGGCCTTGAACGCTGCGTCGACAGGGAGTCGGACAGGTCGGACAGGGCCTCTCGTGGGCCTTGAAAGTGAGGTGCAATGCAATGCCGTGCACGCCGCGTCGAGTGCCGGCAGCGGAGAGCGGGGCGGCCGGTGGAGCTCGTGAACGGAGCCGGAGGTCCAGCGAAAGGAGGCTGTGGCCGCTGTGATTTGTCGGTATCTGCTTGCTTGAATGGATCGTCGACGCACTCAATCGAACTGCTGCAGTCGTCGATGCTGCAGAGAACTGCAAAGAACTGCAAGGGCGCTGACCTCGCAGGGAAAAAAATGATCGCAAATTTTTTTGTGGATGTTCATGAACCCCTCACTCCAGTATGTTGAGTCAGAGCGTGGGGTTGAGATGATCCAACTCTGCTGCACGTCGCCAAAAAAAGATAACTGTTCCGATTATAGAGAGAAGGCTGGGGAAAAGGAAAATCCTTCCACGTCAACGTTAGGGCGTAGATGATGGAGAAGGAAAAGAGAGTCGGGGGAGTTGCCACTTGCCACGAGCTCGTCGTTATCACGTTGTCCAGCAATGTGAATGATGGTGTAATGGGAATGGCGCCGTTGGCGGTGAACTCGTGAGTGGATGGTGGGCTGTCTGCTGTTCTAGTAATGGAAATATGGAAAACTTCTCGGCGTCACAGGCCAAGGCGGGTTAGGTAGCAGCCGAGACGCATGGGAAAATGTCTGTGATGTTGCGCCATCCGATGTCGCTGGTTCTTATTTGTTTGAATTTTTCGTGGTGATTGCACCTGCATCGTTTTAGACCAAATGCAGTGACCACTGTGGTGTGTAGCAGGGGCGGCCCGGGAGTCCGTCTTGTTTAGGTTCTCACCCGGCACGGAGCATCGGGAGTCTATTGTTGGGGTTTTAAAGGATTCCCATCCGTCGCTATTGTCAGAATCCGCAGTTTATATTGGGTGAGCTGACCGTGCAAAGCGAGGGCACAATGGCCAATATGTCCTATAGAAAGAGGTGGAAGGATGAGGCGTCGGGACGGGCTGGGACGGGCTGGTGATGCCATCATCGGGAACACAAACGGGGTCCGGTAGTTTCAGCGCTACAGTACCATGGTCGTCGCCGGACATCGCTGTCAGATGCGAATCGAGAGATATGGATGCCCTGCCATTGTCTGGAACTAATGATGGCATTTCATATGATGCATGTTGCACATCTCAACGACGTCCAGAAGCATCCCTTCACGTGAAGCGACCCTGCTGGCATTCCCGTATCTGTCACGGAAACTGGCATGGAAGTTTGTCATGGTACGACTTGGTGTACCTTGATGGTGATGACTTTCACATGTCGGACTGTGCCGAATGTCGCACTTCAGCAGTTGTGTGGTTGTCTCGAGGTTGCACAGCCAGGCTGATGGGGAAGCCCCGCGGCTCCAAGAGTCAAGGAGTCTAGGTCCAGGCGGGCTGAAATGGATGGAATGGACTCAACGTCACGAGCTCAAGTGACACGACCGGGCAAGTGCCCTGCTCTGCAGCTGGAGTCCGTGAGTTGTCAGTGTCTCACAACTGCCCATCACTGATCTGCTGTTCCAATCATGGCAGATCCCGTCGTCGTTGTCGTCGTGATCCTCAGGAGGTTTCGGCAAGAGCAATGAAGAATTCCAAGTTCACTTGACTGTCCGAGTGTCGTGACTACTGAGTACGAGCCTGCTGTGCCTGCCGGGTACCAAGCTCCCTTCGGCCTGAGCAACCAATTAGAGACCGGAAGTTCTTCCGGCTCGCAGACGAACCTCACCCGGTTCATCCAATCAGGATCTCGCATGTGACAATTTTGGGATATATTATCGTTTGCCAAGTCTGCCATCTGTCGGCGGTTGCATGCCATTCGTTGTCAGCTCCAGGACGCTTCTGCCTCTTTCGACTTCCGTCTTGCACTTCTTTTCACGGCACAACAACTTCACCTTCGGTTCTCTCAGTCTGTTCAATGCTGGCACTCCTTTGTTTCTTCATTCGTCTCACATTGTGGCCGTATGCTACTTTGATCAAGCTCGTCTGACTATGTTTGAAGCCACCGGAAGATGATCCGCTCCCGTCCGGTCAAAGAACAGGCCGAGGTCATTGTCCATTGTTCATAATGGCCTTATTAGGCTGTCCACGACTCCCGCTGAAGGAGAATGTGCCTATCTTTTCATCTCAATCCGATGAAGATTATAAGACGGCCATCGTCATGACACTACGAACAGACTTTGACGGGCCATCAACAATTCCACCACTTCCTGTTACTTCACTCGCGTGTGTCAAGCGACAGCCCGAAACAGTACTACCGATTTCGTCAAAATTCATTCACCATGTCTAAAATGCATCCCGATTCACCTGCCATCCTGGAAGGGGCTGTGAAGGATATCATCAGCGACTTGGAGAAGCAGCTGAAGGCACAGCAAGAGAAACTACGAGTCCTTTACAAGGAGTGGAACTTCTGGGAGGCTGCCGGCGCTCTTCTCGATTTCGACCAACTTGAGGTCAGCGACTTCAAGATCGATGAGTTGCAAAAGCAGCTGATCGGAGCTCAAATAGAGCAGCTAACATTAGAAAACGACTTGACGCAGATGACGGAGTTTGCCCGCCAAGTCTTCAGCCAGAAGGGCTTGGGCTTCAAAACCCCCTTGATCCCAATCCCTATCGCGTCTGCTAACTTGTTCCCATTGTCAGCCAAGTACTCACACCCTTCACCACCACCAAAGTCGTATGGACAGCAGATGGCACAACGCCGGCATGAGGATTTCCGTTATTACCTCGAACACCCGGAGATGCTGGCGACTATGCCGGGACAAGTATTCCCTCAGGTTCCCAACATGAACAACTCAGCAGTCCTTGCTCCCCAAGTAACCCTTAATCTCTCTCAAATGCCTCTTACCCCCCCTCAAACACCCCCTTTTCCTCAACACAAACCCGTTCTACCTCCAGCTCCAGCACCAGCCCAAACAGGACCAGCAGCAGTCCAGATCGTACCTCACCCATCAATCTCCACCACTCCTAAGCTAGAGGTAAATACTAACAAACTCCCCACTCAAAATGACCTCTTCTTCCTCAGGCGAATGACCGCCTACCGCAATTCTCGGTATGGCTCACAAAAAGGAATCCACCCCACCGATGGCAAGCGCAATTACAAGTTTGATCCGCACTTTTGGGAGAAGAAAGAGAACTGGAATGGGACCGAGGATTTCTGGTTCAAGCCCTCGACGAGGAAAAGGGGGAGAATGGATGACGAGGACGAGGCTCTGTCGCCTTGCTCGATTCCAAGGAAGAGAGCAAGGGGTGCCGGGGGAGTATGACGGTAAGGTGAACTTGTGGATGAGATGGTAGTGAGATGCGTAGGAGAGTGTGCTGTAACAGAGCTTTGTGGGTAGATGGTATGCTTTTGCATTGATAGAACATAAGGACTTACAATATAGATATGCATTGACTGAATAGAACAACCACCCATTGAATCCTAGACCTAAGTTGCAAAACTGTACTTATTCTTAACGTGACATGTCATGATGTCGTTCTTTTCATCCCCCCAACGACATCTCTCTCCTCTCAACATCATTCCTTCCACTCCCCAACTATCCCTCCCCAACCAATTCATAGGACTTCTTCAAGAGCCCCAGCCCAGCGGCCTTCCGCTCATGGATGATATCCTGCCACTCGCCTTTCCCCAATTGCGTCGTCCCGAGTCCGGATATATGTTTCTCGATTTCCTTCCGCTTTCCCCTGCACTTGACCTTTTCTACCAAGGGTTCCGGTTGGAATTGACTGCTTTCTTCTTTTTGGGTCTCGAATCTCGCAATGTCTCGTAAACATAGCTTGTTCAGGTTCCATTATGGTTGGCCACCAGAATTGAACTTTTGGCGGAGAAAAGCTTCATATTTGTGAACAATGCAGTTGTTCTATTAATTTGAGCTGTATCCCTCGAGAAGCTTTACGCTCCAGTCACTCCATGACTTGGACTTGAGTTCATCATTGTTCCTCTAAGACGAGCTATGTTGAAGACGAACATCACTTGTCTTAGTGAACAGTGTCTCTCTTCGTATTGAGGCTGAAGAGACAAGTCACTTAAGCGTCAAGTCTAGTAAGGACCCTGGAGTGTGCTACACGGGGAAGATAGCCCCGTCTTCCGGAACAATGCCCGTCTTCTAGAATAACTCAACGGTGTTCACTTAAACCCGAAAACATCGCCTTTGTTCCAGCAGCCTCGGGGAAGGGTGCCTTTCGTTCCGGAACAATGACTCGGAAGCACCAGGCAGGAACGCTAATCTCTTTGTCCATTATTCTCCGGCATCACAGTCCGGGAACCGTTCAATTACAACGTCCATTGTGTGGATGAACATGGTGGAAGAAAAACAACTGAGAGGAGAACATCCGCCTTGTGATGTATTCAACACCGACATTGATTATGCCTTCACTCGAAGATAAATAGACAATGACCAACCCTCGAAAATGAAAAATTGTCTCATCTCGCAACAACCAACAAGCAACTCACAAACACCTACAACAAGGAAAACGACAACAACAATCATGCAATCACACAACTCCTCATTCTCTTCCACATCCAGCAAGGACTCACCCATTGAAGCGCCTCTCCTCCCTCACGAGCGCCTTCAACCCCTCTCATCACCGCACTCTACGCTCCTTCGCCGAGCCCGCCGTTTGGCCCTTGACTCGGATGACTCCAACGAGTCCAAGTCCTCTGGTTCGTTTCCCTTCCCCGAAATGAACCTTTCTGACGGGTCCCAGTCTAGATGGCATAGGTCAGACAGCAACGAGACCATCAGCATGCCTCTGCTCCCACACGAGCAGTTCACCTCGCCCTGGGCCTCCATGTCGTCCATGGGATCCACATCATCGACTTCGATGGCGAGGAGGATACGGATGCGTAAAAACAGGCATCGTCCAAATCCCCTTCTCCTCGAGCGCTTGCAGCGTGCACAGCATGCCCCTATGCTGGAGCCCGAGCTCCAGTATGAACAAGGTTCGTGGTTCTCCTCCTCCTCACCCATTGGTACTACTACCATCCTTCCGCCTGACAGCCAGCGTCATCGAGGAGAGTTTTGTGCCTCTCCCGAGCCGATGACCCCCGTTGACGATGAGGTACGTCGGTCACTCCAGCCGTTGTTCGACATGGAGATTTTCGGCAATAACTCGAGTGACCAAGAACTTGGTGCCTGCGCTAACAATGAAAACGAGACGGACATCATCACCAGTCTTGAGGAGGGGTACTTACCACCCGCCCTCCAGACTCAGAACCCGCAAGAGGAAGCGGGTAAGATGAAGAAGAGCGAGAGTCTTGTCTCCTTCAAGGACCTCAATATTCCTGAGCCGAAGGCCCCGGCTCCGGCTGCGATTACCGCTTTGAAACGGCGGGTGAGCTATGCCTGTGAGACTGCTACCGGGGTGGTTAACGTTGCTCAGGTGAAGGCTGCGACCAGTTCTTTTGTAGGGAATCTCTTCGATTACCTGATTGAGAAGGGCTTTTAGCGGAAAGTGGTAAATGGCAAGGAGCCATGTTATCTCTTCGTTGTATGTTCTTGATTTCATATTCTGGTTGATGAACGATTGCACAGTTATGTTCTGATTTACGAAACAGTAGACAAAGACGAGATTTTGATTTGAGTGTTAGCATTGCATGTTTACATAATTAGCAAAACATATAACAATGCACTTTGGATTTACCAACGCACCTCTTAATGCCGTCCCGTGATGTGATTTTCCCATGCAATATCAGTTGTTTGCTGACGTTTGTCGGCATGTTGTCCCATGACCTCGAAGGGAACTAGCCCAAAGCTTGGCCCCATCCATTCCAAACAACTTTCCCATCATCGTTCGTCTGTATCGGTGCTATTACTCGACCATATGACATGTCGCATCGATTCGCATGTGGCGTTTGTATTTGATAGAGTAGCAACGCTAGCTTGGTGTACGGTATGCTTGAAACGCGGCCGTCCTGTTACACAGTTCTGTTAGACTTCGCCCTTCTAATCGCCGCCTTAGAGCCGCAGAAGCAAACCTGGGCTGTAGTTGCATAGTGGTCAATCAAGTATTTACCTTGCAAGCCATGAGTCTCGAGAGACCAGGTCTCACATTTTCCGGCCGGCAGGCTCCCGATGCTCTTATGCCCTCTTGTTTCCCGCGGAACGCGTGCCTGCCATGGGGTCAGTGTGTTACCCGGTCCTGTCCATGTACGACGGAACCCGATATTAAAAGATTCATGCAGTTGGCCGCAGTAGGGAACTTATCCCGACTGCACTTGGATACTCCCACTACCATTGAGCTAGGAGAGGGCGAGGATCGGAAACGGGTACGTACGTATGGGGTCCAGGTCAACCTCCGGCGATGGAAAGGGGGAGACGGAGAGTGGTTTGTCCAGATGATAAGGCACAGCAGTGTTGCCTTTATTGCCTCCCGATTTCCTCGTTTTTAGATTTGCATGATCGCATCTTTTCTGATCTTGCGTACTATTGGGGCGTTGTAAGCAGCACATGACCACCAAACTTCTCGACTGAGGGACAGGACATACCATATACACGCTTCCGACCGCATGCCGCCACTGTCCAAGATGACCCCTCGGTAAATGCAGCAGTATTATCGAAGCAACCAACATCGCGGGAGTGAACTCTTCCTCGATCCGTCTCAAAGGGTCCTTCGGAAACCAGAGGCGTTCCGACTCGGCTACCTCCAGCTTGGTATCGTGCCAGTCGGGACCCATAAAATCAATGCGTGTACCTCTAGACCACTGCTACCAGGCAGCCGGAGGGCACGAACAAGCAAACACAATGAACTACTCCCAGCACCACCAGCATCCGACCAACAACACTTCTTCGGCGCAAGAAACTCGCATTCTTACCACCTTTCCAACTGAAGGCCTTCCGGAACCGCGAGTCGAAGAGCTCCGCCGAGATGAAGTTCTCTATCCACCCTCTGCTCCAGGCGACTTTCCTTTCCACCTACGCATTCCACTTCTCACCCAACTAAACCGATGGTTTTGTTGTCAGTGTGCAACCAGAGCGATCCACTCCCTACAAAACGATGGACACAGGGGCCTCGACAAGATCGGCATGGTGAACAGCAAAGCGTTTGATCGCTGTCACGACCCAGCCTGCTCTCATATCCAATGTGCCAACTGTGCCCTTGGACCCGGTTTCGGCGGTCTCTTATCCTTCAACAGCTTGCTACCTCCCGGGGGAGGTAGAGGTGCCCACGCGCAGGGACCAACGATAGTCCGAACCGTCGCCGGCCTACACGCTCACCCTTTCCATATTGACCCATGCCACTGGGAATGTGCCTGCCGCGAGTGGATAAGCAACGTCTTCGATTCCCGTTGTACGATGCACTTGACGAGGTGCGCGAATCCGCGCTGTCAGTTTCGCAACCGAAGAGACGTTGGAGTGTTAAGGCCGGATAGTGTGGTGCTCAATCGGTATGGGCAACGGTTGGGTACGGCGGACCAGCGGGTTGTCGAGAGGAACGGTCCGTGGATGGTGCAGAGACACGGTTTGGGCATGGTACCTGAGAAGGGTCAGAGAGATAAAGGAAAGGGGGTGGTACTCCAGGGACATGCACCGCCGGCACCAACCGGACCACCCACGGCGGTGTTGCTGGATGTGTTCAGACCGAGGGCTACTGGATATGGGGCTGACGAGATGGATATTTGTGCGGATGAGGACGAGGAAATACCGATGTGGAAGCCAGGATGTCCGGCGCCGAGGTACAGACGCAGACGAGCGCCACCGCCGCCACCACCATTCGACAAACCAGATGAAGTTGCCACTTACCTGTCAGAATATCTGGCTAGTATTCCGCGGGGATCTCCTCAGCCTATGGTGATGGCCAGCTCGGTCAGGGGAGACTTGTCACGACCGGGATTGGTGATGATGAGCGGGAGAAGAGAAGACAACGACAGTCGAGGTCCAATTCAGGGAGGAGGGTTCAGGAATCCTCCCAGAGCAGGTCACCATTCTGGCCATGGCCCACTGTCGGTCGGGGTGACCGCAACCATGCCGTCGACATCAACGAGGTCTGTTGGGTTTTCGGGTGCCAGTGACGGCCGGATAGGCAATGGGTGGCATCGGATGTAGTCGGCAATTTAGAAATATTTGGCCAATGTAGGGGCCAGAACTCCAACGGCAGAAAGAAGCGAACGAACCAATTTTGGATTCTGAATGTCGAAGAAAGATTTACAGGCTTCTAGGAGAAAGAGCGGCCGAGTGTCAGGAAAAAGAATCCTTTTGAGCATCTGGACGAAAGCAGAAGGAGCAACCGCTTGTGCTCCCGCATCAACGTCCAAACCTGCACTGCACTTCCCCCGCGATTGAAACTGCAGACAGTAACCTCAAGATTTGCATTTACAGGATATCGTGTTATTATCCAATAGAAGCCAAAAACGTCTTAGTCATCTCGTCGTCTCACGTACATCCTCATTCCCTCACCGTGATGCTCTCACTCTGTCCATTGCTTCCTCTGCACTCACCCATGGTCACTCGACAACTTGCCCTTCTCAACTCCCACCGAAACCCTCTTTTCCCCCTCACAAATCGCTAACCATCCAAACACTCCCCTCCACCTTCCCCCCCTCAAAAACCCTAAACCCAACTTTCTCATAAAACTTCACAACCTTCGTATTCTCCCCCGCCACGCCCAAGTACACCCCCTTTCCATAGTTTCCCCCACTCTCTTTCACTGCCTCAACAAACCGTTCAATCATCCTCCTCCCCCACCCTTGTCCCTGGTAACCCTCCAACAAATCAATATGCAACATCGCTCTCCAAGTCTCTACCAACTCTTTTTTCCTTGCTTCCGCGGCACCGCCCTCGGGCCCTGACAAGACCAGCCATTGTGGGTTATAAGCATGTTGAGCTAGAGACACCGGATTCAACCTTTGGACATCTTCTTTTGTTTTACCGGAGGAAGAGTCTGGGTCAGTCTCGCTGACGGGGATGGGGTAGGGAAGGAACCAGCTCTCTAGTGTGTCTAGTTGTTTGGGAGGTGGAACGTCGAGGAGGCCTTGGGGGGATTGAAGCACTTCTTTGATGTAGCGGGGGTAGGAAGCGGCGAAGGCGTAGACGTCGGGGGTGCCGATTACGTAGCCTACTACTTTTCCGTCGTCTTCAGGGCTCGAGGGGGAGGTGTCGTCGATGAGGACGAAGCAGGTTTGGGGGGAGAGGTGGATGAACTGGAGACACCAGATGTATGGGGACATGCGGGCGGCGACGGGGTCGGCGGCAGGGGTTGGGGG